>CANTUR010001210.1:0-600000 GCA_947683625.1 Mallotus nudiflorus
TTCTGATTTCTATCGTTATTGTTTGTTTAGTTGCGCCTGAGACCGAGGCCTAGTGGACCAGGCCCGTCGGACCCATCTCGTGGAGCGCACTAAGTGTGAGTTGCTATTTTATATATATATGCTTAGGATGCATGATTTAGAAATACATGTTTTATTTTGATTAAATATGCATAAATAATTTGATTATTACTTAAGTTTAAATTTAGTTTATTTTGGTTTATTTTTGGTATATATTAAATTATATGCATGTTTTGTTAATAAATTATATTTAAAATGTTTTTAAATATATTTATAGCTTAATTTATAATTTGATTGGGTTCATTTGACGTATATATACTCGAAATATACCTGGTTTAATTTTGGTATATTTCCAGTATATATATGGTTTATATTGCTATTTTATTTAAATTCATGCATCATTTATTTGTGAATGAATGTTTTATATTATTAATGAAGGATATCAATAGAATGTGCTACCTAGTGGGCAGCACTAGGACCGAGAACGTACCGGTACGCCTATAGCATTTAGGCTATATTACTAACCTATTTGAGGATATTGATTGAATTTGATTATTTGATGTGTGAGATATGGTTTGGAGGTGTGATTGCTGGAGCTCGGTTGACCAAGTGTCTCGGGGCCAATCACACTGACAGTCAGACTGCTGGAGCTCGGTTGACTTAGTGTCTCAAGGCCAGTCTACTGTCTAAATGGATTAAGTGGATATATTTGGATTAAGTGAGCCTGTATGGCTAGAATGTTGTCTAACACTGTTTGAGGTTTCGATATTCTAGGGTTCTATTTGATCCTTCATAAATGCTGAATTTCAGTAAAATAAATATAAAATGATTTTTATTGCATCTGTGTGTATTGCCTGTATATATACATATTAGATATGTATTATTGACTGTATGCATTGTCATTTAGTATGCATGTATATATATTATAGTAATTCACTCAGTGAGGTCTGACTCCCCTCCGTTGACTATTTTTCAGGAGAGTCATCATCTTCAAACCTCAGTAGCAGGCCTGTACGCCGGATTTCTTCCGTCCCGGCTTCTTTGTGTAAACTGCTTATCTGAACCTCGAGTTTTATTTTATCTAGACACTGCAGTAATCATTAAATATTTAAAGAGATGTTGTATTATATTTGAACTGGATTTGTATTAAAAGATTTATATATATGAAATGATGAGGATTTGATTTAAATCCAGTTGGTGCATATGTTAATATTATATTTATGATTTTTATTTCCGCTGCATTATATATTGTTATTATTATTGCATGTTTTATTTTATTTTTAGGCTTGCTACGGGTTTCGGATTCAAAAGAATTCCGGTTCCCTAGCGCCAGTCATGGCCCCTGTTTTGGGTCGTGACAAAGTTGGTATCAGAGCGGAGTTATGTGTCAGGGCTTAGTTATGTGAGTCATGGCCCTAGTTTTAAAGTTGTGTTTTTTGTTGAACTAATGCAGTGAATTAGGTTTCGAGTATGTCTTGATGAGTATTCCTTTGCTTTAGTTTTCAGCGTTATTCCTCCGTTGTCTATTTTCTCTGAATCGTTCCATTTGTCTTTTCAGTATAAGGAGGCGAGCGCGTGTCGCTCCACCGGTCGTTGAGGCCGAGGTTGATGAATCTTTTTAGGATGAGGTTTTACCTCCTGAGCAGCCAGTTAGACGTAGAGGTCATGGCAGAGGTAGACCTCGAGGAGCGGCAGGTCGCCGTAGGCAGAGAGAGTTACAAGACGAGGAGCCTGTTGAGCCTGAGTTTGATGTTCCTGTTCCTCTAGTTGTTCAGCCTGTTCAGCCTGCCTATCAGCAGGGTATGTCTGACCCTGAGGCAGCTTTATTCTATGCCCGAGTTGGCAGGATTATGTTTGATGGGACTTTCGATCCGTTAGATTTTCTGCACGCGATCGAGACTAGGACTCAAACTGCTCATACCGAGTACCAGCAGATCATGATCGTTGAGTTATCTATCGAGGGACCAGCCCTAGATTGGTTCATTCAGATGATTCAGCCTTATATGATGACGATGACCTGGGCTCAGTTTCGAGAGCGGTTTATGAGGAGATTCTGTCCAAAGCCTCTTCGTATGAGCTATCGTCTCTGGCTGACTAGTATTTCTCGTGGAGATCGATCAGTAGAGGAGTACACCCGAGAGTTTCTTCATCTGGGTAGATATGCAGAGGATCTGATGCGAGATCAGTATTTCGCGATCACTACCTACGTTACTGGTTTGGGTTCAGCTTTTGCTGGTATGCCTACAGTAGGCCTTACTCTTGAGTCTGTGATTGAGTTAGCTAAGGAGATTGAGCTGAGGCTAGTTAGGTAGGGAGCGATGCCTGATTATTACCAGCTGGGAGTTCAGTCAAGTGGATTGCAGGCTACTCCATATTCGAGTTTTCATGTTGGTTCAAGTAGTCAGCAGTGAGGTCTGACTCAGCAGAGTCAGAGACAGCAGTAGCGAGTGCATCGGAGCAGTAGACATGGCCGTGGAGGTCAGCGTAGATCATTCAGATTTGGGTCAGGTGCTTCGAGCAGCAGCAGTGGTCATAGTTCTAGATCAGCGGCCAGTGTTTGTCAGACTTGTGGTAGAGTCCATCAGGGACCGTGTTACCTGACACCACTGACATGCTTCAGATGCGGGCAGACAGGACATTTTGCTAGATCGTATCCTTACTCCGGGTATCAACAGCCGTAGATTCCACGATTCCCATAGCAGTCGATAGCTAGTGCTACACCCGTGCCATTTCAATTATCTCCAGCCCAGCATCAGAGTTCCATTTTAGTAGTGAACTCAGGATACATCAATTCTATATATATTCTATATTCTGAATCCTGTTGAATTTCTATGTCTTTTCAGCATGGTGAATGCGAATTATTTCTTCTGCAGAGATAATATTGATAATCAATCTTTTCAAATTGAAGTTATGGTTATAGTTTCAGCCCTACTACACCTATCTAGTATAGGGGTAGGTCAGAGGCAACTGTAACTCAAAGGTCGAGGTAGTCATTGTAAGTAGTACAAGCATTCCTTTGAACTCGAACAAGCAACATTTGTGGCTAGGATAGCTAAGGTTAATGAGAGCTTGATAGCACTTAACCAAGCATAATAATTGCTTTGTTTATGCTTTGATGAAGGAATTGGAAGATGTCTAAGGAAGACGAAACACTCTTGTACTCTTGATGGTGAAGCTGTCAGTTTTGACTGCCACATATGGTTAAAGTCTAAAGAGTGATTTCTAAGATACTTCCATCCACCTTCAGGGAAGGATAATTACCTATGGTTGTTATTGCATAGCGTAAGAGAAGAGCGATCAGTTGAGAAGAATACCCGTAAACTCTTCAGTCTATTACGTCATGTTGAATACGTGATACAGTATAAGAGAAGACTGGTAGAACTATGTGTTACAGGATTAAGTTTGACATACATTGGTATCTGAACTGAGAACTGGAATTTTAAGGGTTATTGGTGATTTCAGTCTTTTGGGTGTAATTGACCTTGATGTGATATAGAGAATGGATTGTTTTTTTTTAGTACCATGAAGTGGTTGATTGTTGGAGTAAAGAGGTGAATTTCAGAATTCTTGATGAAGAAGAATTTAGATTTGTTGGTGGCAAGAGTTCTGCACCTCAAAATCTTATCTCCATTATCATTGTTAGGAAGATGCTAAGGAAGGGTTATTAGGAATACTTGGCTCTAGTCAGGGATACTTCAGTGGAGAAGTTGTCTCTCACAGGTGTTCCAATTGCCTATGAGTTTCCTGATGTTTTTCTCGATGAGTTGCCAGGTTTTCCACCTCACAAAGATTGAATTCTGTATCGATGTGGTTCTTGATATAACTCCTATTTTGACATAGCCCTACAGAATGGCTCTTGCAGAGCTGTATGAGTAATTACAAGATCTGTTGGACAAGGGTTTTATCAGACCTTGTGTTTCTCCTTGGGGTGCACTAGTCCTGATGGTGAAGAAGAAGGATGGTACACCCAGATTGTGCATTTATTACATAGAACTAAATGAGTATCCTCTTCCTAGGATAAATAATTTATCTGAACAACTTCAAGGTGCATAGTTCTTTTCTAAGATTGATTTGAAGTCAAGTTATCATTAGTTGTGGATCAGTTTGTAGTAGTCTTCATTGATGATATACTAGCGTATCACTTGAGGTCATGTGTATCACTTGAGGACTATACTACAGACACTAAGAGAATGTCAGCTTTATGTTGAATTCATGAAGTGTGATCCCTGGTTGGAGAGTGTTGTTTTTCTTGGGCATGTGGCATCTAAAGACAGTATTCAAGTTGATCAATAAAAGATTGAAGCAGTATCTGAGTGGCCTAGACTGACTACAGCTATGGAGATTTGTAATTTTTTAGGTTTAGCTGGGTATTATAAGAGATATGAGCAGAATTCTCTAGAATTGCAGCTCCTATGACCCGCCTAACACAGAAGAATGTGAAGCTTATGTGAACAGATGTTTGCTAGAACAGTTTCCAATTGCTGAAAAAGACCGTTGATCCAAAGGTTACATGCGCTTTAGAGGATGAGATCTGACATCATTATAGTACTTCCTCATATCATCATAGCATCTCATTACAACATTTCATCATAACATTTCATTCCAGCTTTTCATCATAACATTTCATCATAACATTCATCATAGCATGTCATCATGGCATTTCATCATAGAATGATCTTTTGGTAAGAGATGCACAAGTTAATTAAATAGGGTTGATGTTGAAAATTTGAGAAAAGAGATTCTATATAAGCTGCGAAATGAGCTTACAGTGTATATCCAAATGTTACTAAGATCTACCACAGTATTAAGGATCGGTACTAGTGGGATGGATTGAAGAAGGATGTAACTGATTATGTTTCTAAGTGATTAATTTGCTAATAGGTGAAACTGAGCTTTAGAACCCTTCTAGGAAGCTTCAGCCTCTTCCTATTCCTGAGTAGAAGTGGGATAGGAGTGTTATGGATTTTGTGGTTGGTTTACCTCGTTCCAAGGATGGATACGATTTCGTCTGGGTGATTGTGGATAGGTTGACCAAGTCTGCACATTTCTTGCTTGTGAAAGCCACGTATTCAATAGCTAAGTTGGCTAAGCTGTATACAAAGCACGTTGTGCGCCTTCACGGAGTACCTGTGTCCATTATGTATGGTAGAGGTACAACGTTTGCCTCTCGATTTTGGCAAAAGCTGTAGGAAGCGATAGACACCTGGTTGGATTTCAGTATTGCTTTTCATCCTCAGAAAAATAGTCAGTTGTTAGGTTTTGTGATACAAACGCAGTGGAAAAATTAAAAATTTATCACATTCCCAAACCTGGATCCATGTAATTCGACTACTTGATTAAATTTAGGATTTTAAAAATCTCACCAAAATGCAGAAGAGGCAAGATTTTCTAGAAGGATGAGAGGAGGTTCACACTGGTGACACCTTACCTCGAGCCTTTTGCTTTGGTTGTTCAGATCAAGACGTCTCCAAAAGGATGCATCCTCTATAGGTATCCATATGAACAACCCTTCACAAAACGAATTGGAGTGTGTGTGCTAGCAACCTCCTTGATTGTCTCACAAATCAAGAACAAAAGAAAACTCTGTCTTTGTTTTCTAAGAAGAAAGAAAATGAATTTGGAGGCAGGAAAAACAAGTGTATGAAACCCTAGAGAATATAACATATTTATAGATTCCAAATTAGGGTTTCACCTACCAATGACCTTTTGGTAATTTCCATTTATTATATTCTGATTTTGTTTAAAAAATAAATCAGAAATAATATCTTATTTATTTATTTAAAATAACATTTATCTTAAATAAATAAATAAATAAATAAAACACTTTAATTATTTATTTCCACAGAGTTTAATTTGGGCTTATTAAACCCATATTTGTTTTGGGCTTGTTCTAAGTGTGTGACCCTGTAGGTTCACATAACATTGGTAGTGGGCCTAAATCTTTATTTAGGCCTACAAGTCATAAGTGGCCTCTAGCAAGACATTATGACTACCCAAGTCATGTGAAGTCAATAATCCAACATAACCTAATTACAATGAATTTTATCGTCCCTTTATCACATGATATCTTAATTGAACATAAGGCATAGAATGTCATCCTTATATAGTTCAATATTATGACTTGATTCAAAGTAGACTGAAAATGATAACTCTTTATCAATTCATTTCAGCATGGCCATGCATTTTCCTTCAGTCTATCTCATCAAGGGGCCCATAGATATCTTTCTCATATTAATGAGGAATAAATCCCTTCTAAATCACTCACGTTCCTCACATAACTAATTTCATATCCAACAACATCCTATTTAATCATCCAGTTAAAGACAATGTTAGAATGTGTTAAAACATAAAATAGCTATGTAGAAATCCATGATGATTTCAAGGTCAAAGGACCAAAATAAATTATTGTGATGAGAAATACTTATGACAATAATCTATGTAGTATTTTCATAGTGGGTTAATCCAGTACATGATCTCTCATCATGTACCTATGATTTGACTTAATATCTCATATTTATGATTAGTAAAACATAACCATCAGTTAACTTCATACTAGCCTTAATACTTTAATATTTATATATAATAAATAAATGGCTAGGGATAATTAGAATAGAACTCTTATTGTAATTTAAGGGTTTTACTATCAAGTCACATACTTGATGGCTTTAGTAAGAATTAATGATTCATATAATTATCATAAAATTAAATGATAATGAAATACCTCTTTATTAATAAAATAAGAAAGTCAATTTATAATCATAAATGATTGACCTAGTGCATATCACTAACATATATAAAATAACAACTCATAGTTGTGTGCTCCACGAGAAGGGTCCAACGGGCCTGGTCCACTAAGCCTCGGTCTTAGTGCAACTAACAATCAAATCACAACACGAAATCAGAACAAATGTAACTTAACTTCTAGAGACTCAATCTAGAATTCTAGACACAGACAGATACAGAATCAGACCTGATGTCACATTTTATGAGAAGTCTATCGAAAATTCGGCAGAACCTCTTCTGTAAAACGAACATCTCTCTACTTAAAAAGTAGAGTCAGTCTTATAAGAAAAATACACTTCGAATATAGAATCCTCAAAACCCCTCGGTTGGACCTTAATCCGCAATTCCCACCGACCGAGGTTCATAATTCATAAGATATATACAAAATATATTAAAATTTCATAAATACCAAAAATACCCTTTTATACCAAAATATAGAAATATACATATTTAAAACACCAAAAATAATTATTTTACCGATAATTACTTAAAAACCCTAATATTAATATAATATTATTAAAAATCGATAATAACTCGATAAATTCACAAATACTAATGAAAATTCATTTTATAAATCCAAATTACTTAATTAGCCCAAAAACATATTAAAAATTACTAAAAACCCATTTATTCACAAAAATAGTATATTATATATAATTTGAAAATAATTTTTGAAAAACATTTTTAATTAGTTAAAAATAGTAAATAATTTATAAAATCATTTTTATTCTTCAAATAATTATTAAAACCAATTAAACTTAATATTCAACTAAAATTACTATCAAATTACCAAAATACCCCTAACATATAAAAATTCACATAATATACTATAATTACTCAAAAATTCACTAAAAATTATATAATTACTCTAAAATTATTTGCTCAACATATAATTTAATAAAATAAAAAAATTATACTCACCAATTAATTTTAACAAAATACATATTTAACCTATATTTCCAAAATTCACATAAACTAAATAAAATTATATTAATTACATAAAAATCACAAAAATTATAAATTAAATTCTATAATTATTTTAAACCACCATAAACCCTAAAAATCACAATTTTACAATTTATTTAATTAATTTAAGAAAATTAGAAAATAATAATAAAATAATAAAAAATTCACAAAAATCAAAATAAATTCTAAAAATTCCACAAAAATTTTAGAGTGTAGATTGAGCTAGTAGAATCAACTTTTGTGAAGGAATTAAGCTTGCATATCAAAGATCAAAGTTTAAAAAAATAAAGAAACAAAAGAGGCCGAAAATGAAATCAAGCTCAAATCCTTACCAAATCGAGTTTTCAAGCTACAAGGAGCTTAGAATCGGCTTTTATGGAGTTCTATGAGCTCAACGGCACCGGAACCACCGGATTTGGTGACCGGAAACACCTTGAACGGAGGAGAGTTGATTTTCGACTTCCACAACAACAACCGGCCCGGAGAAGGTGGAGGAGGGTGGCAGAGCAGCTGGAGAGGACGGTGGCACTCAGGGAGGCACTCTGAATGGAGGGGAACAAAATTGTAGAGTGAGGGGAGGGGGTAGGGCGTCGGGGGGTAAGGGTGAGGGAGATGAGTTTTGTTGTTTATATATATATATATATATATATATATATATATATATACTTTTATATTTTAATATTAAAACTTTATAATATACAAAATAAACACACACCACAAATTTAATACACACACATTTATATATATATATATATATATATATATATATATATATATATATATATATATATATATATATATATATATATATATATATATATATATATTATATATATATATACACACACATACACACACACACATATATATATAAAATAACCATAATAATAATAATATATGCATGTATATGTATATATATTAATACACAAAATAATGATCGTGCATGGAACCATATAATTTAATAAAATAAAATAACATTAAACAATAAATTATTATTTAAATATTATTTCCCAAAATAATAGGTTTCGGGAAAATTTTTACTTAGAAAACTTTAAATAAACTTAAAAAAACATTAATTATTAACAAAATAATTAAATAATCAAATATATATTAAAAATTTATTAACACTGCATATCCCAATAAAATATAAAAATATTTAAAAACTCGGGTCTTAACAGCAAGGAAACGAGAATTCTTTCGAATCCGGAACCCGTAGTAAGCTTTAAAAGAAAAACATACAATAAAATAAAATAAATAATATATATTTATGCAGTGGAAATTAAATCTCAATTAATAAAAATAAGCTCCTCATCATTCTTTAATAAAATATTATCACATCTCATTTCATAAAATCAAATTTTTAATACAACCTTTAGAGAAACACTCTGAAGTAAAATCCCTTTACATGCATAAATATAAATACAACTCTCATCATATTTAAATACAACTATTACTGCAGTATCTAGAGTACAAAGTAAAACTCAAGCAATTTACATAATAAAGCCAGAGCGGAAGAAATCTGGTGTATAGGTCTACTGTTAAGGTCTGAAGATGAAGACTCTCCCGAAAAAAAATCAATGGAGGGGAGTCAGACCTCACTGAGTGAATTATTATAATATATATACACGCATAGCTAAATATCAAATGCAGACACTCACAAGTATATATATATATATATAATAAATATATACAGGCAAATACACACATATGCAAAGAAAATAATTTTTATAATAATAATGAAAATCATAAGTTATGAAGGATCAAATAGAACCTTATATTTTTGCAACCTCAAATATCAATAGAACTCACTATAGCCATACAGGGCCACTTAGTTCCAAATAATTCACTTATTCCAACTGGACAGTAGACTGGCCCCGAGACACTAAGTCAACCGAGCTCCAGCAGTTTGACTGTCAGTGTGATTAGCCCCGAGACACTTGGTCAATTGAGCTCCAGCAACTACACTCTCAATCACATCAATATCAATCAAGTCATATTTCCTCAAATAGGTTAGTAATTTAACCCTACGATCTATCGCACCGGTACGTACTCGATCCTAGTGCTGTCCACTAGGAAGCACGTTCTATCGATATCCTTCATTTATATTAAAACATACATTTAGGAAAATAAATGATGCATAATGATATTTAAAATAAAAAAATAATCCATATATATACTAGAAATATACCTAAATTAAACTAAGTATATTTCAGGTATATATACGTATAATCACTCAAATAAATCATGGAATAAATTAATTTAAAACCAATAATATTTTAAAAGACAAGCTAGATTTAATTAAAAAGGAAAACATGCATTTATTTCATAATATACCGAAAATATACTAAAAGTATACCTAAAATATACTTAAACATTCAAATAAGCAATTATGCAAAAATTTATATTTAAAACATAGAAGTCTAAAACATGCAACCTAAGCAATGCATATATATGATAATAACTCACAGTTATGCACTCCTCGAGACGGGTCCGATGGGCCTGGTCCACTAGGCCTCGGTCTCAGCACAACTAACAATAAAATATCAACACGAAAATCAGAACAATATCTAACTTAATTGCTAGAGACTCGATCTAGAATTCTAAACACAAACAAAGAATAGGAATTTGACTGAATGTCACATTTTACGAGAATTCTATCAAAAATTCAGTAGAACCTCCTCTGTAAAACGGACATCTCTCTACTTAAAAAGTAGACTTAGTCCTGCAAGAAAAATACACTTCGAATATAATTCACAAAATATTCTCACAACCCTCGGTCCGAATCCCAAACTGTAAATTCCACCGACTGAGGTCCGCAATTCACAATAAAATACATAAAATATATTAAAATCCAATAAATACCGAAAATGCCCTTTAATTACCAAAACAGAACAATTTAAATATTAAAAGTAATTATTTTACCCGTAATTACTTAAAAACCCTAATATTATTATAATATTAATAAAAATCAATATTTCTCAATAATTCACAAATAATAATAAAAATTCGTTTTATAAATCCAAATTACTTAATTAGTCCAAAAACATACTAAAAGTTACTAAAAACCCATTTATTTACAAAAATAGTATTTTATATATAATTTGAAAATAATTTTCGAAAAATAGTTTTAATTAGTTAAAAATAGTAAATAATTTATAAAAATCATTTTTATTCTTAAAATAATTATTAAAACCAATTAAACTTAATATTTAACTAAAATTACTACCAAATTACCAAAATACCCCTAGTATATAAAAATTCACATAATTTACTAAAAATACTAAAAAATTCAATAAAAATTATATAAATACTCTAAAATTATTTTCTCAACATATAATTTAATAAAATTCAACAAATATACTCAATTAACCAATTAATTTTAACAAAATCCATATTTAACCTAAATTTCCAAAATTGACAAAAACTAAATAAAATTATAATAATTACACAAAAACCACAAAAATTATAAATTAAATTCTAAAATTAATTTCAACCACCAAAAACACTAAAAATCATAATTTCATAATTTATTTAATTAATTTACAAAAATTACAAAATAATAATAAAATAATAAAAAATTCACAAAAATCAAAATAAATTCCAAAAATTACACAAAAATTCCCAGAGGTAGATTAAGCTAAGGGAAACAATATTTATGAAGGAATTAAGCTTGAATCACAAAGAATGAAGTTCAAAAAATTTAAGAACCAAAGATGGCCGAAAATGGAAACAAGCTCAAAACCTTACCAAATCGAATTTTCAGACAAAAGGAAGCTTGGAATCGTCCTCTAGGGAGTTTCAGGAGTCCAACGGCACCTGAATCATCGATTTTGGTGGCCAGAATGGACTTGAACGGAGGAGAGGCAATCTTTCGGGTTTCCGGCCAAAATAGAGTGAAACGGCGTCGGAGAAAAAAGGGATTGGCAGCGGAGCGGGAGGCACACTGACGGCCTGAGAATGGCAGAAATGAACGATGAGGGTGAGGGTGGGTTTCAGTTTCGGGAGGAAGAAGGTAGGGGAAGGTTTGATATTTTTTGTTTATATATATATATATATATATATATATATATATATATATATATATATATATATATATATATATAT
Organism: Mallotus nudiflorus; assembly: GCA_947683625.1. Taxonomy (NCBI): domain Eukaryota; kingdom Viridiplantae; phylum Streptophyta; class Magnoliopsida; order Malpighiales; family Euphorbiaceae; genus Mallotus; species Mallotus nudiflorus. The sequence continues at coordinate 11,872 of CANTUR010001210.1, forward strand.
ATATATATATATATATATATATATATATATATATATAACACAACAAATAAAATACAATATATATACATAATAAAAGTATAATTTATACACAATTTAATCATTAACCCTAATAATATTCATGCATGCAAAATAATGTATTATTCATAAAAATTTAGGTCAATAATGTAATTCATTAAAATAATAATATTAAGATATAAATGCTCTAAATTAAAGGTTTGATAAAAATACTATTTCCCGAAATGATAATTTAACGACGTATATTTACGTAAAATATATTAATTAAACATAAAATAATAATGATGATAATTCAAAAAATAGTAAAATAATAAAATATAATTTCAAAATTATTAACACTGCATATCCTATTTTATATTAAAATAATTTAAAAACTCAGGTTATAATAGTCTTCCCCCCTTACAAGAATTCGTCCCCCAAATTCCAAAAAAAAAAAAAAGAAATACAAAATCAAGGAGGAAAGAGATATGGGTAAGAAGCTCGCATCTCGGCTTCAGTCTCCTAAGTATGCTCCTTTACTCTATTGCTATGCCACAACACCTTGACCATCAGAATTTGCTTCGAACATAACTATCGAACTTGATAGTCAACGATCGCAACAGGTTGTTCTATGAATGTCAGGTCTTCATTTACTTCAACAATGTCGGGCTACAACACGTGTGAAGGGTCTGAAATATACTTCCTCAGCATCGAGATATGAAACACTGGATGCACTTGAGACTTACTCGGAGGCAAAGCCAACCGATATGCAACAATGCCAACTCTCTCCAGAATCTTAAACGGTCCTATATATCTTGGTGCTAGCTTACCCTTCCTGCTAAATCTCATAACACCTTTCATCGGAGACACCTTCAAAAAAATAAAGTCTCCTACCTGGAACTCTACATCTCTGTGCCTAGGATCCACATAGCTCTTCTGCCTGCTAACTATGGTCTCTAATGTGCTCCTGATCACAGCAACTTTCTTTACAACATCCTGAACCATCTTAGGTCCAGTCAAAGCTCTTTCTCCAATCTCATCCTAACTCAGAGGGGATCTACACTTCCTTTCGTACAAAGCCTTATATGGTGCCATTCTAATACTGTTATGGTAGCTGTTATTATATGCAAACTCTACGAGTGGCAAATGATCATCCCAACTACCTCCTAAATCCAAAAAACACATCCTCAACATATCTTCCAGTGTCTGGATCGTCCTCTCAGACTGACCATCTGTCTGAGGATGAAAAGTAGTATTGAAATCCAATCCAGTGCCCATCGCTTCCTATAGCTTCTGCCAAAAATGAGAGGTAAACACTGAACCTCTGTTTGACACAATGGACACAGGTACTCCATGAAGGCACACAATATGCTTCACATACAACTTCACCAATCTGGCTATAGAATAAGTGGCTTTCAGAGGCAAGAAATGTGCAGACTTGGTCAACCTATCCACAATCACCCAGATGGAATCGTATCCATCCTTAGAAAAAGGTAAACCAACCATAAAATCCATAGCAATCCTTTCCCACTTCCACTCGGGAATAGGAAGAGGCTGAAGCTTCCCAAAAGGTTTCTGATGCTCAACTTTCACTTGCTGACATGTCAGACACTTAGCAACATAATCAGCGACATCCTTCTTCAATCCATCCTACCAGTACAAGTCTTTGATACTGTGGTACATCTTAGTGACACCCGGATGTACGCTGTAAGCTGTAGAATGTGCTTCCTCAAGGATCTCTTCTCTTAAATTATCCACATCAGGAACACACAATCTACCACTGATCCACAAAACAGCATCATCATCGAGTGTGAAATCAGTGAACTTCCCTGCTTGGACATTCTCTGCAAGCTCTTCCAGAATAGGATTTTAGCTTTGAGCTGCCTTAATCCTATCCCTCAATACATATCGCACCTTAAACTGAGCTAGCAGTTCACCTGATCTACTAATCTTCATCATCAGACCTTGATCCACTAACTGATGTAACTCCTGGATCAACAGTCTCCTCTCTACACTGATATGAGCAAGACTGCCTGAGTACTTCCTACTTAAGGCATATGCTATAACATTAGCCTTGCCTGGATGATATAAAATCTCACAGTCATAATCTTTCAATAATTCCAACCATCTCCTCTGCCTCAGATTCATATCTCTCTGCTGGAAAATGTACTTAAGGCTCTTGTGATTAGTAAAAATCTCACAAGTCACCCCGTACAGATAATGTCTCCAGATCTTGAGAGCAAAGATCATTGCAGCCATCTCTAGGTCGTGGGTAGGATAGTTCTGTTCATGCTTCTTCAACTGCCTCGAAGCATAGGCTATCACCCTACCATTCTACATCAACACACAACCTAGGCCAACTCTAGAGGCATCACAATACACTGTGAACTTGTCCACACCATTAGGCAAAGCTAACGCTGGGGCTGTGATTAACTTCTCCTTCAGCAACTGAAAACTGTTCTCACAAGCTTCTGACCACTCAAACCTTACATTCTTCTGAGTCAAGTGAGTCATAGGAGCTGCAATTCTGGAAAAATCCTATACAAACCTCTTATAGTACCCGACTAAACCCAAAAAAATATGAATCTCTATAACTAAAGTCGGTCTAGGCCAATCAGACACTACCTCAATCTTCTGTGGATCAACATGGATACCTTCTTTAGACACCACGTGTCCAAGAAAAGCAACACTCTCCATCCAGAAATCACACTTCGAGAATTTAGCATAAAGCTGATGTTCTCTCAGTGTCTGTAGTATAGTCCTCAAGTGATATACATGTTCCTCCATACTTCTCAAATACACCAGTATATCATTAATGAAGACTACCACAAACTGATCCACATATGGTCTGAATACCCTGTTCATCAGGTCCATAAAAGCTACTGTGTGTTAGTTAAACCAAAAGACATCACCAAAAACTCATAATGGCCATATCGAGTGCAGAGTGCCATTTTAGGAACATCGTGTCATGACCCAAAACAGGGGGCCATGACAGGCGCTAGGGAATGAGAATTCTTTCGAATCTGGAAGCCGTAGCAAACCTTAAAAATAAAAGCATGCAATATATTAAATTAAATAAAATATTATGCAGTGGAAATTAAATCTTGAATGTAAATTAATAATTCATTAACTCATTTAACAACATAAAATCCATCTCATATAGCATAAAATCTTTCAATACAATTTTCGGTTTAAACTTTTGAAATTTAAATCTCATACATATATAATAAATACAGTTCACTGAAACAACTACTACAGTGTCTGGAACACAAAATAAACTCAAGTAAGCAGTTTACACAATAAGGCCGGAGTGGAAGAAATCCGGCGTATAGGCTTGCTACTGAGGTCTAAGGATGAAGACTCTCCTGAAAAATATAAACAGAGGGGAGTCAGACCTCATTGAGTGAATTGTTATAATATATATACATGCATAACTAAATGTCAAATGTAGACACTTAACATAATATATATAATAAATATATATAGAGGCAAATACACACAGATACTGAAATCATTTTATATAATACTAAAAAATATTAGTTATGAAGGATCAAATAGAACCCTATATGATCGCAACCTCAAATAGTATGAGACAACACTCTAGCCATACAGGCTCAATTATTCCAAATAAATTCACTTATTCCATTTGGATAGGAGACTGGCCCCGAGACACTAAGTCAACCGAGCTCCAACAGTCTGACTGTCAGTGTGATTGGCCCCAAGACACTTGGTCAACCGAGCTCCAACAATCACACTCTCAAATCATATCTCACATCATAAAAATCAATCCAATCAATATCCATAAATAAGTTAGTAATATAACCTAAAATCTATCATCGTACTGGTATGTACTCGATCCTAGTGCTGCCCACTAGGTAGCACATTCTATTGATATCCTTCATTTATATATAAAACATACATTCATAAAATAAATGATGCATGGCATAAATTAAAATAACAATATAAACCATATATATACTAGAAATATACCAAAAATAAACCTAAGCAATAATTAAATCATTTATGCATAATTTACCAAAATAAATCATACATTTCTAAAACATGCAATCCTAATACAAGTATATATAGAATAACAACTCACTGTTATTGTGCTCCTCGAGATGGGTTCGACGAGCCTGGTCCACTAGGCCTCGGCGCAACTAAACAAACAAATGACAAATTGAATCAGAATAAATCTATCGAAATTCCTAGAGACTCGATCTAAAACACTAGACACATAATAGAAATAGGGATTCGATTGGACATCATGTTTTACAAGAATTATACCGAAAATCCGGCAGAACCTCCCCTGTAAAACAGACATCTCTCTACTCAAAGAGTAGAGCTGGTCCTGCAAAGAAACACACTTCAAAAATATACAGCCACAACCCCTCGGTCGGACTCCCAAACTACAATTCCACCGACCGAGGTTCACAATTCACCAAATAATTACAGATCACATGAAAATGCCAGAAATACCCAAAAATGCCCTTTATATATCAAAGTATAGCAAACTAGGTATTTAAAACACTGAAAATAATTATTTATCCAGTAATTACAATAAAACCCTAATTTTGATAAAATATTATTAAAAATCGATAATTCTCAATAAATTCATAAATATTGACCAAAATACATTTTATAAATCCAAATTACATAATTAACCCTAAAACATATTATAAATTGATAAAAACTCATTTATTTAGAAAAATAGTATATTATATATAATTTGAAAATAATTTACGAAAAATAGTTTTAATTAGTTAAAAATACTAAATAATTTGTAGAAATCATTTTTATACCTTAAATAACTATTAAAACCAATTTAATTATATTTTTAGCCAATTTAGTGCCAAATTACCAAAATACCCCTACTATATATAAATTCACATAATTATTCAAAAATTCACCAAAAATAATATAGTTACTCAAAAATTAATTTCTCATCATATATTTCAATAATATCAACAAATATACTCAATTAACCAATTAATTTCAATAAAACACATAATTAACCTAATTTTCTAAAAATTACATAAACTAAATAAATTCATAATAATTATATAAAAATAAAAAAAATTACAAATAAATTTCTAAAATTCATTTTAACACCTATAAACACCATAAATCACAATTTCATAATTTAATTAATTAATTTACGAAAATTAGAAAATATTAATAAAATAATAAAAAATTCACAAAAATCAAAATAATTCCTAAAAATTCCACAAAAATTCATAGAGGTAGATTAAGCTACTAGGATCAATGTTTGTGAAGGAAGTTTGCATGAATCATCAAACTCAAAAAATTCAAGAACCCTAGTTGGCCAAAAATGAAAATTCAAAACCTGGGGAAATCTAGACCATTTCAAGTGAAACAAAGCTTGGAAATGCACTCATCGGAGCTCAAGGAAGAGATAGAGATCGGTGGGGCTCGAAACGGTGATCAAAATAGTTGTGATTGGAGTTGGGATGAGTTTCGGCCTCTTAATGAAAATCCGGCTAAAACTCGCCGGAAATGGAAGCTTGGGGGTGGCGGAGCAGGCTGGAAGGGAAGATGGCATGTGGAAATCACAGTGATAGGAAGAAAATGGAGTTGCAGTCACCGGAAAGGTAAAGGGAACGATCGGGAAGGAGAGGAAGGAGACAATGACACTTTGGTAAATATCACAAACTTTTGTTTTAGTATATGTATTATATGTATATATGTGTATATATATCTATCTCTTATATTATTTTAATATATAAATATTATATACACAATAATTATCCACCATAAACTTATTTAATAATATATATATACACACATATACGTATATACACACTTAATTAATATTAAAACTATATAATATAATTTAATTAAAATAAACCCCAATTTAATTTAAATGCATGTATACATATATATTTTATTCGACACTTTAAAATTATGCATGGACTCATGCAACTTCATAAAACTACTTAAAATAATTAATATTTATTTATTTAAGTTTTAATTTCCCCGAAAATAAAATTTTCGGGAAAATTTTACGTAAAGGACTTAAAAATAATTAAAATAATTAAAATGACTTTAATAAATGACAAACTAATTAAATAATCATAAATATATATTAAAATTATTAACATTGCATATCCCGATGCAGTTTAAAATTATTTAAAAACTCAGGATATTACAGTCTTCCCCCCTTACAAGAATTCATCCCCGAATTCGAGAAAAAGAATAAATACAATCAAGAAGGGAAGAGATACGGGTAAGAAGCTCACATCTTAGCTTCAGTCTCCCACGTATGCTCCTCTACCTTGTTGTTGCACCATAAAACCTTGACCATCAGAATCTGTTTCGATCGCAACTGTCGAACTTGATAATCAATGATCGCCACAAGTTCTTCCACAAATGTCAGATCTTTGTTCACTTCCACATTGTCAGGCTGCAACACGTGCTACGCAACAGTGCCAACTCTCTCCAGAATCTCGAACGGTCCGATATATCTCGGTGCTAACTTACCCTTCCTGCCAAATCTTATAACACCTTTCATCGGAGACACCTTCAGAAAAATAAAGTCTGTAACTTGAAATTCCACATCTCTGCGCTTAGGATCAGTATAGCTCTTCTGCCTGCTAACTGCAGTCTCTAATCTGTGCTTAATCATATTGAATTTCTCTGCAGCATCCTGAACCATCTCAGGTCCAGTCAAAGCTCTCTCACCAATCTCATCCCAACTCAGAGGGGATCTACACTTCCTCCCATACAACGCCTCATATGGTTCCATGCCAATATTGCTATGGTAGCTGTTATTATATGCAAACTCCATGAGTGTCAAATGATTATTGCAGCTACCTCCCAAATCCAAAACACACATCCTCAACATATCTTCCAGTGTCTGGATCGTCCTCTCAGACTGACCATTTGTCTGAGTATGAAAAGCAATACTGAAATCCAACCTAGTGCCCATCACTTCCTACAACTTCTGCTAAAAACGAGAGGTAAACACTGAACCTCTATCTGACACAATGAACACAGGTACTCCATAAAGGCACACAATATGCTTCACATACAGCTTCGCCAATCTAGCTACAGAATAGGTGGCTTTCACAGGCAAGAAATATGTAGACTTAGTCAACCTGTCTACAATCACCCAGATGGAATCGTATCCATCCTTAGAATGAGGTAAACCGACCACAAAATCCATAGCTATCCCTTCCCACTTCCACTCAGGAATAGGAAGAGGCTAAAGCTTCCTAGAAGGCTTCTGATGTTCAGCTTTCACTTGCTGACACGTCAAGCACTTAGCAATATAATCAGGGACATCCTTCTTCAGTCCGTCCCACCAATATAAGTCTCTAATATTGTGGTCCATCTTAGTGACACCCGGATGTACGCTATAAGCTGTAGAATGTTCTTCCTCTAGGATCTCTTCTCTCAAATCATCCATATCAGGAACATACAATCTACCACTGATCGACAAAACACCATCATCATCGAGTGTGAAATCAGTGAACTTCCCTGCTCGAACATTCTTTGCAAGCTATTCTAGAATAGGATCTCAGCTTTGAGCTGCCTTAATCCTATCTCTCAGTACATATCGCACCTTAAACTGAGCTAGCAGTCCACTTGATATACTAAGCTTCATCATCAGACCTTGATCCACTAACTGATGCAACTCCTAGATCAATGGTCTCCTCTCTACACTGATGTGAGCTAGACTACTTGAGGACTTCCTACTCAAGGCATCTGCTACTACATTGGCCTTGCCCGGATGATATAAAATCTCACAGTCATAATCTTTCAACAATTCCAACCATCTCCTCTACCTCAGATTCAGATCTCTCTGCTGAAAATGTACTTAAGGCTTTTGTGATTGGTAAAAATCTCATAAGTCACCCCATACAAATAGTGTCTCCAGATCTTGAGAGCAAAGATCACTGCAACCATCTCAAGGTCATGTGTAGGATAATTCTGCTCATGCTTCTTCAACTGCCTCGAAGCATAGGCTATCACCCTACCATTCTACATCAACACATAACCAAGGCCAACTCTAGAGGCATCACAATAAACTGTGAACTTGTCCACACCATTAGGCAAAGCTAGCACTGGAGCTGTGGTCAACTTCTCCTTCAGCAACTGAAAGCTGTTCTCACAAGCTTCAGACCACTCAAATCTTACATTCTTCTGAGTCAAGCGAGCTATAGGGGCTGCAATTTTGGAAAAATCCTGCACAAACCTCCTATAGCACCCGGCTAAACCTAGAAAACTTTGAATCTTCATAACAGAAGTCGGTCTAGGCCACTCAGACACTGCCTCAATCTTTTATGGATCCACCTGGATACCTTCTTTAGACACCATGTGTCTAAGAAAAGAAACACTTTCCATCTAAAAATCACACTTCAAGAATTTAGCATAAAGCTGATGTTCTCTCAGTGTCTGTAGTACAGTCCTCAAGTGATATACATGCTCCTCCATACTCCTTGAATACACCAGTATATCATCAATGAAGACTACCACAAACTGATCCACATACGGTCTGAATACCCTGTTCATCAAGTCCATAAAAGCTACTGGTGCATTAGTCAAGCCAAAAGACATCACTAGAAACTCATAATGGCTATATCGAGTGCGAAATGCCATTTTAGGAACATCGGCTTCACTGATTCGTAGCTGATGATAACCTAACCTCAAATCAATCTTAGAAAAGAACTGTGCAACCTGTAGCTGGTCAAACAAATCATCTATCCTCGGAAGAGGATACTTGTTCTTCACTGTCACCTTATTCAGCTCTCTATAGTCAATGCACAGTCTCAGGGTACCATCCTTCTTCTTCACAAATAGGACTGGTGCACCCCAAGGAGAAACACTGGGTCTAATGAAACCCTTATTCAACAACTCTTGCAACTGCTCTTTCAACTCTTTCAACTCTACAGGAGCCATTCTGTAGGGTGGCATAGATATAGGAGTAGTACCTGGAACCACATCAATACAGAACTCAATCTCTCTGTGAGGTGGTAAACCTGGAAACTCCTTAGGAAAAACATCAGGAAACTCACAAGCAACAGGAACATCTGTGAGTGATAACTTCTCCACTGAAGTATCCCTGACCAATGCCAAATATCCCTGACAAACTTTCCTCAGCAACTTCCTAGCCGTAATAGCAGAAATGAGATTTTAAGGTGCTGAGCTCCTATCACCCATAAACTTAAATTCTTCTTCACCCTCTTTACTCCGACAATCCACCATGGCATAGTGCTAAGATAACCAATCCATACCTAGAATAACATCAAACTCCATCACATCCAACAGAATCAAATCAGCGGATAATTCTCTACCTCCCACAAGAACTAGACAACCAGAAAGAACAATATCGGTGTCCAAAGAATCACTTAGAGGAGTGGTGACAAACAAAGGAAAAGCCATTCTCGAAGCTTTCCAACAAGACTTGGAAGCAAAAATAGGAGAAACGAACAAATGCGTGGCACCCGGATCAAACATAACCCATGCATCTAGGTAATAGATAGAAACAATACCTACCACGATTGCATTAGATGCCTGAGCATCCTATTGAGTGAGATGGAAGACTATGGCCTGTCCTTAACCTCCATACTGGCTGGTAGAAGCCTGGCCAATACCTCTGGCACCTCCTCTAGCACCTCTACCATGACCCTGATGGGGAACAAACTGAGTGGAACTCTGATGCTGGGTTGGAGGCAACTGAAAAGGAATGGGTGCAGCATCAGCAATTGACTACTGTGGAAATCGTGGAATCTGCGACTACTGATACCCAGAATAAGGACATGATCTAGTATAATGTCCCGTCTGCCCGCATCTGAAGCACGTCAGCGGTGTCATATAACATGGTTCCTGATGGACTCTGCCGTAGGTCTGGCAAACACTGGCAGTTGATCCAGAACTACAACCACTACTGCTGCTCGAAGCACCTGACCCGAGTCTGAATGGTCTATGCTGACCTCCACGGCCATGTCTACTGCTCTTATGTACTCGCTGCTGCTGTCTCTGAATCTTCATGTACTTGCTATTGCTGTCTCTGAGTCTGCTGAGCTGGACCTCTCTGTTGACTACTCGATCCAATCTGAAAACTCGAATATGGAGTAGTCTGTAATCCACTTGACTGAACACCTAATTGGTAATAATCAAGCATAACTCCTTGCTTGACTAGCCTCAGCTCAATTTCCTTGGCCAACTCAATCACCGACTCTAGAGTAAGGCCCGCTGTAGGCATACCAGCAAATGCAGAACCCAATCCGGTGATATAAGTAGTGACTGCGAAGTACTGGTCTCGCATAAGATCTTTTGCATATCTACCAAGTCAGAGGAACTCTCGGGTGTACTCCTCAACCGATTTGTCACCACAAGGAATACTAGTCAACCGAAGATGATAACTCATACGAAGCGGCTCTGGACAGAATCTCCTCATAAATCGCTCTCTGAACTAAGCCCAGGTCATCATCATCATGTAAGGTTGGATCATCTGAATAAACTAGTCCAGGGCTGGTCCCTCAACTGAAAGCTCAACGATCATGATTCGCTGGTACTCGGTATGAGCAGTCCGAGTCCTAGTCTCGATCGCATGCAGGAAATCTAAAGGGTTGGAAGTCCCATTGAAAGCGATCCTGCCAACTCTGGCATAGAATAGAGCTGCCTCAGGGTCAGACATACCCTGCTGGTAGGCAGGCTGAACTACTGGAGGTACAGGAACATCCTCGTACTCAGGCTCTATAAGCTCCTCATCCTATATCTCTCTTTATCTACGGCGACCTGCCGCTCCTCGAGGTCTACCTCTGCCATGACCTTTGTGTCTAACAGCGGCTCAAGAGGTAAAACCTCATCCTAAAAGGACTCATCATCCTTGGCCTCAACGACTGGTGGAGCGACATGTGCTCGCCTCCTCATTCTGAAAAGACAAACATAAGGATTTAGAAAAAATAGACAACGGAGGAATACGCAGAAAACTAAATCAAGGAATACTTATAAAGACATACTTGAACCTAATTCACTGCAGTAGTTTCAAAAGAAAAACACAACACTGAAAACTAGGGCCACAACTCACACAACTAAGCCTTGACACAAAACTCTGCTCTGATACCAGCTTTGTCATGACCCAAAACAAGGGGCCATGATCGGTGCTAGGGAACGGGAATTCTTTCGAATCCGGAACCCATAGCAAGCCTTTAAAATAAAATAAAAGCATGAAATAATAATAACATAAATAAAATATCTTACAGCGAAAATTAAAATCTCATATGCAATAAATATAATCCACCAACTCATTTAATAAAACAACTCATCTCAAATATATATTATCTCTTAATACAAATTCTTGTTTCAAATATTTAAAATACAAATCTCATACAAATATAATACATAAAATCCCACAACTCAATTACATCTACTGCAGCGTCTAGAATATAAAATAAAATTAAGTAAGCAAATTACATAGTAAAGCCGGGGCAGAAGAAATTCGGTGTAAAGGTCTGCTACTAAGGTCTGAGGACGAAGACTCTCCTGGAAAATAGTCAACGGAGGGGAGTCAGACCTCACTGAGTGAATTGTTATAATATATATACATGCATAACTAAATGACAAATGCACACATTCAATAGTATATATAATAAATATATATATATAAGTAAAAACACATAGATGCAGCTAAATCATTTTACATAAATACGAAAAATAATATCCGATTATGAAGGATCAAATAGAACCCTAAATGATTGCAACCTCAAATAGTGTTAGACATCACTCTAGCCATACATGCTCACTTATTCTAAATAAATTCACTTATTCCATTTGGATAGTAGACTAGCCCCGAGATACTAAGTCAACCTATCTCTAGCAGTCTGACTGTCAGTGTGATTGGCCCCGAGACACTTGGTCAACCAAGCTCCAGCAATCACACTCCCAAATCACATCTCACATCAAATCAAATCAATCCAATCAATATCCACAAATAGGTTAGTAATTTAACCTACAGTCTATCATCGTACCGGTACATACTCGGTCCTAGTGCTGCCCACTAAGTAGCACGTTCTATTAATATCCTTCATTTATATATAAAATATACATTCATAAAATAAATGATGCATGACATAAATTAAAATAACAATATAAACCAAATATATACTAGAAATATGCCAAAAATAAACCAAGTATATTTCGAGTATATATATGTTGAATAAATTCAATTTAATTATAAAATAAACTAGAAATAAACTATAAATATACTTAAAAACATTTTAGGTATAATTCAATAATTAAACATGCATTTAATTTAAAATATAACAAAAATATACTAAAATATACCTAAAATATACCTAAGCATTTATTAAATCATTTATGCAAAATTCATAAAATTTAAACATACATTTCTAAAGTATGCATTCCTAAAACACGTATATATAAAATAACAACTCATAGTTGTGCGCTCCTCAAGACGGGTCCGACGAGCCTGGTCCACTAGGCCTCGGTCTTGGTGCAACTAAATAAATAAACAACAATACGAAATTAGAATAAGTCTAACAAAATTCTAGAGACTTGATCTAAAATACTGGACACAGAATAGGAATAGGAATAGGGATTTGACCGGATATCACGTTTTACGAGAATTCTATCAAAAATTCGGTAGAACCTCCCATGTAAAACAGACATCTCTCTACTTAGAAAGTAGAGCCGGTCTTGCAAAAAAACACACTTCAAAAATACACAGCCACATAACCCCTCGGTCAGACTCCCAAACTACAATTCCACCGACCGAGGTTCATAATTCATGAGGTATTACCGAACACATGAAAATACTAGAAATACCAAAAATACCCTTTAATAATCAAAATATAGCAAATTAGATATTTAAAACACTGAAAATAATTATTTCACCGATAAATACATAAAAACCCTAATTTTAATAAAATATTATTAAAAATCCATAATTCTCGATAAGTTCATAAACATTAACTGAAATACATTTTATAACTCCAAATTACATAATTAACCCTAAAACATATTAAAAATCGATAAAAACTCATTTATTTAGAAAAATAGTATATTATATATAATTTGAAAATAATTTATGAAAAATAGTTTTAATTAGTTAAAAATGCTAAATAATTTGTAAAAATCATTTTTATACCTCAAATAACTATTAAAATCAATTAAACTAAATTTTTAACCATTTAGTACCAAATTACCAAAATACCCCTAATTATATATAAATTCACATAATTATACAAAAATTCACTAAAAATAATATAATTACTAAAAAATTAATTTCTCAACATATATTTCAATAAAATCAATAATTATACTCAATTAACCAATTAATTTCAACAAAATGCTCAATTAACCTAATTTTCTAAAAATCACCTAAACTAAATAAATTCATAATAATTATAAAAAAATCACAAAAATCACAAATAAATTTATAAAATTCATTTTAATACCTATAAACACCATAAATCACAATTTCATAATTTATTTAATTAATTTACAAAAATTAGAAAATATTAATAAAATAATAAAAAATTCACAAAAATTAAAATAATTCCCAAAAATTCCACAAAAATTACAGGATGTAGATTGAGCTACTAGGATCAATATTTGTGAAGGAAGTTAGCTTGAATCATTAGAATTGAAGTTAAAAAAAATCAAGAACTCATAGAGGCCGAAAATGAAAATTGAAAACTAAGGAAAATCTAGACCAAATCACATGAAACCAAGCTTGGAAATAAACTCACCGGAGCTCAAGAAGAAGATAGAGACTAGTGGCACTCAAAACGGTGGTCAGAAATGAGGTGATCGGAGCTAGCATCAATTCTCGGGTTCTTTGGCTTTTCACGGCCAAACGACGCCGGAAAAGGAAAGAGAGGGCGACAGAGGGAGCTTGGGAAGGAGGAGGATGGCTGGGAGGCACACCGACTGCAAGAAATGGGAGTTACAGTGGCCATAAATGGTGGGAGGGTGTCGAGCATGAAGGAGGAGATCAGGTGGCACAACCCTAAATTTGAGGAACTTTTGATTTTTGTATATATATATATATAGATATATATTATATTATTATAATATATGAATATTATATTCAAAGTAATATACACCACATATATAAATAATAATATTTATATACATATATATAACACACATTATTTATTAAAACTATATAATATAAATTTAATTAAAAATAAACCCTAATTATATAAATGTGTATATATACATGCATATGTACATATATTAATACGACAATTTAAAATCATGCATGGACTCATGCAAATTCACAAAACCGTCCAAAATAATTAATAATTATTTATTTAGGTTTTAATTTTCCCAAAAATAAGATTCTCGGGGAAAATTTTACGTAAGAAACTTAAAATAATTAAAAATGACTTTAATAAATAACAAACTAATTAAATAATCAAATATATATAAAAATTATTAACACTGTATATCTCGATGCAGTTTAAAATTATTTAAAAACTCAGGATATTACAATATTGAATGGATTGATTGGATTGGTGTATGATGTGATTTGAGAGTGTGATTGCTGGAACTCGATTGAACAAGTGTCTTGGGGCCAATCATATTGATAGTTAGACTGTTGGAGCTCGGTCGACTTAGTGTCTCGGGGCCAGTCTACTGTCCAAATGGAATAAGTGAATTTATTTGGAATAAGTGAGCCTGTATGGCTAGAGTGTTATCTATCACTATTTAAGGTTGCGATCATTTAGGGTTCTATTTGATCCTTCATAAACAGATATTTTTCAGTGTTATATATATAAAATGATTTTTGCTGCATCTGTGTGTATTTTCCTGTATATATATTTATTATATATACTATTGAGTGTTTGCATTGTCATTTAGTTATACATGTATATATATTATAACAATTCACTTAGTGAGGTCTGACTCCCCTCTGTTGATTTATTTTTTCAGGAGAGTCTTCGTCCTCAGACCTCAGTAGCAGACCTTTACGCCGGATTTCTTTCACCCCGACCTTATTGTGTAAACTGCTTACCTGAGTTTTATTTTGTATTCTAGACACTACAGTAGTTGTTTCCATGGGCTGTATTTATTATATATGTATGAGATTTAAATTTTAAAAGTTTGAACTGAGAAAATTGTATTAAAAGATTTTATATATATGCGAGATGGATTTATATTATTAAATGAGTTAATGGATTATTATTTCACTTTTGAGATTTAATTCCGCTGCATAATGTTTTATTTATTTTAATATAAGTTGTATGCTTTTATTTTATTTTAAAGGCTTGCTACGGGTTCCAGATTCGAAAGAATTCCCATTCCCTAGCGCTGGTCATGGCCCCCTGTTTTGGGTCGTGACACTAGCGACTCTAGTTGGTCCAAATAAATCCATATGTATAAGTTCAAGTGGTTTAAAAGTGGACACTATATTTTTGTGCTTAAATGAGGACTTAGATTGTTTTCCCTTTTAACAAGCATCACAAGGTTTATCCTTAGTAAATTCAAGCATAGGTAAACCAATCATAAGTTTATGTTTACAAAGATCATTCAAAAGCTCAAAATTTGCCTGTCCTAACCTTATATGCCATGTCTATATGTCATGGGAAATAAACATTAAGCATTTGATGCCTTTGTTATCAATCTTATTTAAGTCAATAATATAGACATTGTCTATTCTTTCACCACTAAAAATCACTTTGTCTTAATTAAGATTACTAACAAAGCAATTTTTAGGATAAAAAGTCACCTTATTTCCCATGTCACATAATTTACTTATACTAAGCAAATTATATTTGAGACCATCAACAAGTAATACATAATGTATAACTAAGGATTGAGGATTACTAATTTCTTCAATGCCTACAATTTTTCTCTTTGACATTATCTCCAAATGTGACATGTCCTCCATCCTTAGCATCAAGCTTATTGAATTGCTCCTTGTCTCCCGTCATATCCCTTGAAAATCCACTATTAAGATACCACTTGCTTTTCGTTCTTATGGATTTTAAGCACACCTGCACAAAATAATTTAAGTGTTCTTTTTAACCCAAACCTTTTTTAGTCTAGGTTGGTTAGTCTCAAGATAATCCAAAGGAAGCAAATTCATGTGTAGTCTTCTATAAAAGCACATATTATTGGTATGTCCTTTGATCATGCAATATCAACATACAACATTTTCAAGTTTGTTTCTCCTAGGATGATATGCTTTCCTAGTGTATAAAATATCTCTTTTGTGTTGTGGTGGCGGGTGTCTCCTATTATTTTGAGTCATGGTGTGAGACATGAATTGGCAATGGCAATGTCTATTTTCATAGTTTTATGCAACATGTTTAGATGTATTGTGTTATGTAGCATGCTTATGAGTGTTGTGTCTAGTGTGCATGTAAGCATATTTGGGTTATGCTTTTCTAGCATGAGACTTACCCTTTTGTGTCATGTGGGATTGAGTCTTATGAGACTTGAAAGAGTCCTAGAGGGGGGGGGGGTGAATAGGACTAACAATAATGATAAATTAAAAGGATTTGAATAATATTAAAAGGAATGTTAAAGAGGAAGAATGGTGAAAATAAGAACTTAAGGAGTTTGAATTCTTAATAATCCTATGTCTCCACTTAACTTATCCCTAAGTTAGGATTTTGAATCACCAAAATCTATTTTCCTAGATTGATTTTTACAATTTTAGTTTTAGGCTCAACTCAAACCTTACAACTTGAGTTTTTAAGGCTCACTCAAAAACCAATTCATAAGTGTTTTCAAGGATCACATTAAAATCGAATTCCCAAGTGCTTTAATGGCTAAACACTTAAACCAATTCATTTAGAATAGAATCTCACTTCTTATTTTCTAATCCTAGAAAATAGAATAACAAGAATATCTATTCTAACACTCACTAACTCTCTCAAGAGTAATACAAAAATGAATTTGAAATAGTTTTGAGAGCTTAATTGAATGCTTGAAAGTATATAATGAATAAACAAGTTTCTTAACCTCAAAATAATCTTTAGAGGTTATATTTATACTTAAGCAATTCTATTATAGCTGTTGGAAGCAATAATTTTGTTCCCAATAAAATCAAAGTCCATTTGAATGTAATTTGAACTTTTAAGCTGTAATTTGTGAGGTCCCGGTAGAGATAGAATCAGTCTTAATTGAGACGAGCATTGAACAACCATTATGAGCAATTGTATTTGAATTTTTACATTGGTCCCGGTCAGGATCACCTTGTCCTGGTCAGGACTACCTTGTCCTGGGCACCATCCCAGTCAAGACATTGGATCGGGATCAGTTCTGCCAAAAATTGAGTTTTTACAGAAATTGGTATGTCGTGGTCCTGGTCGGGACCATTATAGGATTTGCACTTTTTTTTGCAATTTAGTCACTATGTTGAGTCTGATAGAGATAGTGCTTATGATGTCTTTCTAAGATAATTTTTCTTTGATAGTTCACCATTATTTTGACTTCTAAATTATTCCTAACTTATACACACTTAAAGGAAACATATTAGTTGCTCAAAATTAAGTTTGTTAATATCAAATCAAGATTGATAACTTGCTAAGGTCAACAATCTCCCCCTTTTTTATTTTGACAAACTTATTTTAAGTTTGATAAAAATAATAAAAAGTGAAATGTGTGACAGATAATAATTGTGATAATAATGATGATATCAAATAAAATCAATTATATTTCCTTATTTCTCCCCCTATGAATATGGACATGATAAGAATTTAAATTTATAATTTATTCTCCATGACAAAAATATAAAATATATCATGAGAGAATTATGGCCTAACATAACTAATGTGTTAAAAACATTAAAAAAAAAGTTTGACAATATAAAGGATAATTTCAAACATATATGCATATAATGCATCACAAAAATAGTACATATAGCACAACCTTATATAATCATATAGAGCTTAGCTAGGTAATCATACATTATCATGTGACACTTAGCATATTACAAATACTAACCACAAATATCATATAGATTCTTCTCCCCTTATGTCAAAGATAAAAAAAAAAAAAAAGGGATATAAAGGAAATGAACCTAAAGGAATACAAATCCTAGAGGAATTAAAAGATTAAGAAGCAAAACAATAAAAAACAAATATACACCAAATATTTATAAAATTCATGGCATATAAATAAAGTAAGCAAAGCAAGACCTTTTTATTACATACGATATACGACAAAACTAGCCACACTTATAATGTTACTATGCATGCAGAAACAAAATTATGTAAAAATAATATTCAAATAATAGGTGTATTAAATAATAAAATAATAAAATAGTATAAGAATAATACAAAAATTTGATATTAAGGACACATTTTCACATACATAGGTGTATTTCAAACATAAATTTTTTTTCTCCCTTTTAAATATGAATTAACTAAATACTCATGTAAACTCAAATATTTCTCCCCCTTTGTCAAAATGAGAAAGGAAATTTTTTAAAAAATAAAAAATGCATTAATAAAAAGGATAGAGGTACAATTATATTAAAATACCAATTGTAAACTAAAGAGAAATATAAAGACATAAAACAAATAACTTATGGCTTATATCTAGAAAATAAACCGAACGTAAATTGTCATAAAATAACTATAAAAATAAAAAATAGCTCAATGCTTAGATATGGAAAATATACTAAAAATAAACCAAACAGAAACTGACGACAAAATTAACAAAAACATATAAAAAGTAACTAGTCTTGATGAGGAGTAGGAGGAAATTTAAAAAATCAAAATGTATATTTAAACATATATTAATGCATAATAATAAAATAAAAAAATGCTATATTTGCATAATTAATAAATTGAAATAATTTCAATAAATAAATATTAAATATAAAAAAAATAAAAAAATGTTAAGATCAAAATCAAAACATTTAACAATCAAAGTAATCAATAAGCACAACATGATTTCACATGAAAACTATCCAACCATCAATTAAGCATAAAATCAAGAGAAACTAGAACCATCAGTCATGCCAAGTTCATGCTTAATGAAATTCAATCTCTCTTCATTGAGAGGTTTAGTGAAGATATCTACAAGTTGATTATTTATATCAACAAATTCAAGTGAGATATCACCAATTTGAGCATGATCATGCAAGAAATGATGTCTAATGTCTATATCCTTAGTTCTAGAATGTTGAATAGGATTCTTGCTAAGGTTAATAGCACTTGTATTGTCACATTTGATTAGAATGTGATCAATTTTTATACCATAGTATGACAATTGTTGTTTTTGACATAAGACTTATGAACAACAAAGACTTACTGCAATATATTTAGATTCAGTAGTAGACAAGTGAATAGAAACTTATTTCTTGCTAAACCAATAAAGTAAACATTGTCCTAAAAATTGATAAGTTCCAAAAGTGCCCTTTCTATCTAGTAAGCTACTGGTAAAGTCCGCATCAAAATAGCTAATTAAGTCAAAGGAGGAACTCCTAGGATACCAATGTCCTAAATGCATTGTTCCACAAAGGTATTTAAAAATCCTTTTGATAGCATTCAAATGAGACTCTCTAGGACTATATTGAAATATGGCATATAATCAATTAGAAAATATAATGTCAGGTATACTAGCAGTTAAATAAAGAAGGGATCTGATCATACCTCTAAATCGCTTTTCATTAACCAGTTTACCATTCTCATTTTTGTTGAGTTTGGTTGTCATGCTCATTAGAGTTTTTCTCATCTTAGCTCCATTAATGCCAAACTTCTTGAGAATGTCTCTTGCATATTTGGTTTAATTGATGAAAATCCCATTTTTACATTGCTTAATTTGAAGTCCAAGAAAGAACTTGAGTTCTCCCATCATACTCATCTCAAATTCTCCTTGCATTAATTTAGAAAATTCCTCACATAAGCAATGGTTAGTAGCACTGAAAATAATATCATCAACATATATTTAAATAATTAATAAATCATGTTTGGATTTATTTGTGAAAAGAGTTATGTCAACTTTTCCTTTAGAAAACCCTTTCTCTAATAAGAAGTTTCTCTATCTTTCATACCAACCTCTTGGAGCTTGTTTCAATCCATATAATGTTTTTGATAGTTTAAAAACATGATTTAGAGAATCAAAATTTTCAAAACCCAGAGCTTGCTCAACATATACCTCCTCTTAAATAAAACAATTTAAAAATGCACTTTTAATATCCATTTGATAAAGTTTAAAATCCATGTATGATGCAAATGCAAGTAGCATTCTAATAGCTTCTAACCTTACAATAGGGGCAAATGTTTCATCATAATTAATGCCTTTCTCTTGATTATAACCTTAGCTACAAGTCTAGCTTTGTTCCTAGCTATGACACCTTGTTTATTCATCTTATTTCTAAACACCCATTTGGTGCTTATAACAGGATGATGTTTTGGTCTAGGAACCAAGGTCCAAACCTTGTTTCTCTCAAATTGATTTAACTCTTCTTGCATAACAAGGACCCAAAATTCATCAATTAATGCATCATCAATATTTTTTAGTTCAATTTAAGAAATGAAGGCTAAATTAACAATAGCCTTTAATTGAGATATAGTAGTTACCCCTTTTGTAATGTCACTTATAATGAGATCTTGAGGATGAGCTTTCTTGAATTGTAAATCCTTTAGAAATTCATCCTTCAAGGTAGGTTGAGATGTCTCCTCATTGTCCTCCTTACTTTGACCTTCAAGTTCCAAAGGTTTGCTAGTATTTTCTTCTTGAGTGATCACATTCACATGCTCATCTACAAAATCATCAACACTATAAACATCCTTTCTAGGATTAAATGAGTTTGATTCATCAAATACAACATGCATTAACTCTTCAACAACTAAAGTTCTTTTATTAAAAACACTATATGTTTACCTAGAAATAGAATAGCCTAGGAAAATTCCTTCATCGGCTTTGGAATCAAATTTTCCAAGTTTATCCTTGGTGTTTAATATAAAGCACTTGCATCCAAATACTTTTAAATATAAAATTTTAGGTTTTCTATTGTTCCATAGATTTTAAGAAGTTTTATTTAAAATTGGTCTTTTGAAAACTCTATTTGAAATATAACAAGATGTGTTAATAACTTCCGCTTAAAAGTATTGAGGTAAATTATACTCATGAAGTATTGTTCTAGCCATTTCCATAAGTGTTCTATTTTTCCTTTCAACTACCCCATTTTTTTAAGGAGTTATAAGAGAAGAAAATGTATGTGAAATACCATTTTCATTGTAATAGTTTTTGAAAAATTCATTTCAAATTCGGTTCTATGATCACTTCTAATAAAAGAAATATAAAAACCTTTTTCTTTATAACCTTTTTTGTAAAATTTTTAAAAGCTTTAAATGCATTAGTCTTGTCAGCAAGAAAACATACCTAAGTAAATCTAGAGTAATCATCAACCAATATATATGCATAGTGCATTCTATCGAGACTAGTAACTCTAGTTGGTCCAAATAAATCCACATGTATAAGTTCAAGTGGTCTAGAAGTGGACACTACATTTTTTAGCTTAAATGAGGACTTGGATTATTTTCCCTTTTGGCAAGCATCACAAGGTTTATCCTTAGTGAATTCAAGCATAAGTAAACCAGTCACAAGTTCATGTTTACAAAGATAATTCAAAAGCTCAAAATAACCTTTTATGTCATGTTTTTGTGTTATGGGAAATAGAGATTAAGCATTTAATGTCTTTGTTATCAATTTTATTAAATCAATAACATAAACATTTTCTATTCTTTAACCATTAAAAAATACTTTGTCTTCATCAAGACTACTAACAAAGCAATTTTTAAGATAGAAAGTCACCTTATTTCCCATATCACATAATTGACTTATACTAATAAAATTATGTTTAAAACCATCAACAAGCAATACATAATTTATAGATAAGGATTGAGGATTACCTATTTCTCCAATGCCTACTATCTTGCCTTTGGCATTGTCTCCACATGTGACATGTCCTCCATCCTTTACATCAAGCTTGTTGAATTACTCCTTGTCTCCTGTCATATGCCTTGAACATCCACTATCAAGATACTATTTACTTTTCATTTTTGTGGATTTCAACTGCATTTACATAAAATAATTTAAGTGTTCTTTTGAACCCAAACCTTTCTTGATCTAGGTTGGTTAGTCTCAAGATAATCCATAGGAAGCAAATTCATGTGTAGTCTTCTATAGAAGCACACATTGTTAGTATATCCTTTGATCATGCAATATGAACTTACAAAGTTCTCAAATTTGTTTCTCCTAGGATGATATGCTTTCCCAGTGTGTGAAACATGCCTTTTGTGTTATGGTGGTGTGTCTCCTATTATTTCGAGTCATGGTGTAAGACATGCGTTGGTAATGGCAATGTGTATTTTGAAAGGTTTGTGCAACATGTTTAGGTGCATTATGTAATGTAATATGCTTATAATTATTGTGCTTAGTATACATGTAAGCATGTTTGGGTTGTGGTCTTTTAACATATGTCTTACCTCTTTGTGCCAATGGAGGTTGAGTCTTATGAGATTTTCCTTTGTCATTTGACATATAAGACTTTTTAGCTTTAAAAGCTTGAATCTCATTTGGTTTAGAGGTAGAAGGAATGGAGTTGCATGATGCTTTAATAAATTTAATATGTGATGATGATGAAAATGAGGCCATTCCATTAGTGTATCCAATTCCATGATTATTTCCCTGAATTTTTTTGAGAGTCAAGTAAATTATCTAAACTCTCTTTTCCTTTTAGGCATTTTGATATGGAATTTTTTAGCTCAACTACCTCATTAGAAAGCTTATGATTTTCATCATTTGCTTTTTTGAGTTGCTCTTCCAAGGAATTAGAAGATTTGAAATTATTAATATGTTAATTATTTATTTTAACAAGATTAGAAAATTTAATTTTTAACTTCTCAAATTCTTGATTAAGCTATTTAACTCATGCTTATAATGCTTCTTTCTAGAAAGTAAGCTTTTGCACTTAAGCAAGAGTTTGCTCACAATATAGCTCTTAACATCATCATCATCATATTCATCATAAGTACAATATTCATAACAAGAATAGTTAGAAGTAGATGGTACCTCTTTTTCATCTTCAAGAACCATGAAGTAAAAATTGGCCACTTCTTATTGTTCCTCTTCCTCTTTGGATTTGGAGGAGTCATCCCAAGTAGCTTTGAAGACCTTCTTTCTATCCTTTGCTCCCTTGTTCTTGAATTTGAGTTTGGGGCACTCACTTTGTATGTGTCCCAGTTTCTTGCATTTATAGCGAGTTACTTCTTTGGTTCTCTTCTTTCCATGTCCTTCGAACTTCTTATTGAAGTCCCTTGTTCTTAAGAATTTTTTCTTTTTAAAAAACTTATTGAAGTTCTTAGTGAGCATGGCAATATCACCATCTTTATCACTAAAATCTTCAATATTTTCATCTTTACTTTCTTCTTGTGAAACCTTCAATGCTATGCTCTTTTTATTTTCTTCCTTCTCTTTTTGCTCTTCACCTCTTTACTTAATTATGAGCTCATGCGTCAAGAGCTTACTAATAAGCATATCAGTTGAAAGGGTAGAGAGGTCTTAAGCTTCCTCAATTAAAGTGACTCAAGATTCATAATCCTTCTTAGGTAGGATTCTTATAATCTTATTCTTAAGGGTTGTGAGGAGAGCATTGAGATAGTTTGTCATCTCTGTGATTGATTCTTAAGTCTTCATTTTGAAGAGTTCATATTCATACATATGAAGTTGAACCTTTTTGCTTCTTACTTATACATTGCCTTCATAATGGTTCTCCAAGGTCTCCTACATTTCCTTGGCTAAAATGCAATGTTGAAACTTGCCTCCTTCTTCTCTTGTCATGGAAGAAAGTAGGGTGATTATAGCCTTTTAATTTTTATCATTTTCTTCTTTTTTATCATTGCTCTAATCACTTCTTAAAAGATTAGTTTGTACACCATCAATGATAGTTTTTAATGGTTGCCAATCTTTGAGAAAAACTTCCTAAAGTCTAATGGAATCATAATCTAGATATAGTTCCATTTTGAACTTTCAATGAGGATAATCACTACCATTAAAGAATGGTATAAGTGAAGACATATTTTGAGATTCACTCCCCATGATCTTGTATTCTAGCAATTAAGTTCCTAAAATCAAAGCTTTGACACCAATTAAAAGAGTCCTATAAAGGGGAGGGTGAATAGGACTAGTAAACAATAATAAGAAATTAAAAGGATTTGAACAAGAATTAAAAGGAATGTTGAGAAGGAAGAATGATAAACATAAGAATTTAAATTCTCAATAATCATATTTCTTCACCTAACTTATCCCCAAGTTAGGATTTTGAATCACCATAATTTGTTTCCTTAGATTGATTTTTATAACTTGAGTTTTAGGCTCAACTCAAACTTTACAACTTGAGTTTTCAAGCCTCACTCAAAAACCAATTCACAAGTGTTTTTAAGGATCACACCAAAATTGAATTCTCAAGTGTTTTAATGGCTAAACACTTAAACCAATTCCTTTATAATAAAATCTCACTTCTCATTTTCTAATCCTAGAAAATAAAAGAACAAGAATATTTATTCTAACAGTCACAAACTCTCTCAAGAGTTATACAAAAATAAAATGAATTTAAAAGAGTTTTGAGAGCTTAATTGAGTGCTTGAAAGTATATAATGAATAAACAAGTTTCTTAACCTCAAAATAATCTTTAGAGGTTATATTTATACTTGAGCAATTCAATTATAGCTGTTGGAAGCAATAATTCTGTTCCTAATAAAATCAAAGTCCATTTGAATGTAATTTGGACTTTTGAGCTATAATTTGTTAGGTCTTGAATGGGATATCATTAGTCCTAGTTAAGACAAGCATTGAATAGCTGTTATGAGCCATTGCATTTGAATTTTTGCATTAGTCCCGATCGGGATCACCTTGTCCCGGTTGGGACTACCTTATCCCAAGCACTGTCCTGGTCTGGACATTGGATCAGGATAAGTTCTGCCAAAAATTGAGTTTTTACAGAAATTGGTCTACCTTGGTCCCAATCGGGACCATGATGGGATTTGCACTTTTTGTGCAATTTAGTCCCTATATTGAGTTCGATAGAGATAGTGCTTATGATGTCTTTTTGAGATAATTTTTCTTTAATAGTTCACCATTATTTTGACTTCCAAATTATTCCTAACTTATACACACTTGAAGCAAACACATTAGTTGCTCAAAATTAAGTTTGTTAAGATCAAAATCAAGATTGATAACTTGCTAAGGTCAACAAGACTTCCCTTTAATATGTGACATATAAGACTTATTAGCTTTAAAAGCTTAAGTCTCAATTGGTTTAGAGGTAGAATGAATGGAATTTCATAATGCTTTAACAAATTTAATATATGATGATGATGAACATGAGGCCATTCCATTAGCACATTCAATTCCATGAGTATTTCCATAAAATTTTTTAGAGTCAAGTAAGTTATTTAAACTCTCTTTTCCTTTTTGGAATTTGGATATGGAATTTTTTAATTATATAAACTCATTAGAAAGTGTATGATTTTCATCACTTACTTTTTTAAGTTGTTCTTCCAAGGAATTAGAAGATTTTGCATCACTAACAAGTT
Source organism: Mallotus nudiflorus (assembly GCA_947683625.1). Taxonomy (NCBI): domain Eukaryota; kingdom Viridiplantae; phylum Streptophyta; class Magnoliopsida; order Malpighiales; family Euphorbiaceae; genus Mallotus; species Mallotus nudiflorus. The sequence continues at coordinate 37,419 of CANTUR010001210.1, forward strand.
TTTTATTTGATTCAAAAAGTTTAGCAAAATCATTTTTGAAGCTATCAAATTCCTTAATTAAGCTAGATAGCTCATGCTTGTAAAGCTTCTTTTTAAAAGTAAGCTTTTGCATTTAACTAATAATTTACTCACAATAGGGCTCTCATCATCATCATGATGGTCATAATAATCATCATAATCATCAAAGGAAGAATAAGAAATATATGGTACCTTATTTTCATTTTCAAGAGCCATAAAGCAAAGATTGGCCACTTCTTATTATTCCTCTTCCTCTTCGGATTCAAAGGAGTCATCATCCTAAGTAGCTTTGAAGGTCCTCTTTTTATCTTTTGCTCCTTTGTTTTTGAATTTGATTTTTGGGCACTCACTTTTAATGTGTCCTGATTTCTTGCATTCATAGCAAGTAATCTCTTTAGTTCTCTTTTTACCATCTCCTTTAAAATTTTTGTTAAAGTCCTTTGCTCTTGAGGAGTTCTTCCTTTTCAATAATTTTTTGAAGTTTCTAGTGAGCATGGAAATATCATCATCTTCGTCACTAGAATCTTTAATGTTATTCTCTTTACTATCTTTTTGAAGAGCTTTTAGTGCTATGCTCTTTTTCTTCTCTTCTTTCTATTCTTTCTTTTCACTTATTTGTTTGATCATAAGCTCATATGTTAGAGGGTTTCTAATAAGCACATCAGTTAAGAGAGTAGAGAGGTCTTGAGCTTCCTTTATTGAAGTAACTTGAGATTCCCAATCCTTCTTTGCTAGGATTCTTAGAATATTGTTGTTCACTTCTTCCTTGAAGAAATGTTTTCCAAGTTTCTTGAGGGTGGTGAGAAGAGCATTCAAAAGGTTTTTTCATTTTTGTAATGGTTTTTTGAGGCTTCATTTTGAAGAGTTCATATTCATACATATGAAGTTGAACCTTCTTGCTTCTTACTTGCACATTGCCTTCATAATGATTCTCCAAGGTCTCCCATATTTACTTGGCTAAGATGTAATGTTGAAGCATGCCTCCTTCTTCTCTTGTCATGGAAGAGAGTAGAGTGATCATAGCTTTCTTATTTTTGTAGTTTTCTTCCTTTTGATCATTGCTCTAATCACTTCTTAAGAGAGTAGTTTATACACCATCAATGGTAGTTTTTAGTGGTTACCAACCTTTGAGAACAACTTCCCAAAGTCTAATGGAATTATAATTTAGATATAATTCCATTTTAAACTTCTAATGAGGATAATCACTACCATTAAAGAATGGTCTAAGTGAAGACATATTTTAAGATTCACTCTCCATGATCTTATATTCTAGTAATTAAGTTCCTAAAATCCAATCTTTGATACTAATTAAAAGTGCCCTAGAGGAGGGGGGGTGAATAGGTCTATCGAACAATAAAAAAATTAAAAGAATTCTAGCAAGAATTAAAAGAATGTTGAGAAGGAAGAATGATGAACATAAGAATTTAAGGAGTTCAGATTCTCAATAATCTTACATCTCCACCTAACTTATCCCCAAGTTAGGATTTTGAATCACCATAATCTATTCCCCTAGATTGATTTTTACAACTTGAGTTTTAAGCTCAACTTAAACCTTACAACTTGAGTTTTCAAAGATTTCTTAAAAACTAATATACAAGTGTTTTCAAGGCTCACACTTAAACTGATTTTCCAAGTGTTTTAATAGCTAAACACTTAAACCAATTCCTTTAGAATATAATCTCACTTTCCATTTTCTTAACCCCTATAGAAGAACAAGAATTTCTATTCTAACACTCACTAACTCTCATAAGAGTTATATAAAAATAAAATGAATTTTGAAAGCGTTTAGAGAGCTTAATTGAATGCCTAAAAGTATATAATGAATAAATAAGTTTCTTAACCTTAAAATAATCTTCAGAGGTTATATTTATACTTGAGCAATTCAATTATAGCTGTTAAAAGTAACAATTTCATTCCAACTAAATCAAAGTCCATTTGAATGTAATTTGGACTTTTGAGCTATAATTTTTCAAGTCTCGATCGGGATTACATCAGTCCTGGTGGAGACACTTCAAAAGTAGCCATTTGTAGCCACTTTAAATTTAAATTTCTCTGGTCCCAAGTGATACCCCATATACATATTCCTATTTCTCTAAGGGTTTATTTTCCTACAGGGGTTGCTTGTAGATGAAAAATGCCAAAAAAAAAGGCGAAGGATTCTAAATTAAAGAGACTCTCGGATAAGAAGAAATACTCTCCAAATAGGTACAAGACTTTCATCAAAGAGGAATCCTATTCCTCTAAGGTTTGAGCATCGTTATCCCTATAAATAGGATCTCATATCCCTTATTCTCATTCATTCTATTCTCTAATATTCTTTGCTCTCTTTATCTCTCTAAATTCTCTCTACATTCTTTAACTTAGGCATCAGAGGGTTTATGGAGATCGTCCCCACCTTTCACCTTGCCCTCCTTTAGTTCCTTACAGGGCTTAAACTTGGGAGTTCTAGAAACAAGTTATAAAGTGGAGCCGTCTGTGGGGACCTCTTGAGTTCAAAGCCATTAAGCATATACCAAATAAGATATTAGCATAATGACTTCCAGTCCACCACCAATCTCAACCCTAGACATGTAGATTAACCCTTTATCCCTTATTCCTCTAATTAACCCATCAACACCCTTTCAACATGTTGGACCCTCATCATAGGCTCCACCCAGAGCATACAATCCAACTAGTAATACTCAGGGATGGCCAACACTAGGCACCGACTTCCTTTATTGTACTCCTCTATAGCATAATAACCGACCTATAGCCTTCATACCTTTTCCAGGTATAAACACACCAAACCTAAACACAGTAACCTAGACACTCAACCTACCTCTGATGAGTAAAGAAGCAATGATTTAAAACATCCAAACCAAGATGCTCTTAATGTAACAGTAGCTAAATGCCTTGATTCAAGGCAGTAATCCCAGAATAACTCACCCAGATAATAATGTAGTAACACCAGCAGTAGCTTTGAATGTGTCTGGTGGAAATAGAGAAAGTTATAAAGCTCCAAAAGGAGAATCTAGCTCATCAACCCCAACCCTAGATGACTCAAAGATAGCCTAAAAAGTTGGAAAAGTCACTGTAGATGGTGGGGTTTAGTGCGCATCCAAGATTTTAGCAACTGTGACACTGTTTGAGCTTAGGGCTTTAGAGAACACACTAACCACTATCACAAAGACATGGCATGGAGATGAGGAGTCACCATCTAGGGTAATAACTGGGACAAATCAAAAAGGTGGTACTCGATTCCTTAAAAGGAAGCTAGCACCACAACTAGGAGATTCTGGATACGGAATACCAACTTCTTTCAGTCTTCTGTTCTTTTAGAATTACTTTATGAATTACTATATTATCATCTATTTACATGCAATTTTATATAAACCTATTATTCTAGCAATTAACTCCAAAGCAAACTAGTCATGAAAAATACAAGTAAATAATGCATTCAATACAATCTCTAAGTTAGTCTAATCTATATTGATTTTAAGTAAATGAGCTAAATCTACATGTTTTTAATAAGTGAGCCTAAAGGGACTAATTCCTTTTAATTTTAATTAAATGAACCTAAGTCTACTTATTTTAATTCTAAAAATGAGCCTAAATCTATAAATTATGAAGTATTTAAATTAGTGGGCCTAATTCGATATGTTTTAATTCTAAGGTGATATTAAATCTATAAGTTATGAAAAAGACTTTAATTTAATAGGCAAAGTCTAATTAATTTTATTAAATTAGGTGGGCCTATGTCTAATTTACTAAATGGGCTTAAATTATCTCTAACCTAAAAATCTAATTAATTATGGGCCTAATGATGCATTTTAATTAATCAAACTTAATCTTAATTAAATTAGTAAATTTATGAACAAAGTGAATATAATTATCAAACCTAAAAAGCCTAAATTTATTTAAGTGGATTAGAATCTAATATGGGCTTAAGGCCCAAAACACATAAAAATAAATAAACAAGCAAAAAAAAAACAAATAAAACATATCAAAACAATTAAAAAAAGATCAAAGAACTAATTAATTATTCCTTCTAAAACCCTAATTTTAATTAACATGCAATCCTAAATTAATCTACTTCCTCTATAAATTTTAATTAATTACCTAGTTGAAATCCTAACTTTTTTAACTAATTAATTAAAATAAACAAACAACTACACATAATTTCACTATTCCCACTATTGAGGCTATTACAATAATCTATTGAGAATAAAAATAGAAAAAGAAAAAAATAATTAATACTACCTCAAAAACATAAATAAAATAAAGCAATAAAATAAAAAATAAAAACCCTAGAAACTATATCTTTATAAGGTCTTATCCATGACATTCTATGGACTTCTCATGAATTTAATCCTTCAAGCATGATCATCATATATTTTCCTCCATAATCACCATAAAAAGAAATAAAAATTATGATTAGTGAATAAATTATTAAGAAATTTGAATAAAATTGAAACTCCATAAAATCAAAAAGAAAAAAAAATAAAAGAAAAGAAGAAATATGGAGAAGATAATGCTTATGGATGTTTTTTAATAGAGTGCTCCTCGGATTTTGTAAAATCACCGTTCTTGATAGGTCTTTAAATATTATTCTTCTACTTCTCCCAAGGTCTTCAATTAATCAATCAAACATAAGAGAATTTTTGTAGAGTAATTCAACAAAAGAAAAGATTAAAGAAAGCTCTAAAAAAATCAACAAAAGAAAAGATTAAAGGATGCTCTTAAAAAAAATCAATCAATAAAAACTGTAAAAATACTGCTTCCCCAAAAATCCCTTCTCCAAAAGTCCCCCCCTAAAGGAACCAAACACATCCTTTTATAGAAAAACAACATAGAAACCCTAGTTCACATTTTTGTAGATTTTTATTCCTAAAAGGACTTTATTTTCTTAAAATACCAGATAAATACCAAAACAATTTCTTTGACCAATCAAGATTAGGAAAAATCGTTCTTTTACTTTCTGAAAAATAAAAAAACTTGACAAAAAAGTCTAATTCCGATCAGAATTATGTAATTCTAATCAAAATTACAGAATTTTGATATATCTTTTTAAATTTTAATTATAAAAAGACTCCTAAAAGAATTTAAGTTTTGCTATTACATCCTTAAAAAGCGTTACAATTTAGTCCTTGAAAACTTTAAATCCTTTCCTTGAAAATGTAATAAGACCTATAAAGTTTCAAAGGTCAAGTATTAGAGACCTATTTAGACCATTTTCATCATTGGAGTCTTTCGTCGCATCCATAATTCACTATCCAGAAATTGGGTGCTTACAGTTGCCCCCCTTTGTTGCTGTTTGCTTGACAAATTGCGGCAAAGCAAATTAGCTCTCAATTTCTGAGTATAAAGTTAGGATACTTACCTATGCTCCTTGAAGCTTTTGCTCATGAACTTGCTATACTTGGATGTACAACATTGATTTGAAATGACACATCATACTCGATCAAATGATGTTGACTATACTTAGTCATATAGTACTAAATGAAAGGGATACATTGTACTCAGTCATACAATGTTGACTATACTTGGTCCTATAGTACTGAATAAAAGGGATACATTGTACTTGATCGTACAATATTGACTATACTCGGATGTATAGCTTGATTTGAAAGGGATACATCATACTCAGTCGTATGATGCCAATTATACTCGGTCATATAATCTTGATTGAAAACACATTGTACTCGGTTGTACAATGTTGACTATACTCGGACGTATAGTATGATTTGAAAGGAATACATCATGCTCAGTCGTATGATGCTAATTATACTCAATCGTATAATCTTGATTGAAAATACATTATACTCAGTTGAATAATGTTGACTATACTCGTATGTATAGTTTGATTTGAAAGGAATACATCATACTCAGTCGTATGATGCCGATTACACTTAGTCTTATAATCTTGATTAAAAATACATTGTACTCTGTCATACAATGCCAACTGCACTCAGTCGTATAGTCTTAATTGAAAAGATACATCACACTCGGTCGTGTGCTACTGACTACACTCAGTTGTATAGTCTAAATTGAAAAGATACATCATACTCAATCGTATGATGTTGATTATACTCGGTCATATAATCTTGATTGAAAATACATTGCACTCATTCGTACAATGTCACAAACACTCAGTCGTATAGTCTTGATTAAAAAGATACATCACACTCGGTCATGTGATGCTGACTACACTTGGTTGTATAGTCTAAATTAAAAATACATTGTACTTATTCGTACAATGTGAGCTCCTTTTTTGCTGACCATTTTAATAATCTATGCAATTTAGGACTAAATTGCAAAGAAAATTTTGGACTCACATGCAAACAAAGCTAAAGGACTAAAGTGGACATTTGCCACTTCAATATAAGCATTTTTTCTTCTTTTTCCTATCTATTTCATTTCTTTGCTTTTCTCTTCTTTTCATTTTCTCTTGATTTTCAAATTTTCTTTCTTTAATTATTTTTTCATCTAACATCAGATTTTGAATCCGTTTGATCCTATGGCTCACCCACAACATAGACTACGTGGGAGCAGCTCTAGACAATCAGATATGATCACTTCATATTTGTATTTTTCTCAAAATGATTTGGGACTCTGTGAAGGTAAGGATGTGCTTCCTTTGACTCATTTACACCTTCATAGATGCTCTCAGGCTGGAGATGAGGTGAATTTCCTTCCTTTGTCTTCAATTCTACAATAAACATATTCATTTTAGTATGCAAAATTAATATGTTCATGCATGCAATTATAGGACATTTGATAAATAAATTAAATAAAACTTATGGAAAATTGACAATTTAGAACCAAATTTTTGGAAAATTGGTTTCAATATGTCATAGGACTACAAAAATATGTTCAAATTTTCTGAATTTCTCATCGGGAGTCTGAATTCTAGGTTGGAATTCTTGGATTTCTAATCATAATTCTCAAATTTTCGATTGAAAATCTAGAAATTTGATTGGAATTTTGGATTTCCGATCGGAAATCCAAAAATCCTATCAGAATTTTGGATTTCCAATCAAAAATCTAATTTTCTGATTAGATTTTAGCCTAATTTTTTTATTTTTTTAACAAACAATAAACAAATAAAGCATAAGCATTTGTAAAAGAAAAATAATCCTGTCATTTTCTAAATTTTATTTAAAAACCATTGAAATTATCGGGTTGCTTTCACTTGGCTTGAGAATTATTTCATGACTTGTCTAAAGAGGTAGTACAACATATCTGGGCATCTAGCTTCTATTGCTTTATCGACTGCTCGAGGTAGGTCAGGCCACTACTCGCTTTTCGCTTTTATTAAGAGGTGGATGGACACCACTCACACTTTTCATACACGAGTGGGTGAGTTGACTATTTCCCGCATGAGCTTCTCTGCTATTACTAAGATCGCATTCAGGGGTACACAAATTCCCTTCGATATCCATTACTACTCTCTCCTAGAGGATGCTAGGAGTCGCTATGTTCGTGACTTACTCAGGTTTGTTTCGATATGGAAGAATCAAAAGAATGTGCTTCTTTTTTCTCTTGTTCAGGGTTTCAGGAGATTGCCCACCACAACACCTCGCTAGATTCTTCAGAAGGTGAGATGTTTTTTATTAATATTACTTGGCACTACTCTCTTTTATGAGACTGGTCATGAGGTTAGCATCACTCTTCTTGGTCCCCTTCAAGATCTTTCTAGGGTCGCTACTTTAGATTGGGGATCTACAACGCTTGCTTATCTCTACTACAGACCAGATACTGTTTATAGAGGCATTGTGATGATGTGTGATTTCTGGCATGTCTTGCATGTATATCTCCTACCCCTTTCAATTTTGCTTATTTTTCAAATTTTCCCTTATTTCTTTCATTTCCTCTCTTTCAGATATGGGGCATTGAGATTGGAGTGATCTGAGGATTTAGTGCCATTAGCTTTGAGAGGAGTCTTCCCCTGATGTAGAGATGGGGTTCTTCTTGTCTTGCTAGCATCAAGCATGACTTTCAGACTTATTAGGACCAGTTGAACTCCTTAGAGCGGGACCTGGTAAGACAAATTTGATTTTTAGTATTTCACCAATTGTAAAAGTTTAACAAATTTAAATGAATGAGTTTGCAGGTAAGATCGGATTGGCTGGTTGGTGACATTCAGTGATACGATTTCATGACTACCACCATGAGGCTTGAGACTATGAGAGTTCTGCTCCCAAGTTATGGTTGCCGGATGTAGTATCTCGATGAGCACATTTATGATTGGCACATGGGACCTTTCAGGAGGGGCGTTACCTCTTCTATTCCCTCCTTGATGTTGTAGAGCAGTAGCATGACTAGTCCCGAGCTTAGAGTAGCTCTTGAGGGATATGACACTTTAACTCTGCTCGAGCATTCTTATCATTATCAGGAGTATATTCGGGAGAATTTGCTAGAGCAGGTTCCTACAAATCTAGTTGAGGTATGTTTTCTATCACTATTTTACTTCAACTCATTCATCACTATATATGATATTCACTTTTTTACACAGGTTGAAGAAATCCTGGATGTTGCTATAGAGGAGACTGAGGATGATACCAAGAAGACTGAGCAGGAGGTTGAGACTACTCATTACAGTGAGGCTGCTCATGGTGATGCTTCCTCGAGTACTATTTTAGGTGATGTTCCCCCATTTGATAGGTCTATGTATTATTGGGCTCCTATGATACAGACTCCTATTGAGCAACACATGTACTTTGACGCATCTCATATTCCTAGCTTCTCTCCTCCTGATGATTCATATGTAAGTGTGATTTGCCTTTCTAACCCTGTACAAACTAGCATTTGTTGCTGAATTAGTAAACTTTGTTTTATAGGTCCCTCAAACACAAGCATAGTATCTGTATGGACTCACCTCTTCCCAGAGATTATTTACTATGCAGATCACAGATACTTAGAGGGTTAGTATTTAAAACAAGTATGCAAATGTATGCATGTTATGTATAATATGCATGATTCTAACTATTCTTAATGCAACAAAGCTATGTTAGGGATCTGGAGTATGAGAACGAGAGGCTTCAACGACAACTTGCCAGTTTTGGTTTTGATAGTCATGACGTTGGGACATCTATACCCCTAGATAAGAGCAACGATCCAGCTAAAGGATGGAGACCTTGGCCGGACACTGGAGCTCAGGATGGTTGATTTCCCTATCTTTAGGACTTATGTTAGCATGGCTGTACTTTGGATACTTCATAATTATTTTTTTTCATGAATGGATCATGGACTTTTGTTTTAGACAAAACCATAAAATTTATTTATTTATTTTTCACTAGAAATGCTTGGAAATCCAATCGACATCCTAGATTTCCAATCAAATTTTTAGAATTCTGATTGAAATTCTGGATTTCCAATCAGATTTCTAGAATTCCAATTGAAATTCTGAATTTTCAATCAGAAATTCAACTCTGATTCTTTGATTTTTTTCCGTTCTGACTTAAATTTGGTCTAAAACATGTTCAAGACTAATCTCATTCATACTCTAAAAACATAACTATGAAAAATCATAATCCCATTTGTACCATCTTTTAAGCCTATTTAAGAGTTATAGAAAAGATTATTCTGCATTCTTCTTTTCATTTATTTTCATCATGACACAAGCTACCCTTAGTTTGATAAAGAAATTTCTCAAGACCATGAACGGAGATTATTGGAACAGAGTATTACCATTCCATGCCAAATCTTTGAAGTCCCTTCGACATCTAAAAATAGATAACAATTTCTTATATGTTGCCGCCACCTTCTAGGATGCTAAGGATCATGTATTTAGATTCAATGGACAAGAGTTATGTCCATTGATTGAGGAGTTTGCTACTATTCTCGGATGTTCATTAGATTCAACTGCTACAATTGCTCTCCCTGATCTCAAAATGGATTTTCCTAGTAGACTAGTAGCATTCTTTGATATGCCCCTAGATTTCATCTACATGCATGCACATAATGCTAGGACCATCAGTCTTCCTTCTCTAATTACTACTTGTGGGACTAGGGACAAGAACAATGTCGCTTGGATTAGAACTGTCACCTTCTACTTGTATGCTCAATTTCTGCTAGTGTCTTCTCATAGAGTTGTTGATGTAAGGATTATCAGTATCCTAGAACAAGTAGAAATTGGAGCTAATCCTGTGCTTGTCATATTTGCTGAAACTATCATTGGGTTAGATAATTTAATGGTTCAGAACTAACTCTCAAGCAGTTTGCTTCTCCTTCAAGTATGTAACCCTTTTTTTTTCCTAAGCTGGCCTTTCAGGTTTTTAATTTTTTTTAGATTTGGTTTAGGAGAAATTGAGTCTGCTTAATGCTCCCACCAATGCTTTAATTTATCAACCTTCCCATATATAGTCTTGTCCATTGAAGGTAAAGGACAAGCACACTACAAATTAATGGATTGATTGGATGAAAGGTATTGCTGATACTGAGATTACTTGGATGTGTCCTTGGTGGAGATTAAAATTCATGACCATCAACCTATATGACTACTGCGTCCTTATTCCTAGATTGCACTTTTTGACCCTCCTTTCTCCCTCACGGCTTTGCCATCAATATGGTCGCCCCCAATTCATTGTGGCTGTTATAACTAACTTTGAAGGCTTTCCTCTGAGACAAGACTTTCTCGACAAGATGAAGAACTTGTAGCCCTGCAAAGCTTCAAAGCAGAATATGCACCTAAATGCTGACATGACTACTAATGAGAACTACAAGGCTTAGGTTGTCATGCAATCTATAGAACCACCAAAATTTACTAAATACAAAAGGACTAAAGTATTATTAGAAGAGTCACAAAAGAAAAAATAAAAACAAAAATAGTGGTCTCATAAGTCTAGTCTCTTATGTTTTATTTTTCCTTCAAGTCTTTATGCTTTATAATAAACATAGAACATGCAATATTTGACAGAAATATCATTTCAATTCATTTCATTAATTAGGGAAAAAATGAGTACATTTATTACATCATATGACATAACTCATGTTATGAGCTAGTCCTTTCAAATTTTCTAACTGAACATTTTTCCCTCACTTTGATTTCCCTAATTTCTACCTGATTAACCCTTTGCAATTTTTCTGATCAACGGGATCATTTCTTTTATTTTATTCCCTAATTTTTACCTGCTAGCCCTTTGTGGGTTTTTTGAACAACAGGAATGTCCTAACTTTTTCATGACTAGCCTTTTTAGGTTTTCTAGCCAGCATACCTCTTTTTATTTTTATTTTTTTAAAGGTAGTATTTCTTGAGGCGATCCAAGTTGATTGGCTTAGTGAACTCATTCCCTTCTAGATTTACTTTCTTTGCAGCTCCTTTGGGCAAGATTGTCTTGACTAAATATGGTCCTTACTAATTTGGTATGAATTTCCCTCTTGGGTCAAACACCATTGCCCTTGCTTACTTTAGTACTATATCTCCAGCTTTTATCTTTCCTTGCTTAACCTTTTTGTTGAAAGCTCTCGCTATTCTCCTTTGATAAATCTGAGTGTGAAATAAAGCATCCATCCTTTTCTTATCTAGAGATACAAGGTGTTTGAATCTCTTTTATATCCATTCACTCTCAGGGATTTTTGCTTCTATAACAACCCTCATGGATTTAATTTTTGTCTCTATAGGAAAAAACGCTTCACAACCATATACTAGCAAGAACGATGTTTGTCCCGTAGCAGTGTGTGTTGTAGTTCTATATCACCATAAGGAAAAAGGGAGATATTCAGAATAATCTTTATGTGTCTTCACCATCTTGGAGAGGATCTTCTTTATATTCTTATTACCTACTTCAATTCCACTATTAGTCTGAGGTCGATAAGGCGAGGATTTATAATGCTCAATCTTGTATTTCTGTAATAACTCAACCGTCTCTGCCTAAAACTAAATGCCATTGTCTGTGTAATATCCCGTGTTTTTACATGTTTTTATACTGTATCGGGATATGCAGTATTAATAATTTTGAATATGTATATATACGATATTTTTATGAGTTGATATGTATTTTAAACCTATTTTAATTATTGTGTTTTATATACAGTGTTTTACGTAAAATTTTCCCGGGACTTGCATTTTCGGGGAAATTTTCACGTAAACAATGTATTAATAATTATTTTAAATGTATTTACGGACTTGCATGAACTCATACATATTTTTAAATTATTAAATAAAGCCGGTGTGTGTATATTTATTTTATTAGGGTTTATTATTTCCCTAATATTTTATTAAGTATTTAATTGTTTTAATTGTTATTTAATTAATTTTATTTGTATAAATTATTAAAATATTAATATTTTTATGTGTGTGGTGTATATTTGATGTGTGTAATTTAATATTATTTTAATATAAAGTATAAAGTATATATATATACATATATACATTAAAAATCAAAAAAATTTGCCAAATTACCAAACTGCCCCCGACTCCTTCTTCTTCTCCTTCCCGCGCCCAACGACCACCACCCACCTCCACCGTCTGTAACTTCCGTTTGCCGCCGTTCAGAGTGCCTCTCGGTGAGCCACCTCCGTCTCCAGCCGTTCCCCGCCGCCAGCAGCCCCCTTTCCCGACGAGTTTGGCCGGAATTAGCTTAGGAGGCCAAAAGTCGAGCTACCGCCGTTTCTCCCTCCTCCGGCCACCGTTTTCGACACCGCCGGTCTCTTTCTTCTCCTTGATCTCCGGTGAGTGTTATTCTAACTTTGGTTTGAGCTAAAATGGTATAGAATTGCTTAGTTTTCGATTTGTCAATTTCGGCCTATTAGGGTTTTTGATTTTTTTCGAATTGTTCTTGATTGATTCATGCTTAATTCCTTCACAAATGTTGTTCATAGTAGCTTAATCTTCATGTATGAATTTTTGTAGAATTTTTGGAGATTTTTTGGATTTTTGGGTATTTTTGAATATTATAATATTATTTTCTAATTTTTGGAAATTAATTATTTAAATTGTGAAATTGGAGTTTATGGTTAAATTGGGTGTTGAAATGAATTAGAGGAATTTATTTGGAATTTTTATGAATTTCTAAGTATTTATTTTGAATTATTGAAGTTTATGTGATTTTGAGAAATTAGGGTTAAATATGTTTTTATTTGAAATTAATTGGATAATTGGGTTTAATTATTGATATTATTGATAAATATGTTAAGAAAATTAATTTTGGATAATTGTATAATTTTTGGTGAATTTTTGAAGTAATTTAAGTATAATTATATATATAGGGGTATTTTGGTAATTTTACCCTAAATTGGCTAAAAATGTAATTTAATTGGTTTTAATAGTTAATTAAGGTATAAAAATGATTTCTACAAATTATTTGGTATTTTTAACTAATTAAAACTATTTTTCGTGAATTATTTTCAATTATATATATAATATACGGTTTTTCAAATAAAATGAGTTTTTATCGGTTTTTACTATGTTTTAAGGTTAATTACGTAATTTCTACGTATAAAATGTATTTCTGTGATTTAAGGATATTTTTGGTATATCTGGAATTATTCCGTGTTGTGGACCCCGGTCGGTAGTTTGGAGTCCGACCGAGGGGTTGTGAATGATGTGGTGTTTATTTTCAAAGTGTGTTTCTTTGCAGGGTCGGCTCTACTCTTTTGAGTAGAGAGATGTCCATTTTACAGGGGAGGTTCTGCCGAATTTTCGGTAGAATTCTCGTAAAACGTGATATCCAGTCGAACCCTAATTTCTAAATTCTGTTTCCGTATTTAAATACTCTAGATTGAATTCTAGGATTTCTATTAGGGTTATTCTGATGTCGATTATTTATTTCTTGTTTAGTTGCGCCGAGACCGAGGACTAGTGGTCCAGGCCCGTCGGACCCGTCTCGTGGAGCGCACTAGGTGAGTTACTTTATTATATATATATGCTTAGGATGCATGATTTAGAAAATGCATGTTTTATTTTGACTGAATATGCATAAATAATGTGATTTATATTCAAGCATATTTTTGGTATATTTTTGGTATATAATAAATTATATACATGTTTTATTAATAAAATATATTTAAAATGTTTTTAAATATATTTTTAAATTTAATTTGTGATTTGATTGGATTCATTTGACATATATATACTCGAAATATACCTGATTTACTTTTGGTATATTTCCGGTATATATATGGTTTATATTGTTGATTTATTTAAATTCATGCATCATGTATTTGTGAATGAATGTTTTATTATTTATTAATGAAGGATATCAATAGAACGTGCTACCTAGTGGGCAGCACTAGGATCGAGTACGTACCGGTACGCCTATAGCTTTAGGCTATATTACTAACTATTTGTGGATATTGATTTGATGAGATTATTGATATATGTGAGATGTGGTTTGGGTGTGATTGCTGGAGCTCGGTTGACCAAGTGTCTCGGGGCCAATCACACTGGCAGTCAGACTGCTGGAGCTCGGTTGACTTAGTGTCTCGGGGCCAGTCTACTGTCCAAATGGATTAAGTGGATATATTTGGGATAAGTGAGCCTATATGGCCAGAGTGTTGTTTAACACTATTTCCTGAGGTTGCGATATTCTAGGGTTCTATGTAATCCTTCATAAAAGATGATTTTCAAATAAATATATAAAAAGGATTTTGTTGCATCTGTGTGAATCTGCCTGTATATATATATACATATTAGATATGTATTATTGATTGTATGCATTATCATTTAGTGTATGTATATATATTATAGTAATTCACTCAGTGAGGTCTGACTCCCCTCCGTTGACTATTTTTCAAGAGAGTCAATTTCTTCAGACCTCAGTAGTAGGTCGATACGCCGGATTTCTTCCGCCCCGGCTTCTTTATGTAAATTGTCTACTTGAGTCTTATTTATTTTATCTAGATACTGCAGTAGTTGCGAATTACAGTATTGGATTTCATGTATTTTGTTTTAAGGAGATATATTATGTTAAAACTGGATTGTACTAAAGAGATTATGTATCTATGAGATGAGATTTTTATTTAAATCCAGTGATGAAAATGATATTGTGATATTTAAGATTTTTATTTCCGCTGCATATATATTATATGATTATTGTTATTGCATGATTTATTTTATTTTTAGGCTTGCTACGGGTTCCGGATTCGAAAGAATTCCCGTTCCCTAGCGCCGGTCATGGCCCCTGTTTTGGGTCGTGACAAAGTTGGTATCAGAGCGGAGTTCTGTGTCAGGGCTTAGTTGTGTGAGTTATGGCCCTAGTTTTCAGAGTTGTGTTTTCTGTTGGACTACTGCAGTGTATTAGGTTCGAGTATGTCTTGATAAGTATTCCTTGTTGTAGTTTTCAACGTTATTCCTCCGTTGTCTGTTTTGTCTGAATTTTTTCGTTTGTCTTTTCAGTATGAGGAGGCGAGCGCGTGTCGCTCCACCGGTCGTTGAGGCCGAGGATGATGAGTCTTTTCAGGATGAGGTTTTACCTCCTGAGCCGCCAGTTAGACGTAGAGGTCGTGGCAGAGGTAGACCTCGAGGAGCGACAGGTCACCGTAGGCAGAGAGAGTTACAAGACGAGGAGCCTGTAGAGCCTGAATTTGATATTCTTGTTCCTCCTGTTGTTCAGCCTGTTCAGCCTGCCTATCAGCAGGGTATGTTTGACCCTGAGGTAGCTTTGTTCTATGCCCGAGTTGGCAGGATTGCTTTTGATGGTACTTCTGATCCTTTAGATTTTCTGCATGCGATTGAGACTAGGACTCGGACTGCTCCTACCGAGTACCAGCGGATCATGATCGTTGAGTTGTCTGTCGAGGGACCAGCCTTAGATTGGTTCATTCAGATGATCCAGCCTTATATGATGACGATGACATGGGCTCAATTTCGAGAGCGATTCATGAGGAGATTTTATCCAGAGCCTCTTCGTTTGAGCTATCGTCTCCGTTTGACTAGTATTTCTCATGGAGATCGATCTGTAGAGGAGTATACCCGAGAGTTTCTTCGTCTGGGTAGATATGCCGAGGATCTGATGCGAGATCAGTATTTCGCGGTTACTACGTACGTTACTGGTTTGGGTTCAGCTTTTGCTGGTATGCCCACAACAGGTCTTACTCTGGAGTCTGTGATTGAGCTAGCTAAGGAGATTGAGCTGAGGTTAGTTAGGCAGGGAGCGATGCCTGATTACTACCAGTTGGGAGTTCAGTCGAGTGGATTGCAGGCTACTCCGTATTCGAGTTTTCATGTTGGTTCGAGTAGTCAGCAGCGAGGTTCGACTCAGCAGAGTCAGAGACAGCAGCAGCAGCGAGTGCATCGGAGCAGTAGACATGGCCGTGGAGGTCAGCGTAGATCGTTCAGATTTGGGTCAGGTGCTTCGAGCAGCAGCAGTGGTCGTAGTTCTGGATCAGCGGCCAGTGTTTGTCAGACTTGTGGTAGAGTCCATCAAGGACCGTGTTATCTGACACCGCTGACATGCTTTAGATGCGAGCAGACAGGACATTTTGCCAGATCGTGTCCTTATTCTAGGTATCAGCAGCAGCAGATTCTGCGATTCCCACAACAGTCGATTGCTAGTGCTGCACCTATGCCATTTCAGTTGCCACCAGCCCAGCATCAGAGTTCTACTCAGTTTGTTCCACAGCAGAGTCGTGGTAGAGGTACTAGAGGAGGTGCCAGAGGTGTTGGCCAGGCTTCTACCAGTCAGCAGGGAGGTCGAGGCCAGGCGAGAGTCTTCCATCTGACTCCGCTAGATGCTCAGGCATCTAATGCAGTCGTGGCAGGTATTCTTTCTGTTTATTACCTGGATGCATGGGTTTTGTTTGATCCGGGTGCCACGCATTCGTTTGTTTCTCCTGTTTTTGCTTCTAAATCTTGTTGGCAAGCTTCGAGGATGGCTTTTCCTTTGTCTGTTGCCACTCCTCTGAGCGATTCTTTGGACACCGATATTGTTCTTTCTGGTTGTCCAGTTCTCTTGGGAGATAGAGAATTACCCGCCGATTTGATTTTGTTGGATGTGATGGAGTTTGATGTTATTTTGGGAATGGATTGGTTATCTCAGCACTTTGCCGTGGTAGATTGCAGGAATAAGGAGGTGACTTTTAGAATTCCTGGTGAAGAAGATTTTAAGTTTGTTGGTGATAGGAGTTCAGCACCTCAGAATCTTATTTCTATTCTTACGGCTAGGAAGTTGTTAAAGAAAGGTTGTCAGGGATATTTGGCATTAGTCAGGGATACGTCAGTGGAGAAGTTGTCACTCACAGATGTTCCTGTTGCTTGTGAGTTTCCTGATGTTTTTCCCGAGGAGTTGCCAGGTTTACCACCTCACAGAGAGATTGAGTTCTGTATAGATGTGGTACCAGGTACTACTCCTATATCTATGCCACCCTATCGTATGGCTCCTGCAGAGTTGAGAGAGTTGAAGGAGCAGTTGCAAGAGTTGTTGGATAAAGGTTTTATTAGACCTAGTGTTTCTCCTTGGGGTGCACCAGTCCTGTTTGTGAAGAAGAAGGATGGTACCCTAAGACTGTGCATTGACTATAGAGAGCTGAATAAGGTGACAGTGAAGAACAAGTATCCTCTCCCGAGGATAGATGATTTGTTTGATCAGTTACAGGGTGCACAATTTTTTTCTAAGATTGACTTGAGGTCAGGTTATCATCAGCTGCGGATCAGTGAAGATGATATTCCTAAGACAGCGTTCCGCACTAGATATGGCCATTATGAGTTTCTGGTGATGTCTTTTGGTTTGACTAATGCACCAGCAGCTTTTATGGATCTGATGAACAGAGTATTCAGACCGTATGTGGATCAGTTTGTAGTAGTCTTCATTGATGATATACTAGTATATTCGAGGAGTATGGAAGAGCATGTATATCACTTGAGGATTGTACTACAGACACTGAGAGATCATCAGCTTTATGCTAAATTCTCGAAGTGTGATTTCTGGATGGAGAGTGTTTCTTTTCTTGGACATGTAGTGTCTAAAGAAGGTATTCGGGTTGATCCACAGAAGGTTGAGGCAGTATTTGAATGGCCTAGACCTACTTCTGTTACAGAGATTCGGAGTTTTCTGGGTTTAGCCGGGTATTATAGGCTGTTTGTGCAGGATTTTTCCAAGATAGCAGCCCCTATGACTCGCTTGACTCAGAAGAATGTTAGATTCGAGTGGTCAGAAGCTTGTGAGAATAGTTTTCAGTTGTTGAAGGAGAAGTTGACCACAAGCGCCAGTATTAGCTTTGCCTAATAGTGTGGATAAGTTCACAGTTTACTGTGATGCCTCTAGAATTGGTCTTGGTTGTGTGTTGATGCAGAATGGAAGGGTGATAGCCTATGCTTCGAGGCAGTTGAAGAAGCATGAGCAGAACTACCCTACACATGACTTGGAGATGGCTGCAGTGATCTTTGCTTTGAAGATTTGGAGACATTATTTGTACAGGGTGACTTGTGAGATATTTACTGATCACAAGAGCCTTAAGTACATTTTCCAACAGCGAGATTTGAATCTGAGGCAGAGAAGATGGTTGGAACTGTTGAAGGATTATGATTGTGAGATTCTATACCATTCGGGTAAAGCTAATGTGGTAGCAGATGCCTTGAGTAGGAAGTCCTCAGGTAGTCTTGCTCACATCGGTGTTGAGAGAAGACCATTGATCTAGGAATTGCATTTGATGGTGGATCAAGGTCTGATGATGAAGATCAGTAGATCAGGTGGACTGCTAGCTCAGTTTAAAGTACGATCTGTACTAAGGGATAGGATTAAAGCAGCTCAGAGCCGAGATCCTATTCTGGAAGAGCTTACAGAGAATATCAGAGCAGGGAAGTTCACTGATTTCACACTCGATGACGATGGTGTGTTGTGGATCAGTAGTAGATTGTGTGTTCCTGATGTGGATGATTTGAGAGAGGAGATTTTAGAGGAAGCACATTCTACAGCCTACAGTGTTCATCCGGGTGTTACTAAGATGTACCACAGTATCAGAGATTTATACTGGTGGGATGGATTGAGGAAGGATGTTGCTGATTATGTTGCTAAGTGCTTGACGTGTCAGCAAGTGAAAGCCGAACATCAGAAGCCTTCTGGGAAGCTTCAGCCTCTTCCTATTCCCGAGTGGAAGTGGGAAAGGATAGCTATGGATTTTGTGGTCGGTTTACCTCGTTCGAAGGATGGATACAATTCCATCTGGGTGATTGTAGACAGATTGACGAAGTCTGCACATTTCTTGCCTGTGAGAGCCACATATTCAGTTGCTAGATTGGCGAAGTTGTATGTGAAGCATATTGTGTGCCTTCATGGAGTACCTGTGTCCATTGTGTCAGATAGAGGTTCAGTGTTTACTTCTCATTTTTGGCAGAAGTTGCAAGAAGCGATGGGCACTAGGTTGGATTTCAGTACTGCTTTTCATCCTCAGACAGATGGCCAGTCTGAGAGGACGATCCAGACACTGGAAGATATGTTGAGGATGTGTGTCTTGGATTTGGGAGGTAGCTGGGATGATCATTTGTCGCTTGTTGAGTTTGCATATAATAACAGCTACCATAGCAGTATTGGTATGGCACCATATGAGGCGTTATATGGAAGGAAGTGTAGATCCCCATTGAGTTGGGATGAGATTGGTGATAGAGCTTTGACTGGACCAGAGATGGTTCAGGATGCTGCAGAGAAAGTTGCCTTGATTAAGCGGAGATTAGAGACCGCAGTTAGCCGGCAGAAGAGTTATGCGGATCCTAGGCGCAGAGAGGTGGAGTTTCAGGTTGGAGATTTCGTTTTTCTGAAAGTATCTCCGATGAAGGGTGTGATGAGATTTGGCAGGAAGGGTAAGTTAGCACCGAGATATATTGGACCGTTTGAGATTCTGGAGAGAATTGGCACTGTTGCATATCGGTTGGATTTGCCTCCGAGTATGTTGCAGGTGCATCCAGTATTTCATATCTCGATGTTGAGGAAGTATATCTCAGATCCTTCACACGTGTTGCAGCCAGACAGTGTAGAAGTGAGTGAAGATTTGACGATTGTGGAAGAACCTGTGGCGATCGTTGATTTTCAAGTTCGACAGTTGCGATCGAAGCAGATTCCGATGGTCAAGGTTCTGTGGCGCAGCGATAGAGTTGAAGAGCATACGTGGGAGACTGAAGCTGAGATGCGAGCTTCTTACCCGTATCTCTTTCCTTCTTGATCTTATCTTTTAGAATTCGGGGACGAATTCTTGTAAGGGGGGGAGACTGTAATATCCCGTGTTTTTACATGTTTTTATACTGTATCGGGATATGCAGTATTAATAATTTTGAATATGTATATATACGATATTTTTATGAGTTGATATGTATTTTAATCCTATTTTAATTACTGTGTTTTATATACAGTGTTTTATGTAAAATTTTCCCGGGACTTGCATTTTCGGGGAAATTTTCACGTAAATAATGTATTAATAATTATTTTAAATGTATTTACGGACTTGCATGAACTCATACATATTTTTAAATTATTAAATAAAGCCGGTGTGTGTATATTTATTTTATTAGGGTTTATTATTTCCCTAATATTTTATTAAGTATTTAATTGTTTTAATTGTTATTTAATTAATTTTATTTGGTATAAATTATTAAAATATTAATATTTTTATGTGTGTGGTGTATATTTGATGTGTGTAATTTAATATTATTTTAATATAAAGTATAAAGTATATATATATACATATATACATTAAAAATCAAAAAAATTTGCCAAATTACCAAACTGCCCCCGACTCCTTCTTCTTCTCCTTCCCGAGCCCGACGACCACCACCCACCTCCACCGTCTGTAACTTCCATTCGCCGCCGTTCAGAGTGCCTCTCGGTGAGCCACCTCCGTCTCCAGCCGTTCCCCGCCGCCAGCAGCCCCCTTTCCCGACGAGTTTGGCCGGAATTATCTTAGGAGGCCGAAAGTCGAGCTACCGCCGTTTCTCCCTCCTCCGGCCACCGTTTTCGACACCGCCGGTCTCTTTCTTCTCCTTGAGCTCCGGTGAGTGTTATTCTAACTTTGGTTTGAGCTAAAATGGTCTAGAATTGCTTAGTTTTCGATTTGTCAATTTCGGCCTATTAGGGTTTTTGATTTTTTTCGAATTGTTCTTGATTGATTCATGCTTAATTCCTTCACAAATGTTGTTCCTAGTAGCTTAATCTTCATGTATGAATTTTTGTAGAATTTTTGGAGATTGTTTGGATTTTTGGGTATTTTTGAATATTTTAATATTATTTTCTAATTTTTGGAAATTAATTATTTAAATTGTGAAATTGGAGTTTATGGTTAAATTGGGTGTTGAAATGAATTATAGGAATTTATTTGGAATTTTTATGAATTTCTAAGTATTTATTTTGAATTATTGAAGTTTATGTGATTTTGAGAAATTAGGGTTAAATATGTTTTTATTTGAAATTAATTGGATAATTGGGTTTAATTATTGATATTACTGATAAATATGTTAAGAAAATTAATTTTGGATAATTGTATAATTTTTGGTGAATTTTTGAAGTAATTTAAGTATAATTATATATATAGGGGTATTTTGGTAATTTTACCCTAAATTGGCTAAAAATGTAATTTAATTGGTTTTAATAGTTAATTAGGGTATAAAAATGATTTCTACAAATTATTTGGTATTTTTAACTAATTAAAACTATTTTTCGTGAATTATTTTCAATTATATATATAATATACGGTTTTTCAAATAAAATGAGTTTTTATCGGTTTTTACTATGTTTTAAGGTTAATTACGTAATTTCTACGTATAAAATGTATTTCTGTGATTTAAGGATATTTTTGGTATATCTGGAATTATTCTGTGTTGTGGACCCCGGTCGGTAGTTTGGAGTCCGAACGAGGGGTTGTGAATGATGTGGTGTTTATTTTCGAAGTGTGTTTCTTTGCAGGGTCGGCTCTACTCTTTTGAGTAGAGAGATGTCGTTTTACAGGGGAGGTTCTGCCGAATTTTCGATAGAATTCTCGTAAAACGTGATATCCAGTTGAACCCTAATTTTTAAATTCTGTTTCCGTATTTAAATACTCTAGATTGAATTCTAGGATTTCTATTAGGGTTATTCTGATGTCGATTATTTATTTCTTGTTTAGTTGCGCCGAGACCGAGGACTAGTGGTCCAGGCCTGTAATATCCCGTGTTTTTACATGTTTTTATACTGTATCGGGATATGCAGTATTAATAATTTTGAATATGTATATATACGATATTTTTATGAGTTGATATGTATTTTAAACCTATTTTAATTACTGTGTTTTATATACAGTGTTTTACGTAAAATTTTCCCGGGACTTGCATTTTCGGGGAAATTTCCACGTAAACAATGTATTATTAATTATTTTAAATGTATTTACGGGTTTGCATGAACTCATACATATTTTTAAATTATTAAATAAAGCCCGTGTGTGTATATTTATTTAATTAGGGTTTATTATTACCCTAATATTAATTTAAGTATTTAATTGTTTTATTGTTATTTAATTAATTTTATTTAGTATAAATTATTAAAATATTAATATTTTTATGTGTGTGGTGTATATTTGATGTGTGTAATTTAATATTATTTTAATATATAGTATAAAGTATATATATATACATATATACATTAAAAATCAAAAGAATTTGCCAAATTACCATTTTGCCCCCGACTCCTTCTCCTTCTTCTTTCCCACGCCCGACGCCCGACCACCATCCCTCACCGCTGCAACTACCGTTCCTTCACCGTCGGTGTGCCTCTCGGCTTGCCACCGTCGCCTCCAGCCTTTCCCCGCCGCCAGCAGCCCCTTTCCCGACGAGTTTTGGCCAGAATTAGCTTAGGAGGCCGAAAGTCGAGCTAACCGCCGTTTCTCCCCTCCTCCGGCCACCGTTTTCGACACCGCCGGTCTCTTTCTTCTCCTTGAGCTCCGGTGAGTGTTATTCTAGCTTTGGTTTGAGCTAAAATGGTCTAGAATTGCTTAGTTTTCGATTTGTCCAATTCGGCCTATTAGGGTTTTTGATTTTTTTCGAATTTTTCTTGATTGATTCATGCTTAATTCCTTCAAAAATGTTGTTCCTAGTAGCTTAATCTACATGTATGAATTTTTGTAGAATTTTTGGAGATTGTTTGGATTTTTGGGTATTTTTGAATATTTTAATATTATTTTCTAATTTTCGGAAATTAATTATTTAAATTATGAAATTGGAGTTTTTGGATAAATTAGGTGTTGAAATGAATTATAGGAATTTATTTGGAATTTTATTGAATTTCTAAGTATTTATTTTTAATTAATTGAGTTTATGTAATATTGAGAAATTAGGGTTAAATGTGTTTTTATTTGAAATTAATTGGATAATTGGGTTTAATTATTAATATTATTGATAAATATATTGAGAAAATTAATTTTGGATAATTGTATAATTTTTGGTGAATTTTTGAAGTAAGTTAGGTATATTTATATATATAGGGGTATTTTGTAATTTTACCCTAAATTGTCTAAAAATGTAATTTAATTGGTTTTAATAGTTAATTAAGGTATAAAAATGATTTCTACAAATTATTTGGTATTTTTAACTAATTAAAACCATTTTTCGTAAATTATTTTCAATTATATATATAATATACGGTTTTTCTAATAAAATGAGTTCTAATCGGTTTTTATAGTGTTTCAAGGTTAATTATGTAATTTTTACCTATAAAATGTATTTCTATGATTTAAGGATATTTCGGTATATCTGGAATTATTCTGAGTTTGTGGACCCCGGTCGGTGGACTGTAGTTTGGAGTCCGACCATGGATTTTGATTGTGTTGAGCTTGTATTTCGAAGTGTGTTTCTTTGCAGGGTCGGCTCTACTCTTTTGAGTAGAGAGATGTCCGTTTTACAGGGGAGGTTCTGTCGAATTTTCGGTAGAATTCTCGTAAAACGTGATATCCAGTCGAACCCTAATTTCTAATTCTGTTTCTATATTTTAATACTCTAGATTGAATTCTAGGATTTCTGTTAGGGTTATTCTGATGTCGATTAATTATTTCTTGTTTAGTTGCGCCGAGACCGAGGACTAGTGGTCCAGGCCCGTCGGACCTGTCTCGTGGAGCGCATTAGGTGAGTTACTATATTATATATACATGCTTAGGATGCATGATTTAGAAAATGCATGTTTTATTTTGACTGAATATGCATAAATAATGTGATTTATATTCAAGTATATTTTTGGTATATTTTTGGTATATAATAAATTATATACATGTTTTATTAATAAAATATATTTAAAATGTTTTTAAATATATTTTTAGTTTAATTCATGATTTGATTGAATTTATTTGACGTATATATACTCAAAATATACCTGGTTTATGTTTGGTATATTTTCGGTATATATATGGTTTATATTGTTGATTTATTTAAATTCATGCATCATTTATTGTGAATGAATGATTTATATTATTAATGAAGGATATCTATAGAACGTGCTACCTAGTGGGCAGCACTAGGACCGAGTACGTACCGGTACGCCTATAGCTTTAGGCTATATTACTAACTATTTGTGGATATTGATTTGATTATGATTATTGATATATGTGAGATGTGGTTTTGGGTGTGATTGCTGGAGCTCGGTTGACCAAGTGTCTCGGGGCCAATCACACTGGCAGTCAGACTGCTGGAGCTCGGTTGACTTAGTGTCTCGGGGCCAGTCTACTGTCTAAATAGATTAAGTGGATATATTTGGATTCAGTGAGCCTGTATGGCTAGAGTGTTGTTTAACACTATTATTCTGAAGTTGCGATATTCTAGGGTTCTATGTAATCCTTCATAAAAGATGATTTTCAGATAAATTATATAAAAATGATTTTTCTGCATCTGTGTGAATTTGCCTGTATATATACATATTAGATATGTATTATTGACTGTATGCATTGTCATTTAGTGTGTATGTATATATATTATAGTAATTCACTCAGTGAGGTCTAACTCCCCTCCGTTGACTATTTTTCAGGAGAGTCAACTTCCTCAGACCTCAGTAGCAGGTCAATACGCCGGATTTCTTCCGCCCCAGCTTCTTTATGTAAACTGTCTACTTGAGTCTTATTTATTTTATCTAGACACTGCAGTAGTTGTGAATTAAAGTATTGGATTTTATGTACTTTATTTTAAAGGATATATATTATGTTAAAACTGGATTGTATTAAAGAGATTTTATGTATGAGATGAGATTTTTATTTAAATCCAGTTGATATGGATAATATTATGATATTATGATTTTTATTTTCCGCTGCATAATATATTGTTACTGTTGTGATGGCATAATTTATTTTATTTTTAGGCTTGCTACGGGTTCCGGATTCGAAAGAATTCCCGTTCCCTAGCGCCGGTCATGACTCCTGTTTTGGGTCGTGACAAAGTTGGTATCAGAGCGGAGTTCTGTGTCAGGGCTTAGTTATGTGAGTTGTGGCCCTAGTTTTTAAGTTGTGTTTTCTGTTGGACTACTGCAGTGGATTAGGTTCGAGTATGTCTTGATAAGTATTCCTTGCTGTAGTTTTCAGCGTTATTCCTCCGTTGTCTGTTTTGTCTGAATCTTTCCGTTTGTCTTTTCAGTATGAGGAGGCGAGCGCGTGTCGCTCCACCGGTCGTTGAGGCCGAGGATGATGAGTCTTTTCAGGATGAGGTTTTACCTCCTTAGCAGCCAGTTAGACGTAGAGGTCGTGGCAGAGGTAGACCTCGAGGAGCGGCAGGTCGCCGTAGGCAGAGAGAGTTACAGGACGAGGAGCCTGTTGAGCCTGAATTTGATGTTCCTGTGCCGCCTGTTGTTCAGCCTGTTCAGCCTGCCTATCAGCAGGGTATGTCTGACCCTGAGGCAGCTTTGTTCTATGCCAGAGTTGGCAGGATTGCTTTTGATGGTACTTCTGATCCTTTAGATTTTCTGCATGCGATTGAGACTAGGACTGGACTGCTCATACCGAGTACCAGCGGATCGTGATTGTTGAGTTGTCTGTTGAGGGACCAGCCTTGGATTGGTTCATTCAGATGATCCAGCCCTTTATGATGACGATGACCTGGGCTCAGTTTCGAGAGCGATTCATGAGGAGATTTTGTCCAGAGCCTCTTCGTTTGAGTTATCGTCTCCGTCTGACCAGTATTTCTCATGGAGATCGATCTGTAGAGGAGTATACCCGAGAATTTCTTCGTCTGGGTAGATACGCTGAGGATCTGATGCGAGATCAGTATTTCGCAGTTACTACGTATGTTACTGGTTTGGGTTCAGCTTTTGCTGGTATGCCTACATCAGGTCTTACTCTCGAGTCTGTGATCGAGTTAGCTAAGGAGATCGAGCTGAGGTTAGTTAGGCAGGGAGCGATGCCTGATTATTACCAGTTGGGAGTTCAGTCGAGTGGATTGTAGGCTACTCCGTATTCGAGTTTTCATGTGGGTTCGAGTAGTCAGCAGCGAGGTTCGACTCAGCAGAGTCAGAGACAGCAGCAGCGAGTGCATCGGAGCAGTAGACATGGCCGTGGAGGTCAGCGTAGATCGTTCAGATTTGGATCAGGTGCTTCGAGCAGCAGCAGTGGTCGTAGTTCTGGATCAGCGGCCAGTGTTTGCTAGACTTGTGGTAGAGTCCATCAGGGACCGTGTTATCTGACACCGTTGACATGTTTCAGATGCGGGCAGACAGGACATTTTGCCAGATCGTGTCCTTATTCTGGGTATCAGCAGCAGCAGATTCCGCGATTCCCACAGCAGTCGATTGCTAGTGCTGCACCTATGCCATTTCAGTTGCCACCAGCCCAGCATCAGAGTTCTACTCAGTTTGTTCCACAGCAGAGTCGTGGTAGAGGTACTAGAGGAGGTGCCAGAGGTGTTGGCCAGGCTTCTACCAGTCAGCAGGGAGGTCGAGGCCAGGCGAGAGTCTTCCATCTGACTCAGCAGGATGCTCAGGCATCTAATGCAGTCGTGGCAGGTATTCTTTCTGTTTGTTACCTGGATGCATTGGTTTTGTTTGATCCGGGTGCCACGCATTCGTTCATTTCTCCTGTTTTTGCTTCTAAATCTTGTTGGCAAGCTTCGAGGATGGCTTTTCCTTTGTCTGTTGCCACTCCTCTGAGCGATTCTTTGGACGCCGATATTGTTCTTTCTGGTTGTCCAGTTCTCGTGGGAGATAGAGAATTACCCGCCGATTTGATTTTGTTGGATGTGATGGAGTTTGATGTTATTTTGGGAATGGATTGGTTGTCTCAGCACTATGCCGTGGTAGATTGCAGGAATAAGGAGGTGACTTTTAGAATTCCTGGTGAAGAAGATTTTAAGTTTGTTGGTGATAGGAGTTCAGCACCTCAGAATCTTATTTCTGTTATTACGGCTAGGAAGTTGTTGAGGAAAGGTTATCAGGGTTTTTTGGCATTGGTCAGGGATACGTCAGTGGAGAAGTTGTCACTCACAGATATTCCTGTTGCTTGTGAGTTTCCTGATGTTTTTCCCGAGGAGTTGCCAGGTTTACCACCTCACAGAGAGATTGAGTTCTGTATAGATGTGGTTCCAGGTACTACTCCTATATCTATGCCACCCTATCGTATGGCTCCTGCAGAGTTGAAAGAGTTGAAGGAGCAGTTGCAAGAGTTGTTGGATAAAGGTTTCATTAGACCTAGTGTTTCTCCTTGGGGTGCACCAGTCTTGTTTGTAAAGAAGAAGGATGGTACCCTGAGACTATGCATTGACTATAGAGAGCTGAATAAGGTGACAGTGAAGAATAAGTATCCTCTCCCGAGGATAGATGATTTGTTTGATCAGCTCCAGGGTGCACAATTCTTTTCTAAGGTTGACTTGAGGTCAGGTTATCATCAGCTGCGGATCAGTGAAGCTGATATTCCTAAGACAGCATTCCGCACTAGATATGGCCATTATGAGTTTCTGGTGATGTCTTTTGGTTTGACTAATGCACCAGCAGCTTTTATGGATCTGATGAACAGGGTATTCAAATCGTATGTGGATCAGTTTGTAGTAGTCTTCATTGATGATATACTGGTATATTCGAGGAGTATGGAAGAGCATGTATATCACTTGAGGATTGTACTACAGACACTGAGAGATCATCAGCTTTATGCTAAATTCTCGAAGTGTGATTTCTGGATGGAGAGTGTTTCTTTTCTTGGACACGTAGTGTCTAAAGAAGGTATTCAGGTTGATCCACAGAAGGTTGAGGCAGTGTCTGAATGGCCTAGACCTACTTCTGTTACAGAGATTCGGAGTTTTCTGGGTTTAGCCGGGTATTATAGGCGGTTTGTGCAAGATTTTTCCAGGATAGCAGCCCCTATGACTCGCTTGACTCAGAAGGATGTTAGATTCGAGTGGTCAGAAGCTTGTGAGAACAGTTTTCAGTTGTTGAAAGAGAAGTTGACCACAGCACCAGTATTAGCTTTGCCTAATAGTGTGGATAAGTTCACAGTTTACTGTGATGCCTCTAGAATTGGTCTTGGTTGTGTGTTGATGCAGAATGGAAGGGTGATAGCCTATGCTTCGAGGCAGTTGAAGAAGCATGAGCAGAATTATCCTACACATGATCTGGAGATGGCTGCAGTGATCTTTGCTTTGAAGATTTGGAGACATTATTTGTACGGGGTGACTTGTGAGATATTTACTGATCACAAGAGCCTTAAGTACATTTTTCAGCAAAGAGATTTGAATTTGAGGCAGAGAAGATGGTTGGAATTGTTGAAGGATTATGATTGCGAGATTCTTTACCATCCGGGTAAAGCTAATGTGGTAGCAGATGCCTTGAGTAGGAAGTCCTCAGGTAGTCTTGCTCACATCAGTGTTGAGAGGAGACCATTGATCCAAGAGTTGCATTTGTTGGTGGATCAAGGTCTAATGATGAAGATCAGTAGATCAGGTGGACTGTTAGCTCAGTTTAAAGTACGATCTGTACTGAGGGATAGGATTAAAGCAGCTCAGAGCCGAGATCCTATTCTAGAAGAGCTTGCAGAGAATGTCAGAGCAGGGAAGTTCACTGATTTCACACTTGATGATGATGGTATGTTGTGGATCAGTGATAGATTGTGTGTTCCTGATGTGGATGATTTGAGAGAAGAGATCCTAGATGAAGCACATTCTACAACCTACAGCGTTCATCCAGGTGTTACCAAGATGTACCACAGTATTAGAGATTTATACTGGTGGGATGGATTGAAGAAGGATGTGGCTGATTATGTTGCTAAGTGCTTGACGTGTCAGCAAGTGAAAGCCGAACATCAGAAGCCTTCTGGGAAGCTTCAGCCTCTTCCTATTCCCGAGTGGAAGTGGGAAAGGATAGCTATGGATTTTGTGGTTGGTTTACCTCGTTCGAAGGATGGATACGATTCCATCTGGGTGATTGTAGACAGATTGACGAAGTCTGCACATTTCTTGCCTGTGAAAGCCACATATTCAGTTGCTAGATTGGCGAAGTTGTACGTGAAGCATATTGTGTGCCTTCATGGAGTACCTGTGTCCATTGTGTCAGATAGAGGTTCGGTGTTTACTTCTCGTTTTTGGCAGAAGTTGCAGGAAGCGATGGGCACTAGGTTGGATTTCAGTACTGCTTTTCATCCTCAGACAGATGGTCAGTCTGAGAGGACGATCCAGACACTGGAAGATATGTTGAGGATGTGTGTCTTGGATTTGGGAGGTAGCTGGGATGATCATTTGCCACTCGTTGAGTTTGCATATAATAACAGCTACCATAGCAGTATTGGCATGGCACCATATGAGGCGTTGTATGGAAGGAAGTGTAGATCCCCTTTGAGTTGGGATGAGATTGGTGAGAGAGCTTTGACTGGACCAGAGATGGTTCAGGATGCTGCAGAGAAAGTTGCCTTGATTAAGCGGAGATTAGAGACCGCAGTAAGCAGACAGAAGAGTTATGCGGATCCTAGGCGCAGAGATGTGGAGTTTCAGGTTGGAGATTTCATTTTTCTGAAAGTATCTCCGATGAAGGGTGTGATGAGATTTGGCAGGAAGGGTAAGTTAGCACCGAGATATATTGGACCGTTTGAGATTCTGGAGAGAATTGGCACTGTTGCATATCGGTTGGATTTGCCTCCGAGTATGTCGCAGGTGCATCCAGTATTTCATATCTCGATGTTGAGGAAGTATATCTCAGATCCTTCACACGTGTTGCAGCCAGACAGTGTAGAAGTGAGTGAAGATTTGACGTTTGTAGAAGAACATGTGGCATTCGTTGATTTTCAAGTTCGACAGTTGCGATCGAAGCAGATTCCGATGGTCAAGGTTCTGTGGCGTAGCGATAGAGTTGAAGAGCATACGTGGGAGACTGAAGCTGAGATGCGAGCTTCTTACCCGTATCTCTTTCCTTCTTGATCTTGTTTTTCTGGAATTCGGGGACGAATTCCTGTAAGGGGGGAAGATTGTAATATCCCGTGTTTTTACATGTTTTTATACTGTATCGGGATATGCAGTATTAATAATTTTGAATATGTATATATACGATATTTTTATGAGTTGATATGTATTTTAAACCTATTTTAATTACTGTGTTTTATATACAGTGTTTTACATAAAATTTTTCCCGGGACTTGCATTTTCGGGGAAATTTCCACGTAAAAAATGTATTATTAATTATTTTAAATGTATTTACGGGTTTGCATGAACTCATACATATTTTTAAATTATTAAATAAAGCCCGTGTGTGTATATTTATTTAATTAGGGTTTATTATTACCCTAATATTAATTTAAGTATTTAATTGTTTTATTGTTATTTAATTAATTTTATTTAGTATAAATTATTAAAATATTAATATTTTTATGTGTGTGGTGTATATTTGATGTGTGTAATTTAATATTATTTTAATATATAGTATAAAGTATATATATATACATATATACATTAAAAATCAAAAGAATTTGCCAAATTACCATTTTGCCCCCGACTCCTTCTCCTTCTTCTTTCCCACGCCCGACGCCCGACCACCATCCCTCACCGCTGCAACTACCGTTCCTTCACCGTCGGTGTGCCTCTCGGCTTGCCACCGTCGCCTCCAGCCTTTCCCCGCCGCCAGCAGCCCCTTTCCCGACGAGTTTTGGCCAGAATTAGCTTAGGAGGCCGAAAGTCGAGCTACCGCCGTTTCTCCCTCCTCCGGCCACCCTTTTTGACACCGCCGGTCTCTTTCTTCTCCTTGAGCTCCGATGAGTGTTATTCTAGCTTTGGTTTGAGCTAAAATGGTCTAGAATTGCTTAGTTTTCGATTTGTCCAATTCGGCCTATTAGGGTTTTTGATTTTTTTCGAATTGTTCTTGATTGATTCATGCTTAATTCCTTCACAAATGTTGTTCCTAGTAGCTTAATCTACATGTATGAATTTTTGTAGAATTTTTGGAGATTGTTTGGATTTTTGGGTATTTTTGAATATTTTAATATTATTTTCTAATTTTCGGAAATTAATTATTTAAATTATGAAATTGGAGTTTTTGGATAAATTAGGTGTTGAAATGAATTATAGGAATTTATTTGGAATTTTATTGAATTTCTAAGTATTTATTTTTAATTAATTGAGTTTATGTAATATTGAGAAATTAGGGTTAAATGTGTTTTTATTTGAAATTAATTGGATAATTGGGTTTAATTATTAATATTATTGATAAATATGTTGAGAAAATTAATTTTGGATAATTGTATAATTTTTGGTGAATTTTTGAAGTAAGTTAGGTATATTTATATATATAGGGGTATTTTGGTAATTTTACCCTAAATTGTCTAAAAATGTAATTTAATTGGTTTTAATAGTTAATTAAGGTATAAAAATGATTTCTACAAATTATTTGGTATTTTTAACTAATTAAAACCATTTTTCGTAAATTATTTTCAATTATATATATAATATACGGTTTTTCTAATAAAATGAGTTCTAATCGGTTTTTATAGTGTTTCAAGGTTAATTATGTAATTTTTACCTATAAAATGTATTTCTGTGATTTAAGGATATTTTCGGTATATCTGGAATTATTCTGAGTTTATGGACCCCGGTCGGTGGACTGTAGTTTGGAGTCCGACCATGGGATTTTGATTGTGTTGAGCTTGTATTTCGAAGTGTGTTTCTTTGCAGGGTCGGCTCTACTCTTTTGAGTAGAGAGATGTCCGTTTTACAGGGGAGGTTCTGTCGAATTTTCGGTAGAATTCTCGTAAAACGTGATATCCAGTCGAACCCTAATTTCTAATTCTGTTTCTATATTTTAATACTCTAGATTGAATTCTAGGATTTCTGTTAGGGTTATTCTGATGTCGATTAATTATTTCTTGTTTAGTTGCGCCGAGACCGAGGACTAGTGGTCCAGGCCCGTCGGACCTGTCTCGTGGAGCGCATTAGGTGAGTTACTATATTATATATACATGCTTAGGATGCATGATTTAGAAAATGCATGTTTTATTTTGACTGAATATGCATAAATAATGTGATTTATATTCAAGTATATTTTTGGTATATTTTTGGTATATAATAAATTATATACATGTTTTATTAATAAAATATATTTAAAATGTTTTTAAATATATTTTTAGTTTAATTCATGATTTGATTGAATTTATTTGACGTATATATACTCAAAATATACCTGGTTTATGTTTGGTATATTTTCGGTATATATATGGTTTATATTGTTGATTTATTTAAATTCATGCATCATTTATTGTGAATGAATGATTTATATTATTAATGAAGGATATCTATAGAACGTGCTACCTAGTGGGCAGCACTAGGACCGAGTACGTACCGGTACGCCTATAGCTTTAGGCTATATTACTAACTATTTGTGGATATTGATTTGATTATGATTATTGATATATGTGAGATGTGGTTTTGGGTGTGATTGCTGGAGCTCGGTTGACCAAGTGTCTCGGGGCCAATCACACTGGCAGTCAGACTGCTGGAGCTCGGTTGACTTAGTGTCTCGGGGCCAGTCTACTGTCTAAATGGATTAAGTGGATATATTTGGATTCAGTGAGCCTGTATGGCTAGAGTGTTGTTTAACACTATTATTCTGAGGTTGCGATATTCTAGGGTTCTATGTAATCCTTCATAAAAGATGATTTTCAGATAAATTATATAAAAATGATTTTTCTGCATCTGTGTGAATTTGCCTGTATATATACATATTAGATATGTATTATTGACTGTATGCATTGTCATTTAGTGTGTATGTATATATATTATAGTAATTCACTCAGTGAGGTCTGACTCCCCTCCGTTGACTATTTTTCAGGAGAGTCAACTTCCTCAGACCTCAGTAGCAGGTCAATACGCCGGATTTCTTCCGCCCCGGCTTCTTTATGTAAACTGTCTACTTGAGTCTTATTTATTTTATCTAGACACTGCAGTAGTTGTGAATTAAAGTATTGGATTTTATGTACTTTATTTTAAAGGATATATATTATGTTAAAACTGGATTGTATTAAAGAGATTTTATGTATGAGATGAGATTTTTATTTAAATCCAGTTGATATGGATAATATTATGATATTATGATTTTTATTTTCCGCTGCATAATATATTGTTACTGTTGTGATGGCATAATTTATTTTATTTTTAGGCTTGCTACGGGTTCCGGATTCGAAAGAATTCCCGTTCCCTAGCGCCGGTCATGACTCCTGTTTTGGGTCGTGACAAAGTTGGTATCAGAGCGAAGTTGGTATCAGAGCGGAGTTCTGTGTCAGGGCTTAGTTATGTGAGTTGTGGCCCTAGTTTTTAAGTTGTGTTTTCTGTTGGACTACTGCAGTGGATTAGGTTCGAGTATGTCTTGATAAGTATTCCTTGCTGTAGTTTTCAGTGTTATTCCTCCGTTGTCTGTTTTGTCTGAATCTTTCCGTTTGTCTTTTCAGTATGAGGAGGCGAGCGCGTGTCGCTCCACCGGTCGTTGAGGCCGAGGATGATGAGTCTTTTCAGGATGAGGTTTTACCTCCTGAGCAGCCAGTTAGACGTAGAGGTCGTGGCAGAGGTAGACCTCGAGGAGCGGCAGGTTGCCGTAGGCAGAGAGAGTTACAGGACGAGGAGCCTGTTGAGCCTGAATTTGATGTTCCTGTGCCGCCTGTTGTTCAGCCTGTTCAGCCTGCCTATCAGCAGGGTATGTCTGACCCTGAGGCAGCTTTGTTCTATGCCAGAGTTGGCAGGATTGCTTTTGATGGTACTTCTGATCCTTTAGATTTTCTACATGCGATTGAGACTAGGACTGGACTGCTCATACCGAGTACCAGCGGATCGTGATTGTTGAGTTGTCTGTTGAGGGACCAGCCTTGGATTGGTTCATTCAGATGATCCAGCCCTTTATGATGACGATGACCTGGGCTCAGTTTCGAGAGCGATTCATGAGGAGATTTTGTCCAGAGCCTCTTCGTTTGAGTTATCGTCTCCGTCTGACCAGTATTTCTCGTGGAGATCAATCTGTAGAGGAGTATACCCGAGAATTTCTTCGTCTGGGTAGATACGCTGAGGATCTGATGCGAGATCAGTATTTCGCAGTTACTACGTATGTTACTGGTTTGGGTTCAGCTTTTGCTGGTATGCCTACATCAGGTCTTACTCTCGAGTCTGTGATCGAGTTAGCTAAGGAGATCGAGCTGAGGTTAGTTAGGCAGGGAGCGATGCCTGATTATTACCAGTTGGGAGTTCAGTCGAGTGGATTGCAGGCTACTCCGTATTCGAGTTTTCATGTGGGTTCGAGTAGTCAGCAGCGAGGTTCAACTCAGCAGAGTCAGAGACAGCAGCAGCGAGTGCATCGGAGCAGTAGACATGGCCGTGGAGGTCAGCGTAGATCGTTCAGATTTGGATCAGGTGCTTCGAGCAGCAGCAGTGGTCGTAGTTCTGGATCAGCGGCCAGTGTTTGCCAGACTTGTGGTAGAGTCCATCAGGGATCGTGTTATCTGACACCGTTGACATGTTTCAGATGCGGGCAGACAAGACATTTTGCCAGATCGTGTCCTTCTTCTGGGTATCAGCAGCAGCAGATTCCGCGATTCCCACAGCAGTCGATTGCTAGTGCTGCACCTATGCCATTTCAGTTGCCACCAGCCCAGCATCAGAGTTCTACTCAGTTTGTTCCACAGCAGAGTCGTGGTAGAGGTACTAGAGGAGGTGCCAGAGGTGTTGGCCAAGCTTCTACCAGTCAGCAGGGAGGTCGAGGCCAGGCGAGAGTCTTCCATCTGACTCAGCAGGATGCTCAGGCATCTAATGCAGTCGTGGCAGGTATTCTTTCTGTTTGTTACCTGGATGCATTGGTTTTGTTTGATCCGGGTGCCACGCATTCGTTCATTTCTCTTGTTTTTGCTTCTAAATCTTGTTGGCAAGCTTCGAGGATGGCTTTTCCTTTGTCTGTTGCCACTCCTCTGAGCGATTCTTTGGACGCCGATATTGTTCTTTCTGGTTGTCCAGTTCTCGTGGGAGATAGAGAATTACCCGCCGATTTGATTTTGTTGGATGTGATGGAGTTTGATGTTATTTTGGGAATGGATTGGTTGTCTCAGCACTATGCCGTGGTAGATTGCAGGAATAAGGAGGTGACTTTTAGAATTCCTGGTGAAGAAGATTTTAAGTTTGTTGGTGATAGGAGTTCAGCACCTCAGAATCTTATTTCTGTTATTACGGCTAGGAAGTTGTTGAGGAAAGGTTGTCAGGGTTTTTTGGCATTGGTCAGGGATACGTCAGTGGAGAAGTTGTCACTCACAGATATTCCTGTTGCTTGTGAGTTTCCTGATGTTTTTCTCGAGGAGTTGCGAGGTTTACCACCTCACAGAGAGATTGAGTTCTGTATAGATGTGGTTCCAGGTACTACTCCTATATCTATGCCACCCTATCGTATGGCTCCTGCAGAGTTGAAAGAGTTGAAGGAGCAGTTGCAAGAGTTGTTGGATAAAGGTTTCATTAGACCTAGTGTTTCTCCTTGGGGTGCACCAGTCTTGTTTGTAAAGAAGAAGGATGGTACCCTGAGACTGTGCATTGACTATAGAGAGCTGAATAAGGTGACAGTGAAGAATAAGTATCCTCTCCCGAGGATAGATGATTTGTTTGATCAGCTCCAGGGTGCACAATTCTTTTCTAAGGTTGACTTGAGGTCAGGTTATCATCAACTGCGGATCAGTGAAGCTGATATTCCTAAGACAGCATTCCGCACTAGATATGGCCATTAGGAGTTTCTGGTGATGTCTTTTGGTTTGACTAATGCACCAGCAGCTTTTATGGATCTGATGAACAGGGTATTCAAATCGTATGTGGATCAGTTTGTAGTAGTCTTCATTGATGATATACTGGTATATTCGAGGAGTATGGAAGAGCATGTATATCACTTGAGGATTGTACTACAGACACTGAGAGATCATCAGCTTTATGCTAAATTCTCGAAGTGTGATTTCTGGATGGAGAGTGTTTCTTTTCTTGGACACGTAGTGTCTAAAGAAGGTATTCAGGTTGATCCACAGAAGGTTGAGGCAGTGTCTGAATGGCCTAGACCTACTTCTGTTACAGAGATTCGGAGTTTTCTGGGTTTAGCCGGGTATTATAGGCGGTTTGTGCAAGATTTTTCCAGGATAGCAGCCCCTATGACTCGCTTGACTCAGAAGGATGTTAGATTCGAGTGGTCAGAAGCTTGTGAGAACAGTTTTCAGTTGTTGAAAGAGAAGTTGACCACAGCACCAGTATTAGCTTTGCCTAATAGTGTGGATAAGTTCACAGTTTACTGTGATGCCTCTAGAATTGGTCTTGGTTGTGTGTTGATGCAGAATGGAAGGGTGATAGCCTATGCTTCGAGGCAGTTGAAGAAGCATGAGCAGAATTATCCTACACATGATCTGGAGATGGCTGCAGTGATCTTTGCTTTGAAGATTTGGAGACATTATTTGTACGGGGTGACTTGTGAGATATTTACTGATCACAAGAGCCTTAAGTACATTTTTCAGCAAAGAGATTTGAATTTGAGGCAGAGAAGATGGTTGGAATTGTTGAAGGATTATGATTGCGAGATTCTTTACCATCCGGGTAAAGCTAATGTGGTAGCAGATGCCTTGAGTAGGAAGTCCTCAGGTAGTCTTGCTCACATCAGTGTTGAGAGGAGACCATTGATCCAAGAGTTGCATTTGTTGGTGGATCAAGGTCTAATGATGAAGATCAGTAGATCAGGTGGACTGTTAGCTCAGTTTAAAGTACGATCTGTACTGAGGGATATGATTAAAGCAGCTCAGAGCCGAGATCCTATTCTAGAAGAGCTTACAGAGAATGTCAGAGCAGGGAAGTTCACTGATTTCACACTTGATGATGATGGTGTGTTGTGGATTAGTGATAGATTGTGTGTTCCTGATGTGGATGATTTGAGAGAAGAGATCCTAGATGAAGCACATTCTACAGCCTACAGCGTTCATCCAGGTGTTACCAAGATGTACCACAGTATTAGAGATTTATACTGGTGGGATGGATTGAAGAAGGATGTGGCTGATTATGTTGCTAAGTGCTTGACGTGTCAGCAAGTGAAAGCCGAACATCAGAAGCCTTCTGGGAAGCTTCAGCCTCTTCCTATTCCCGAGTGGAAGTGGGAAAGGATAGCTATGGATTTTGTGGTTGGTTTACCTCGTTCGAAGGATGGATACGATTCCATCTGGGTGATTGTAGATAGATTGACGAAGTCTGCACATTTCTTGCCTGTGAAAGCCACATATTCAGTTGCTAGATTGGCGAAGTTGTACGTGAAGCATATTGTGTGCCTTCATGGAGTACCTGTGTCCATTGTGTCAGATAGAGGTTCGGTGTTTACTTCTCGTTTTTGGCAGAAGTTGCAGGAAGCGATGGGCACTAGGTTGGATTTCAGTACTGCTTTTCATCCTCAGACAGATGGTCAGTCTGAGAGGACGATCCAGACACTGGAAGATATGTTGAGGATGTGTGTCTTGGATTTGGGAGGTAGCTGGGATGATCATTTGCCACTCGTTGAGTTTGCATATAATAACAGCTACCATAGCAGTATTGGCATGGCACCATATGAGGCGTTGTATGGAAGGAAGTGTAGATCCCCTTTGAGTTGGGATGAGATTGGTGAGAGAGCTTTGACTGGACCAGAGATGGTTCAGGATGCTGCAGAGAAAGTTGCCTTGATTAAGCGGAGATTAGAGACCGCAGTAAGCAGACAGAAGAGTTATGCGGATCCTAGGCGCAGAGATGTGGAGTTTCAGGTTGGAGATTTCGTTTTTCTGAAAGTATCTCCGATGAAGGGTGTGATGAGATTTGGCAGGAAGGGTAAGTTAGCACCGAGATATATTGGACCGTTTGAGATTCTGGAGAGAATTGGCACTGTTGCATATCGGTTGGATTTGCCTCCGAGTATGTCGCAGGTGCATCCAGTATTTCATATCTCGATGTTGAGGAAGTATATCTCAGATCCTTCACACGTGTTGCAGCCAGACAGTGTAGAAGTGAGTGAAGATTTGACGTTTGTAGAAGAACCTGTGGCAATCGTTGATTTTCAAGTTCGACAGTTGCGATCGAAGCAGATTCCGATGGTCAAGGTTCTGTGGCGTAGCGATAGAGTTGAAGAGCATACGTGGGAGACTGAAGCTGAGATGCGAGCTTCTTACCCGTATCTCTTTCCTTCTTGATCTTGTTTTTCTGGAATTCGGGGACGAATTCCTGTAAGGGGGGAAGACTGTAATATCCCGTGTTTTTACATGTTTTTATACTGTATCGGGATATGCAGTATTAATAATTTTGAATATGTATATATACGATATTTTTATGAGTTGATATGTATTTTAAACCTATTTTAATTACTGTGTTTTATATACAGTGTTTTACGTAAAATTTTTCCGGGACTTGCATTTTTGGGGAAATTTCCACGTAAACAATGTATTATTAATTATTTTAAATGTATTTACGGGTTTGCATGAACTCATACATATTTTTAAATTATTAAATAAAGCCCGTGTGTGTATATTTATTTAATTAGGGTTTATTATTACCCTAATATTAATTTAAGTATTTAATTGTTTTATTGTTATTTAATTAATTTTATTTAGTATAAATTATTAAAATATTAATATTTTTATGTGTGTGGTGTATATTTGATGTGTGTAATTTAATATTATTTTAATATATAGTATAAAGTATATATATATATACATATATACATTAAAAATCAAAAGAATTTGCCAAATTACCATTTTGCCCCCGACTCCTTCTCCTTCTTCTTTCCCACGCCCGACGCCCGACCACCATCCCTCACCGCTGCAACTGCCGTTCCTTCACCGTCGGTGTGCCTCTCGGCTTGCCACCGTCGCCTCCAGCCTTTCCCCGCCGCCAGCAGCCCCTTTCCCGACGAGTTTTGGCCGGAATTAGCTTAGGAGGCCGAAAGTCGAGCTACCACCGTTTCTCCCTCCTCCGACCACCGTTTTTGACACCGCCGGTCTCTTTCTTCTCCTTGAGCTCCGGTGAGTGTTATTCTAGCTTTAGTTTGAGCTAAAATGGTCTAGAATTGCTTAGTTTTCGATTTGTCCAATTCGGCCTATTAGGGTTTTTGATTTTTTTCGAATTGTTCTTGATTGATTCATGCTTAATTCCTTCACAAATGTTGTTCCTAGTAGCTTAATCTACATGTATGAATTTTTGTAGAATTTTTGGAGATTGTTTGGATTTTTGGGTATTTTTGAATATTTTAATATTATTTTCTAATTTTCGGAAATTAATTATTTAAATTATGAAATTGGAGTTTTTGGATAAATTAGGTGTTGAAATGAATTATAGGAATTTATTTGGAATTTTATTGAATTTCTAAGTATTTATTTTTAATTAATTGAGTTTATGTAATATTGAGAAATTAGGGTTAAATGTGTTTTTATTTGAAATTAATTGGATAATTGGGTTTAATTATTAATATTATTGATAAATATGTTGAGAAAATTAATTTTGGATAATTGTATAATTTTTGGTGAATTTTTGAAGTAAGTTAGGTATATTTATATATATAGGGGTATTTTGGTAATTTTACCCTAAATTGTCTAAAAATGTAATTTAATTGGTTTTAATAGTTAATTAAGGTATAAAAATGATTTCTACAAATTATTTGGTATTTTTAACTAATTAAAACCATTTTTCGTAAATTATTTTCAATTATATATATAATATACGGTTTTTCTAATAAAATGAGTTCTAATCGGTTTTTATAGTGTTTCAAGGTTAATTATGTAATTTTTACCTATAAAATGTATTTCTGTGATTTAAGGATATTTTCGGTATATCTAGAATTATTCTGAGTTTGTGGACCCCGGTCGGTGGACTGTAGTTTGGAGTCCGACCATGGGATTTTGATTGTGTTGAGCTTGTATTTCGAAGTGTGTTTCTTTGCAGGGTCGGCTCTACTCTTTTGAGTAGAGAGATGTCCGTTTTACAGGGGAGGTTCTGTCGAATTTTCGGTAGAATTCTCGTAAAACGTGATATCCAGTCGAACCCTAATTTCTAATTCTGTTTCTATATTTTAATACTCTAGATTGAATTCTAGGATTTCTGTTAGGGTTATTCTGATGTCGATTAATTATTTCTTGTTTAGTTGCGCCGAGACCGAGGACTAGTGGTCCAGGCCCGTCGGACCTGTCTCGTGGAGCGCATTAGGTGAGTTACTATATTATATATACATGCTTAGGATGCATGATTTAGAAAATGCATGTTTTATTTTGACTGAATATGCATAAATAATGTGATTTATATTCAAGTATATTTTTGGTATATAATAAATTATATACATGTTTTATTAATAAAATATATTTAAAATGTTTTTAAATATATTTTTAGTTTAATTCATGATTTGATTGAATTTATTTGACGTATATATACTCAAAATATACCTGGTTTATGTTTGGTATATTT
Organism: Mallotus nudiflorus; assembly: GCA_947683625.1. Taxonomy (NCBI): domain Eukaryota; kingdom Viridiplantae; phylum Streptophyta; class Magnoliopsida; order Malpighiales; family Euphorbiaceae; genus Mallotus; species Mallotus nudiflorus. The sequence goes on from CANTUR010001210.1 coordinate 78,196, forward strand.
TCGGTATATATATGGTTTATATTGTTGATTTATTTAAATTCATGCATCATTTATTGTGAATGAATGATTTATATTATTAATGAAGGATATCTATAGAACGTGCTACCTAGTGGGCAGCACTAGGACCGAGTACGTACCGGTACGCCTATAGCTTTAGGCTATATTACTAACTATTTGTGGATATTGATTTGATTATGATTATTGATATATGTGAGATGTGGTTTTGGGTGTGATTGCTGGAGCTCGGTTGACCAAGTGTCTCGGGGCCAATCACACTAGCAGTCAGACTGCTGGAGCTCGGTTGACTTAGTGTCTCGGGGCCAGTCTACTGTCTAAATGGATTAAGTGGATATATTTGGATTCAGTGAGCCTGTATGGCTAGAGTGTTGTTTAACACTATTATTCTGAGGTTGCGATATTCTAGGGTTCTATGTAATCCTTCATAAAAGATGATTTTCAGATAAATTATATAAAAATGATTTTTCTGCATCTGTGTGAATTTGCCTGTATATATACATATTAGATATGTATTATTGACTGTATGCATTGTCATTTAGTGTGTATGTATATATATTATAGTAATTCACTCAGTGAGGTCTGACTCCCCTCCGTTGACTATTTTTCAGGAGAGTCAACTTCCTCAGACCTCAGTAGCAGGTCAATACGCCGGATTTCTTCCGCCCCGGCTTCTTTATGTAAACTGTCTACTTGAGTCTTATTTATTTTATCTAGACACTGCAGTAGTTGTGAATTAAAGTATTGGATTTTATGTACTTTATTTTAAAGGATATATATTATGTTAAAACTGGATTGTATTAAAGAGATTTTATGTATGAGATGAGATTTTTATTTAAATCCAGTTGATATGGATAATATTATGATATTATGATTTTTATTTTCCGCTGCATAATATATTGTTACTGTTGTGATGGCATAATTTATTTTATTTTTAGGCTTGCTACGGGTTCCGGATTCGAAAGAATTCCCATTCCCTAGCGCCGGTCATGACTCCTGTTTTGGGTCGTGACAAGGCCCGTCGGACCCGTCTCGTGGAGCGCACTAGGTGAGTTACTATATTATATATATATGCTTAGGATGCATGATTTAGAAAATGCATGTTTTATTTTGACTGAATATGCATAAATAATGTGATTTATATTCAAGTATATTTTTGGTATATTTTTGGTATATAATAAATTATATACATGTTTTATTAATAAAATATATTTAAAATGTTTTTAAATATATTTTTAAATTTAATTTGTGATTTGATTGGATTCATTTGACATATATATACTCGAAATATACCTGGTTTACTTTTGGTATATTTCCGGTATATATATGGTTTATATTGTTGATTTATTTAAATTCATGCATCATGTATTTGTGAATGAATGTTTTATTATTTATTAATGAAGTATATCAATAGAACGTGCTACCTAGTGGGCAGCACTAGGACCGAGTACGTACCGGTACGCCTATAGCTTTAGGCTATATTACTAACTATTTGTGGATATTGATTTGATGAGATTATTGATATATGTGAGATGTGGTTTGGGTGTGATTGCTGGAGCTCGGTTGACCAAGTGTCTCGGGGCCAATCACACTGGCAGTCAGACTGCTGGAGCTCGGTTGACTTAGTGTCTCGGGGCCAGTCTACTGTCCAAATGGATTAAGTGGATATATTTGGGATAAGTGAGCCTATATGGCCAGAGTGTTGTTTAACACTATTTCCTGAGGTTACGATATTCTAGGGTTCTATGTAATCCTTCATAAAAGATGATTTTCAAATAAATATATAAAAAGGATTTTGTTGCATCTGTGTGAATCTGCCTGTATATATATATACATATTAGATATGTATTATTGATTGTATGCATTATCATTTAGTGTATGTATATATATTATAGTAATTCACTCAGTGAGGTCTGACTCCCCTCCGTTGACTATTTTTCAGGAGAGTCAATTTCTTCAGACCTCAGTAGCAGGTCGATACGCCGGATTTCTTCCGCCCCGGCTTCTTTATGTAAATTGTCTACTTGAGTCTTATTTATTTTATCTAGATACTGCAGTAGTTGTGAATTACAGTATTGGATTTCATGTATTTTTTTTAAGGAGATATATTATGTTAAAACTGGATTGTACTAAAGAGATTATGTATCTATGAGATGAGATTTTTATTTAAATCCAGTGATGAAAATGATATTGTGATATTTAAGATTTTTATTTCCGCTGCATATATATTATATGATTATTGTTATTGCATGATTTATTTTATTTTTAGGCTTGCTACGGGTTCCGGATTCGAAAGAATTCCCGTTCCCTAGCGCCGGTCATGGCCCCTGTTTTGGGTCGTGACAGTCTGTCATAACATGATATGGGATCCCATATCTATAAATGAGATTCTTCTTGATAAACCTTGCCATCTATCTAGCCTTTAAGACACTAAAGGACTTTACTTCTATCCATTTAGAGAAGTAGTCAAGTGCAACTACTATATACTTATGCCCATTTGAAGAAGTTGGTTTTACTTCCCCTATTATATCTATTCCCCAGGCTGTAAAGGGCCAAGGAGATGTTAAACTGTTTAGCACTGTAGGGGGAAGATGGTTGAGGTTCCCATGCATTTGACACTGATGACATTGCCTCACTTCTCGGATACAGTCCCTTTCCATGCTCACCCAATAGTACCCTTACCGAATCATTTTCTTTACCAAAATCATCCCATTCAAGTGAGATCCATAAACCCCTGCATGAATCTCTCTCATTGCCTATTCTGCTTCATCCTTCTTAAGACATCTCAACTATATTCCATTTAGCATCCTTCTGTATAACAACCCATTATGACTTACATAATGGCGTGCAAGAACACAAAGAGCATATTTTTCTTTAAGAGTTGCTTCATCTGGGTATTTCCTTTCCAAAATAAATCTTTGGATGTCATAAAACCATGGCTTTTCTTCTGGCCCTATCTGGATACTCATGAATTGTTCTTTGCTATAATACAGAGCTTTTACTTTCATAATTACCAAAGGCTTCATCATTGATCCTATCAGTTTATCCCATATTGAAGAAAGTGTTGCTAAGGCATCCGCCATTTGATTCTCATCTCTTAGTAAATGTATAAAGAGACATTTAGTGAAAGTTCTCATTAACTTCTTCAAATAGCAAATGTAAGGTTTCAACCTCTCTTATTTCACTTCCCACTCTTCATTAGCCTAGTTTATTACTAACATGGAATCTCCATAAACCAGTAGGTCCTTATCTCCAACTGCTAGTGCTGCCTCCATACCATAGATACATGCCTCGTACTCAACCATATATTGTTTGTGACCCTGAAGTCTAATTTCTTAGCCATTGGGATGGTTTCTCCTCCTAGTGTGACAAGAATTACTCCTAGCCCTACTCCTCTATTGTTCACAACTCCATCAAAGTAAAGCTTCCATTTGCATTGTTCTATTACTGCTAAGTTCTCATATAGAAACTCTAGATTCCACTACTCATCTCCTTCAACTGCATTGTGGTCCAAGAATTCTGCTACTACTCTTCCTTTGATGACCTTAGTAGTGACGTAGTTTATATCAAACTCAGTTAAAAGTACCAACCATCGAGACATCTTTCCAGTCAAAGCCGGTGCTTGAAACAAGTACCTCAAAGGATCTATCTTTGAAATAGCTTATGCTTTGTAAGACTGGAAATAATTCCTTAACTTCTTTGTAGCCCAAATCATTATCAAACATGTCTTCTCTACAAGATCATACTTTTCTTCATATGGTAGGAACTTTTTACTGAGGTAATACACTGCGTACTCCACCCCTTCTGGTCCTTCTTACTCTAACATTGCCCCCATCACTTTTTCTTCTAAAGCCAAATATAAGATTAAAGGCTTACCTTACCTTGGTGGATTGAACACAGGTGGATTAGTAAGGCATTCATTAATCTTATCAAAGGCTTTCTAACATTCTTCATTCCATTCCATTGGCTGATTATTCTTTAAAAGCTTGAAGATCAGATCACAGACTGTCACGACCCAAAACAAGGGCCATGACCGGCACTAGGGAACAGGAATTCTTTTAAATCCGGAACCCGTAGCAAGCCTAAAAATAAAATAAAACATGCAATAGTAATAATAACAATATTAAAGGTAGCGGAAATAAAAATCATAAATATCATAACAACATATGCACCAACTGGATTTAAATCAAATCCTCATCATTTCATATATATAAATCTTTTAATACAAATCCAGTTCAAATATATAATACAACATCTCTTTGAATATTTAATGACTACTATAGTGTCTAGATAAAATAAAACTCAAGACTCAGGGAAGTAGTTTACACAAAGAAGCCGGGGCGGAAGAAATCCGGCGTACAGGCCTGCTACTGAGGTCTGAAGATGATGACTCTCCTAAAAAATAGTCAACGGAGGGGAGTCAGACCTCACTGAGTGAATTACTATAATATATATACATGCATACTAAATGACAATGCATATAGTCAATAATACATATCTAATATGTATATATACAGGCAATACACACAGATGCAATAAAATCATTTTATATTTATTTTACTGAAATTCAGCATTTATGAAGGATCAAATAGAACCCTATGATATCGAAACCTCAATCAGTGTTAGACAACACTCTAGCCATACAGGCTCACTTAATCCAAATTTATCCACTTAATCCATTTGGACAGTAGACTGGCCCCGAGACACTAAGTCAACCGAGCTCCAGCAATCTGATTGCCAGTGTGATTGGCCCCAAGATACTAGGTCAACCGAGCTCCAGCAATCACACCCAAATCACATCATACACATCAAATATATCAATTCCAATCAATATCCACAAATGGTTAGTAATATAGCCTAAATGCTATTAGCGTACCGGTACGTACTCGGTCCTAGTGCTGCCTACTAGGTAGCACATTCTATTGATATCCTTCATTAATAATATAAAACATACATTCATAAAAATAAATGATGCATGAATTTCAATAAAATAACAACATAAACCATATATATACTAGAAATATACCAAAAATAAACCAGGTATATTTCAAGTATATATACGTCAAATGAATCCAATCAAATTACAAATTAAGCTAGAAATATATTTAAAAACATTTTAAATATAATTTATTAAGAAAACATGTATATAATTCAAAATATATAAGAAATAAACCAAAATAAACTAAAAGTAAACTTAGGTAATAATTGAATTATTCATGCATAAATAATCAAAATAAAACATATTTTTCTAAATCATGCACCCTAAACATATATATATAATATAGTAACTCACACTTAGTGCACTCCACGAGATGGGTCCGACGGGCCTGGTCCACTAGGCCTCGGTCTCGGCGCAACTAGACAAACAATAAATAATAGACATCATAATAAACCTAACAGAAAATCCTAGAACTCGATCTAGAATATTAAACACAGAATCGAAATTAGGGTTCGACCGAACATCACGTTTTACGAGAATTCTACCAAAAATTTGGCAGAACCTCCCCTGTAAAACGGACATCTCTCTACTCAAAGAGTAGAGCCGACCCTGCAAAGAAATACACTTCGAAAAATAGGCACAACAACTCATCCACAACCCCTCGGTCGGACTCCAAACTACAGTCTACCGACCGGGGTCCACAATCACAGAACAATTTCAGAAATACCAAAAATACCCTTATATCATAGAAATTCATTTTATAAGTAAAAATTACATAATTAACCTTTAAACACAGTACAAACTGATAAAAACTCATTTTATTAGAAAAATTGTAGATTATATATATAATTGAAAATAATTCACGAAAAATAGTTTTAATTAGTTAAAAATACTAAATAATTTGTAGAAATCATTTTTATACCTTAAGTAACTATTAAAACCAATTAAATTACATTTTTAGCCAATTTTGTGTAAAATTACCAAAATACCCCTATATATATAAATATACTATAATTACTTCAAAAATTCACCAAAAATAGTATAATTATCCAAAAATTAATTTTCTCAACATATTTATCAATAATATCATTAATTAAACTCAATTAACCAATAAATTTCAATTAAAAACACAATTAACCCTAATTTTCCCAAAATTACATAAACTTAAATAATTCAAAATAAATACATAGAAATTCATAAAAATTCAAAATAAATTCCTATAATTCATTTCAACACCTATAATTATCATAAAACACAATTTCATAATTTAATTAATTAATTTTCGAAAATTAGAAAATAATATTAAAATATTCAAAAATACCCAAAAATCAAATTAATCTCCAAAAATTCCAAAAAAATTCATACATGTAGATTAAGCTACTAGGATCAACATTTGTGAAGGGACTTTTCATTAATCAAGCAATTCAAAGTTCAAAAAAATCAAAAACCCTAATATGGCCGAAATTAAAAATTCGAAACCTAAGCAAATCAAGACCATTTAAGCTCAAACCAAAGCTAGAATCACACTCACCGGAGCTCAAGGAGAAGAAAGAGACCGGTGGTGTCGAAAACGGTGGGCGAAAAGTTAGTGAATGGTGAGGAAGGAAGTTTCGACCAAAAATGGTGGAATTGGAGCTAGCCGGCGCTGGGGAAGGAAGCTAGGGGCGGCGGAGCAGTTGGAGAAGACGGCGACACGCAGGGGAGGCACTCTGATGGCTGGTGATCGGAGTAGCAGTGGTGAGGGGAAGATGGAGGAGGATCGGGGAGAAGAAGACCGAAAGAGAAGAAGAAGAGAAAAGAAAAAGAAAAGAAAAGAAAAAGAAAAAGAAAAGAAAAAAAGAAAAAAAGGAAAAAGAAAAAATAATTTTAATAAAATATTTGGGAAAAATCACACACCACACACTAAATATTTAATATTTTAAAATTTAATAATAAATAAAAATAATTAAATTATAATAAATTAATAAATAAATAATAAAATATTAGGGTACTAAATTAAACCCTAATTAAATAAATATATGCACACTTAGGCTTTATATAGTAATTTAAAAATACGTATGAGTTCATGCAAATCCGTAAATATATTTAAAATAATTATTAGTAAATTATTTACGTGAAAATTTCCTCGAAAATGCAAGTCCCGGGAAAATTTTATGTAAAGCACTGTAAATAAGACACAATAATTAAAATAGGTTTTAAATACATATCAACTCGTAAAATATCATAATATATACACAAAAATTATTAACACTGCATATCCCGATGCAGTATTAAAATATTTAAAAACACGGGATATTACACAGACCATGGTAAGTCTTATAATAAACCTGCTGATGTATTGTAGTTTTCCAATAAACCCTCATACTTCTTTCTCTGTTCTTGGTGCTAACATCTCTTGGATGGCTATAATCTTGTCTGGCTTGACTTCTATTCCTCTGTTACTGACTATGTGCCCCAATAACTTTCCAGAAGTCACCCCAAAGATGCATTTCTTCAGATTAAGCTTTAGGTTATATCTTTCTATTCTTGCTCGGAACTTATCCAAAGCCTTAAAGTGTCCCTCTCTGGTTTCTGACTTAACGATCATATCATCGACATACACTTCCACTTCCTTATGCATTATATCATGAAATAAGGCAGTGGCCACTCTTTGATAAGTTGCTCCTATGTTCTTCAACCCGAAGGGCATCACTTTACAGCAATATGTTCCCTATTCCATGATAAAAGCAGTTTTGATCTTATCCATAACTGCCATCATTATCTGATTATAACCTGAGAATCCATCCATGAAGGAGTACATTGCACTAGATGTTGCACTATCGACAATCACATCAATATAGGGTGAAGGAAAGTCATCCTTTGGACATGCCTTATCCAGATCTCTAAAATCTATGCACATTCAGAATTTTCCATCTTTCTTAGGAACTAGTACTATGTTTGCCAACCATTGAGGGTATTCCACTACTTCTAGAAAATTAGCCTTGATCTGCTTAGTGATTTCCTCCCTTATCTTTTCTGTCCACTCTAACCTTAACCTATGAAGTTATTGCTTTACAGGTTTAGCTTCTAGATATATTGGAATATAATGCTCTGTGATTCCTCTATCTAACTCTGGCATATCCTCATAGGACTAAGAAAATGCTACCTTTCTTTTTGTTAATGTTCTCTCAATTTTTTCTCTCTCTTCAGGAGTTAAATCATGTGATATAGAAATGTGTTTTGGTTGTTCATTTATGGCCATGTTTAAAGAATCTAATTAAATAGAATTAATGTCAAACATGCATGAACGATCATTATTAAAATGCATAAGACCATCAAAATCAACATTACACAAGTAAGCTAAACCAAAATTCATATAATTGACTGCAGGAAAAACAAAGTTTTCATCCTCAAACAAAATGGACATTATTACATTAGTTTCTTCATAAAAAAATCACTAAAACTATTATTAATAATGCTAGCTAAATCCTATGGTGGTTCTTTATTAGGTGGCAGACAAAGCAGCTCTTCAATGTTCTCAGCTTTCATATTTTCAGCAATTGTCTTCATCACCTTATCTTTATTTTCTTGCACCAACCTCTTAATTTTTTGCTTCTTAAAGATCTTAAACCCAGGGATATCCACACTAGCTACTTGGACAGGCTCTTTTTCACCCAGATAAAACTTCTCCTTCTTTGGTTTGACAAAGTTATCCTTCAGCAGTCCCACATTCCTTAGGAGGTTATTCCCATTGAAAAACATTCTTCTAGCCCTTTTACTGTTGAATCAAACTATTGTATAGCCCAAAACTCTTATATCATCTTGGGTTTTGAAATGTGGGAGTTCTAGGCTTCCTTGCTCATTCTTTCCTAGTCCTTGTCCAGGCTGATAATTCATCTTCTTAATCATGCTCGTAACCCTTGGATCCATCACAATTCCATTTGAGATCATGGCTATTTGGAAGCTAGGAGGAGTAACTACTTGCTTTTGACTATCCATAACTGTGGACACAGTTTTGCCCATACTCGCATTTAAAGTCACAACTTCCCTATCATGTAGGAATTTCACCTTTTGCTGCACAGTTGAAGGCACTCCTCCCAAAATATGATACTAAGGCCTACCCAACAATAAGGCATAAGTAATAGGAATTTCTAGCATAATGAATTCCACCATTGCTTCTATAGGCCCAATCTTCATAGGAGCCATAAATGTTCCTTCTACATTCCTCATGCTATCATTATAAGCCCTTATTACAAGGTTTGACTTTGCCAAATCCTCCACTTTCACTCCTAGGTTAGGTAGGATTTATAGTGGGAAAATATTAATTGCGGACCCATCATCCACCATCACATAATTGGTCCTTTTCCCTCTTACTTCAGCTAGAATGAATAAGGCTTTATTATGCTTCCTTCCTTCCATAGGTAAATCTTCATCAGAGAAAGTGATAACATCGTGCTTTTTCTTAGTTACCTTGGCCACCATTGCCTCAGGGGTTGCAGTATTTTCAATGTTCATCTTAGCTAGAGCCTTAACTAGAGCTTTCCTGTGGCTACTTAAGTGCATCAAGAGCTCCCAAATGCTTACATTTGCTTTTGCTTTCTTGAGTTGTTCAAGAATCAGGTCATCATCATGTTCATTTGAGTCTTCTCTTTCAGCAACTTCTTCTCTCTCTATAGCTTTCTCTATCAGTTTATAACCCTTCCCACTTCTAGTAACATGACTAACTTCTGGATTATCAACCCACACATTATAACCTTCAGTGCCTTCTTTATAAGAATTATACCAAATGTTGATAACGTCAATAGTCCAGTCTTTCTTCCCATCCTTCCATACCTTAACCATGCATTTCTCCTTTTTAGCTAGCAGCTTCTCATCATCAAACTCATCACCTTATCTTATAGGCTCAATTGAATCAATGGGCATATCAAAAGAAGGTGGTTTAGAGTAAAACACCTTGTAATCAAACTTGCCTGAGGGCTGACCCAGTAGGTCTTATACTCTTTCCACATCTTTAGGGGCACTAAGATATTTCTCATCGATTTTAAGGTTTAAATCCTTAAAAAAGTTTAGCACTTCTTTCTCGCTTACTCCTGAGTTGACCATTATGGTTGTTGGGGGTGGCATGTTTCAGTAATTCAGAAAAGGATTATTTCGGGTGTTTGGGTTTGGATTTGATTTCTCAGGGCCTGTGATTTTTTTGGAGTCTATAAGGTTTTAAATTTCATGTTTGAGGCACATGCAAGAATTAGTTCAATGATCAGTACTTGATGAAACTTGCAGTAATTGTTTAGGTCAAAGCCAAGGAGATTTATGTTTGGTGGTCTAGAGCGGGTTAAAGGTCTATGGAGGCCTTTTTGGATGAGATGATCTAGGACTTTGGATAAGGGTTGGTTGAAATTTGAGAATCTCCTGGGTTGCTAGATAGCATGAACTCCTACAACCTGGCTAGTATTTCCTTGCTGCGTGCCCCCAGTTGGGTAATTTCTCACTCCTGTACTTCTAATGATCTTCTACTTCTCATTTTTTATCTCTTAAGCTTGTAACCCATAATCGTAAAGATCTACAAATGTCTTGGGGTTCATCATCTGCAACCTCTGAAGTAGATTAGGTAGTACATTTCAGACTATCATCCTAACCTGATCCTTCTCAGCCAGCTTGTTCTTTATTAGTCCCACCTTATTCATGAACCTGGTTAGAAAATCTGAGAATGACTCATTAGGCTTCTGCTTGGTTAGTTCTAGATCCTTGATGGACACCTCGAGCCTAGTGTTGTAGTTATATTGCTTTAAAAAAGTAGTGCATAGTTCTCTCCAATTAGCTCGGATAGACTTCTCCAACCTATGATACCAATTAACAGCCATACCCTCCAAGGATGGTACAAACAACTTGGTGACCATAGACAAAGGAGCCTTAGTGGTGCTCATGGTAGTTGTGTATTGACTAAGGTGAATCCTTGGGTCTTTAGTACCATCAAACTTCTGTAGCTATAGCATCTTGAATTTGTCAGTCAACTTATCCTCCTCAAATTGCATCACATCATCAAAGTCAAATGAGTATCCAATGCCTTGTCATCTCATCAACTCCTCCATTTTGGACATCTTTTGAGTAAGTGCTTTCATCTTCTTGGATTCCAGCTCTTGAACTTGCTCAAGTGATTGCATTTTTGCCTTTTCAACCATATAACTCTCAACATCCTCTAATTTCATTTCCCCAGCAGGTATGTTCTTAGCAACATTGTCATTGTTAGCAGGTGGTGCACCCACAATAGGCAGAATAGCTATAATGGGAGGTGTAGCAGGAGCAGGTGGTGGCATTAATCTAGGCAAGGCATGTCTTAACTCATATTGCATCATCGCTCTCATATCATCCATCAATGCTCCTTTAACATCCTCTAGGGTACAGTTTCCTCCCTCTTGTTATTCCATTTCTTCAATTTGTTTATGTTATACAACTTCTAGGTAGAGTGGATTGATGGGACTCTTTTCCAGTCTGCTAAGGATCTCTTTCACAATTGATTGTGGACTCAGATCGGTTCTCACTAGTCTACCACCCTTTTGACTCCAAACATAGGAAGACCCAGATGAATCTATGATGGTTGAAAGATAAATTGTTAGTATGATGAATGTATGCATGATGCACGTGCTATGCAATAAGTAGCAAGTAACAAGTCAAGTTAGGTGTACATACATCCTTCCAACCTTATTCCTCCCACACACATATTCAATGGTGAGTCTCTTTTCCTAGGATTTTTTATCTTGGCCTTAATATCAATAGGGGATATCAAGAAACAACGCACATCCAAATCTCTTAAAGCAGTAAAACATAGAAATAGTATTTCTAGGTATAAAAGATTAGCTCAATCTCTATTAACACATATGGGCCTTAAAAATATGGGCTTGGGCCTTTATAGATAAAAATACCTCATGGCAACGTTCATAAGCAATTTGGGTAGATCCTATGGGAAATAACTAAGCCATTATATATGGCTAGGGTCTGGTGAAAAGTTAAGGTTCCCTTAGCAAGATGCTCTCCTTTAAGACTTGAGTCACAAGCCAAGGTCAGAGGGGCCCGACATCCTTTGCAAACTCGAGAGAAGACTACCCCCCTTAAGGACATAGGTTACAGACTCTGGTCAGATGAGCCCAGTAATCTCTCTTGAACTGAGTTAAGGCTAAGAGAAGCTAGTGGAATTATGGAATCATAAACCAACACCATCGGATAATAGGGGCATGCAAAATGAATGCAAGAATAAAATAATTCTAAAGAGCACAAGTAGAATTAGTATCTCTTATCCCCAGTGGAGTCACCACTGTAGACAGTGGGGTTTAGTGCGCATCTAAGATTTTAGCAACCACGACACTATTTGAGCTTAGGGCTCTAGAAAACACACTAACCACTGCCAAAAAAACATGGCATGGAGACGAGGAGTCACTGCACAGGGTAATAATTGGGACAAATCGAAAAGGTGGTACTCGATTCCCTAAAAGGAATCTAGCACCACAACCAAGAGATTCTAGATACGGAATTCCAACTTCTTTCAGTCTCATGTTCTTTCAGAATTACTTTATGAGTTACTATATTATCCTCTATTTATGTGCAATTTCATATAAACCCTTATTCTAGCAATTAACTCTAAGGCAAACTAGTCATGAAAAATACAAGTAAATAATGCATTCAATACAATCCCTAAGTTAGTCTAATCTATATTGATTTTAATTAAATGAGCTAAATTTACACATTTTTAATAAGTGAGCCTAAAGGGCCTAATTCCTTTTAATTTTAATTAAATGAACCTAAGTCTATTTATTTTAATTCTAAAAATGGGCCTAAATCTACAAATTATGAAGTATTTAAATTAGTGGGCCTAATTATATATGTTTTAATTCTAAGGTGATATTAAATCTACAAGTTATGAAAAAGGCTTTAATTTAATGGGCTGAGTCTAATTAGTTTTATTAAATTAGGTAGGTCTATGTCTAATTTACTAAATGGGCTTAAGTTATCTATAATCTAAAAATGTAATTAATTATAGGCCTAATGATGCATTTTAATTAATCAAACCTAATCTTAATTAAATTAGTAAATTTATGAACAAAGTGAATCTAATTATCAAACCTAAAAAAAACCTAAATTTATTTAAGTGGATTAGAATCTAATATGGGCTTAAGGCCCAAAATAAATAAAAATAAATAAACAAGCCTAAAAAAGAAAACAAATAAAACATATCAAAACAATTAAAAAAAGATCAAACAACCAATTAATTATTCCTTCTAAAACCCTAATTTTAATTAACATGCAATCCTAAATTAATCTACTTCCTTCATTTTAATTAATTACCCAATTGAAATTCTAACTTTACTAACCAATTAATTAAAATAAACAAACAACCACACATAATTTTGCTATTCCCACTACTGAGGCTATTACAATAATCTATTAAGAATAAAAAGAGAAAAATAAAAAAATAATTAATACAACCTCAAAAACATAAATAAAATAAAGCAATAAAATAAAAAATAAAAACCCTAGAAACTATATCTGTACAAGGTCTTATCCATGACATTCCATGGACTTCTCATGAATCTAGTCCTCTAAACAGGTTCATCATGTATTTTCCTCCATAATCACCATAAAAAGAAACAAAAATTATGACTAGTGAATAAATTAGTAAGAAATTTGAATAAAATTGAAACTCCACAAAATCAAAAAGAAAAATAAAAGAAGAAATATGGAGAAGATGATGTTTATGGATTTTTTTAATAAAGTGCTCCTCAGATTTTGTAAAATCACCATTCTTGATAGGTCTTCAAATATTATTCTTCTACTTGTCCCAAGGTTTTCAATTAATCAATCAAACACAAGAGAATTTTTATAGAGTAATTCAACAAAAGAAAAGATTAAAGAAAGCTTTTAAAAAAATCAACAAAAGAAAAGATTAAAGGATGCTCTTCAAAAAAAAAAAAAAAATCAATCAACCAAAACTATAAAAATACTGCTTCCCCAAAAATCCCTTCTCCAAAAGTTCTGCCTTCCAAAGGAGCCAAACACGTCTTTTTATAGCAAAATAACATAAAAACTCTAGTTCACGTTTCTATAGAATTTTATTCCTAGAAGGACTTTATTTTCTTAAAATACCAGACAAATACCAAAACAATTTCTTTAACTAATTAGGATTAGGAAAAAACATTTTTTTACTTTTTGAAAAATAAAAAAACTAGATGGAAAAGTTTAATTGTTATCGTAATTATGTAATTCAGATCAAAATTATAGAATTCTGATCGGAATTACATAATTTCGATCGGAATTATATAATTCTGATTGAAATTACAGAATTTTGATATATATGTATATGTGTATAAGACTCCTGAAAGAATTTAAGTTTTGCAATGAAATCCTTAAAAAGCATTGCAATTTAGTCCTTGAAAATATTAAATCCTTTATTTGAAAAATGCAATTAGGCCTCTAAAGTTTCAAAGCTCAAGTATTGGACACCTATTTATACCATTTTCATCATTAGAATCTTTCGTCGCATCCATAATTCACTATCCCAAAATTGGTGCTTATAGTCATGAATAAATCTCGTATTAGACATGAGAAAAGAATATGAATGCATTTTGGAAGGAAAGAGACCTTTTATTAGGATAATAATTTGAATAAAGATCCCAACCAAGTTCAGAATACCTCAGTCAGATCAGTTTAATGGAATTAGGAATCTAATCTATCATATATCCTCACTTAGTACCAGGATATTACTTCAGAATGTAAATGATGGAATCATGTGCAGGGTCTTTCCTAATACACTCACCAAGAATGCTCAGAAGTGGTTGCACCAGCTTCTTGAGAATTCTTTTTTATCCTTTATGGAATTAGTTAAGAAATTTCAAACTTGGTTCATCACCAATGTCCCTCTTGCCAAAAACATTAATGATCTTTAGATGTGCAGACAAGAGGCCACATAATCACTGAAAAGCTATATGGATAGATTCAATAAAGTAGCTATGCAAATTGGAATTTTGATTGACGAAGTAGTCATAGAGGCCTTGAAGAATGGGACCTAATTAGAGATGCTCAAAGATAAGATCATGACAAAAGAACCTAGCACCTTCGCTAAGTTAATGGCTATGGTGATAAAAATGATAAAGATGGATAAAGATAAGAGGATGCACAGGGATGACGAGAAAGCACCTATAAGAAAAGATGAAAGAACAAGATTAAAAAGGCCCAGTTTCCAGTGAACAAACTTCAGAAACCCAGTGGAAGGGTTCAAAAAGGAGGTAGAAAAGTACACACCACTAAACACCTTTAGATCCAAAATCCTCATATGGATCAGACAAAGTGGCTTAGGCATAATTCCAAATAGAATGTTGAGTCCAACCAGGAGAGCCATGAAATATTAGAGCTACTACTATTAATACCACCGGGATTATGGGCATGAAACCAAGGTATGCTGAGAATTGAAGAATGCCATAGAAAAATTGATACAAATTAGGAAACTCGATAACTTCACTAACACAACTAAAAGGAACTAAGATCTGGATGATTAAGATAGAGATAAGCCGAAACCAAAGAAAGCATAACCAATGGGACTAGTAAAGCTGAGGTTAGAATTTGGCGATCGAGATACTAGGGATGTGAAAGATGTCAAAGCCTTATTCAATGTGGTAGATCTTCCTCTCGCATATAATGGTATTATAGGTTGACTAATCCTCGATGA
The DNA here is from genome assembly GCA_947683625.1 of Mallotus nudiflorus. NCBI lineage: Eukaryota > Viridiplantae > Streptophyta > Magnoliopsida > Malpighiales > Euphorbiaceae > Mallotus > Mallotus nudiflorus. Next base: position 93,843 of record CANTUR010001210.1, read on the forward strand.
GATTGATGCAGTCATAAGTATTAGACGTCTGACCATGAAGATTCCACTTGAAGGCCAGGTCCTAACAATTCATGGGGATCATCATATGGCTAGAAAATTCTATTAGTTGGCTATCAAGCCCTAGATAGAAGCATTCCCTCTAGAATTATTAGAAGCTGAGAAAAAAAGAGCCAATCCCGAGTTGATTGACCAGGTGCAGACCTTACAAATTACTGAGGGAAAGACAGTTAGAGTCGATAATGAACTCAATAATGAAATTAAGCATGGAATAAGCAAGGTCCTCATCAAACATTCAAACAACTTTGCCTCTAAAGTGTCTAAGATTATCAAAGTAGATCCTCAGATTGCCTTGCACAATCTAAACATCAAACTAAGAGTTAAACCAGTCATTTAAAAAAAGTGGAACTTCGCATATGAGAGACAGAAGGTGATCGTCTAGGAAATAAAGAAATTGCTAAAAGCCGGATTCATTAGTGAAGTAACACACCCAGAATTGGTAGCCAATATGGTGCTAGCAGACTCAACCACCTGTCACAGCTTGTATAACTTTGTGGATGTTGCTCAGGGGTACCATCAGATACCAATGAAGAAAGAAGATTAGGGGAAGACATCGTTTATCACTCATTAAGGTCTTTATTGCTACAAGTTTATGTCCTTTAGACTGAAGAATGCCGTAGCAACATACCAAAGGTTGATGAATCATGTGTTCCAAGATCAAATTAGGAAGAACATAGAGGTATATATGGATAACATCATTGTCAAGAGCCAACATGTAGAGCAGAACTTCGATGATGTTAATCAAATCCTTCGAATACCATATCAAACTTAATATAGGGAAATGTGTTTTTAGGGTGAAGGCAAGCAAATTCTTGGGATTCATGATATCCCATAGAGGAATTGAAACTAATTTAGAAAAAGATGAAATGTTATAAGTAGGTCTTCAACACTTGAAGTTTGAAACCTCAAAAGTTTGATACGTTTTCAAAAAGAGTTTCATTAGTTTTTTAAGGACTTAATTGTAATACTTTTTAAGACCTAATTGAGAAATTTAATTTCTTTCAAGGGTCTTTTTATAATTAAAATTAAAAAATAAAAATTATAGAATTCCTATTAGAATTATGTAATTTCAATTGGAATTATGCAATTCTGGTCGAAATTACGTGTTTTCTATCTGTTTTTTGTATTTTTATAGAAAATAAAAAATATTTTTCTTGAGTTTTGACTGGTTAAAAAAATTTCTTAAATTTATTTTTAGGATTTATCTAATTCTTCAGGAAATAAAGTCCTTTTAAAATTGGAACTCTTCAGTACGTAGAACCTAGGGTTTTTTAGTTTTTTTTTTTTCTATAAAAAGAGAGCTTATGCTCCTGGAGGAGGGGGACTCAATTTTTAATTTTCTTTATTATTTTCGGCAATATTAGCTCTCTTCTTCCTAAGTATCTCTAAACCTTTCTTTAAGCGAGACAAAAAAAAAACTCTTGGTGATTTATTTGTTTGGAGATTTTTGAGAAGGAGAATAACAAGTTCTTGAAGGCCTACTAAAAATAATAGTGATCTTACTAGTATGAGGAGCAATTCATTCACAAGCATCCATAAAAGCATTATCTTCTCTCTACTTTCTTTTATTCTTCTTTTTTATTATTTTGGATTTTATTGAATTTCAATTTTATTGAATTTTTATTATAATTTTATTCACTAATCATTGTTTTATCCTTTTGTGATGGTGATTATGGAGGAGATTACATGATGATCATTCTTAAAGAACCAAATCCATAGAGATCCATGGAATGCCATGGATGAAACCTTATAGTTAGATGTAGTTTCTAGGTATTTTATTTAATTATCTTATTTTCATTTATTTTTAGGATTGTATTAATTCTTCTTCTTTTTTATTATTATTCTCAATAGTTAATTGTAATAGCCCCGATAGTGGGAATAATGAAGTTTAGTGTGTGTGCTATTAGATGTTTTGTTTTAATTAATTGGTTAGTAAAATTAAGGTTTTAATTTGGTAATTAATTAAAATTAATGGTTATAGAAATTGTTAGGTTGCTCAATTAAAATTGGATTAGATTTAAGTTGGTAAAATTAGTTTGCATGATTGATTATTTTATTATTTATGGTCACTTCAATTAAATTAGGGTTTTTAGAAAAGTTAAATTAATTGTTTGATCTTTTATTTGTTTATTTTGATATATTTTTATTTTTTTGGGCTTGTTTGCTTATGTTTATATGTTTTGGGCCCTAGGCTCACATTAGGCTTTAACCCATTTAAATTAGTTTTTTTAGGTTTAATTAATAAAATTGAATTTTAGGCCCATAATTAATTAGATTTAGGGTAGAGATAACTTAGGTCCATTTAGTTAATTGGACATAGGCCCATCTAATTTAATTTAATTAATTTAGACTTAGCCTATTTAATTTAAGTATTTTCATAATTTATAGGTTTAAGATCATTTTAGAATTAAAACATGTAGAATTAGGCCCACTAATTTAAATACTTTAAAATTTATAGATTTAGGCCCATTAGTCTTTAGACTCACCTATAAATTAAAATATGTAAATTTAACTCATTTAATTAAAATCAATGTAGATTAGACTAACCTAGGGATTATGATGAATGCATTGTTTACTTGTATATTTCATGACTAGTTTGCCTGGAGTTGATTTTTTTAAGGGTTTATATGAAATTGCATGTAAATAGAGGATAAAATAGTAATTCATAAAGTAATTCTAAAAGAACACGAGACTAAAAGAAGTTGGTATTTCGTATCCAAAATCTCCTGGTTGTGGTGTTGGCTTTCTTTTAGGGAATTAAGTACCACCATTTTTTTATTTGTCCCAGTTATTACCCTAGGTGGCAACTCCTCATCTCCACGCCATGTGTTTGTGATAGTGGTTAGTGTGTTCTCTAGAGCCTTAAGCTCAAACAGTGTCACAGTTGCTAAAATCTTAGGTGTGCTCTAAACCCCATCGTCTCCGCTAGGGATAAGAGATACTGATTCTACTTGTGTTCTTTAGAATTATTTTATTAATTATTATTTTATTCTTGCATTCATTTTGCATGTCCCTATTAATCGATGGTGTTGGTTTATGGTTCCATGATTCCACTAGCTTTATGGGATTATAAATTAGCTAACCATCACTCTTAGCCTTAACTCAGTTCAAGAGAGATTACTAGGCTCATCTGACCAGAGTCTGTAACCTAAGTCCTAAAGGGGGGTAGTCTTCTCTCGAGTTTGCAAAGGATGTCGGGTCTCTCTAACCTTGGCCTATAACTTAAGTCTTAAGGAGGGCATTGTGCTAAGAGAACCTTGACCTTTTCCACCGGACTTAACCATATATAATGGCCTAGTTATTTCCCTTAGGATTACCCAAATTTCTTGTGAATATTACCATGAGATATTTCTATCTATAAAGGCCCAAGCCCATAGTTTAGAAGCCCATCAGGACTAATAAAGATTGGGCTATGCTTTTATACCTAGAAATACTATTTCTATGCTTTAATACTTTGAGAGATTTGGCATGCATATTGGTTCTTGATATCCCCCGTTCACAAAAAATCATAGGAAAAGAGACTTGGCATTGTATATGTGTGTAGGAGGAATAAGGTTGGAAGGATGTATATACTTGACTTGATTGTTAGTTGTTGCATAGCACGTGCATCATGCATACATGCATCATACTAACAATTTGTCTTTCAGCCATCATAGATTCATCTGGGTCTTCCTATGTTTAGAGTTGGAAAGGTGGTAGACTAGTAAGAATTGATTCGAGTCCGAAATCAATTGTGAAAGAGATCCTTAGCAAAATGAAAAGGAATCCCATCAATCCACTCTATCTAGAAGTTGCATAGCCTAAACAAGTTGAAGAAATGGAAAAATAAGAGGGAGGAAACTAGACCCTAGAGGATGTCAAAGGAGCATTGATGGATGACATGAGAGCAATGGTGCAAGATGAGTTAAGACAAGCTCTGGCTAGACTGATGCCACCACCTGCGTTGCTGCACCTCCCATTGCAGCCAATCCACTTGTTGTGGGTACACCACTCGCTAAGAATGACAATGCTGCTAAGAACATACCTGATATGTGTCGAGAGTTACATGGTTGAAAAGGTGAAAAGGGAATCACTTGAGCAAGTTCAAGAGCTGGAATCCAAGTAGATGAAAGCACTAACTCAGAAGATGTCCAAAATGGAGGAGTTGATGAGAAGACAGGGCATTGGATACTCATTTGACTTTGATGATGTGATGCAATTTGAGGAGGATAAGTTTCCTGATAAATTGAAAATGCCACAACTGTAGAAGTTTGATAGTACTGGAGACTTGAGGATCCACCTTAGTCAATACACAACTACCATGAGCACCACTAAGGCTCCTTTGTCTGTGGTTACCAAGTTGGTTGTATTATCCTTGGAGGGTATGGTTGTCAATTGGTATCATGATTTGGAGAAGTCTATTTGAGTGGACTGGAGGGAACTGTGTACTGCTTTTATGAAGCAATATGACTACAACACTAGGCTCAAAGTGTCCATCAAGGATCTAGAATTGATCAAGCAAAAGCCTAATGAATTATTCTTATATTTTCTAACCAGGTTTATGAATAAGGCAGGATTAATGAAGAATAAACTGGCTGAAACAGATCAGGTTAGGATGATAGTCTGAAATGTGTCACCCAATCTGGATGAGAGGTTATAGATGATGAACCCTAAGATTTTTATAAACCTTTATGATGATGGGTTGCAAGCTGAAGAGATCAAAAGTGAGAAGAAGAAGATTACTAGAAGCACTGGAGCGAGAAATTACCCATCTAGGGGTATACAACAAGGAAATACTAGTCGGGTTGTAGGAGTCCATGCTATTCAACAACCCAAGAATTCTCAAATTTCAATCAGCCCTTGCCTAAAGTCCTGGATAGATTGATTCAAAAAGACCTCCTTAAACCTTTAATCCCCTCTAGATCACCAAACTCAAATCTCCCTAGCTTTGACCCAAAAAGTTACTGTAAATTTCACCAAGTTACTGGCCATTTCACTAACTCTTGTATGTGCCTTAAACATGAAATTTAAAACCTCATAGACTTTGGAAAAATCATAGACCTTGAGAAATCCAATCCAAACCCAAACACCAAAAACAACCTTTTCCCAACTTACCGAAACATGCCACTCCCAACTACCATGATGATCAACTCAAGAATTAGTGAGGAAGAAGTGCTTAACTCCTTTGAGGGTCTAAACCTTAAAACCAATGAGAAACCCCCTAATGCCCCCAAAGATAAGGAGAAAATAGAAGACTTATTGGGATAGCCTTCAGGCAAATTCAACTACAAGGTGTGTTATTCCAAACCACCTTCTTTCGATATACCTATTAAGTCGATCACACCTACAGGATGGGGTGATGAATTTGATGATAAGAAGATGCCAAATAAGAGAGAGCAATGCATGGTTGAGGTATGGAAAGATGCAAATAAGGAGCAGACCATTGGATTTATGGACATCTGGTACAACTCTGATCAAGAAGGCACTGAAGGCTACAATGTGTGGTTTGATAATCCAAAAGTTAGTCATGTCACTAAAAGTGGTAAGGGTTATAAACCAATGGAGAAGACCATAGAGAGGGAGGAGGTTGTTGAAAGTGAAGACTCAGATGAACATGATGATGACTTGATCCTTGAACAGCTTAAGAAGGCAAAAGCAAATGTGACTATTTAGGAGCTCTTAATGCACTCAAGTAGTCACAGAAAAGCTCTCGTTAAGGCTCTAGCCAAGATGAACATTGACACCACTACAATCCCTGAAGCAATGGTGGCCAAGGTTATTGAGAAGAAGCACGGTGTTATCACCTTTTCTTATGAGGATTTACCTATAGAAGGGAGGAATCATAATAAAGCTCTATTCATCCCAACTGAAGTCAGAGGGAAGAAGCCTAATTATATGATGGTGGATGATGGGTCTGCAATTAATGTTTGCCCACTACATATTCTGCCCAATCTAGGGGTGAAGGTGGAGGATTTAACAAAATCTGACCTTATAATCAGAGCTTACGATGATAGCACAAGGACTATAGAAGGAATGTTTATGGCTCATGTAAAGACCGGACCTATAAAGGCAATGGTGGAGTTCATTATGCTGGATATCCCTATCACTTACGCTTTGCTTTTAGGTAGGCCCTAGTATCATACTTGGGAGGAGTGTCTTTAACTGTGCATCAAAAGGTGAAATTCCTATTGGATGGAGAAGTTGTGACTTTAGATGCTAGTGTGGGCAAGACTGTGTCTGCAGTTATGGATGGATAGAAGCAGGTAGTCACCCCTCCTAGTTTCTAAATAGCCATGATTTCTGATGGAATTGAGATGGATCCAAGGGGTTATGAGCATGATCAAGAAGATGAATTATTATCTCAGACAAGGATTGGGAAAGAATGAGCAAGGAAGTCAAGAGTTCCCAAATTTCAAAGGAAAAAATGATACTAGAGGATTGGACTATACAGGAGTTAGGCTTAGCAATAAAGGAGCTAAAAGAAGGATTCTTCATGAGAATAACTTATCAAAGAATGTGGGATCGTTGCAGGATAACTTTGTCAAAGAAAGGAAAGAGAAGTTCTACTTGGGTGAAAGGGAGCCTATCAAAGTAGCTGGAATGAATGTTCATGGGTTTGAGATCTTCAAGAAGCAGATAGTTGAGGGTCTAGTGCAAGACAATAAAGACAAGGTGATGAAGAAAGTTGCTAAGAAGATAGGGATTGAGGCCATTGAAGAGCTGCTCTATCTGCTACCTAATGAAGAACCACCACAGGATTTAGCTAGCATTATTAATAATAATTTTAATGATGTTTTTTATGAAGAAACTGATGTAATAATGTCCAGTCTATTTGAGGATGAAAATGCTATTTTTTCTATGATCAATGATATAAACTCTGGTTTTGCTTACTTATATGATGTTGATTATGATGGTCTTATGCACTTTAATAATGATTGTTCATGCATGTTTGACATTAATTCTATTCAATTAGATTCATTAAACATGGGTACAAATGAACAACCAAAACACATTTCTATATCATATGATTTGACCCTTAAAGAGAAGGAAAATTTAGAGAGAATATTAATAAAAAGAAATGTAGTATTCACTTGGTCCTATGAAGACATGCCAGGTCTAGACAGAGAAATTTTAGAACATCACATTCTGATATATCCAGGGGCTAAACTTGTTAAGCAAAAACTTCATAGGTTAAGGCCAGAGTGAGCAGAAAAGATAAGGGAAGAAATCACTAGGCAAATCCAGGCTAATTTCCTAGAAGTGGTAGAATATCCACAATGGTTGGCAAACATAGTACCTGTTCCTAAAAAAGATGGAAAAGTTTGAATGTGTGTAGATTTCAAGGATCTGAATAAAGCATGTCGTAAGGATGATTTTCCTTTACCCCATATTGATGTGATTGTTGACAATGTGACATCTAGTGTAATGTACTCTTTCATAGATGGGTTCTCAGGTTATAATCAGATAATGATGGCAGTCATGGACAAGATCAAGATCACTTTTATCATGGAATAGGTGACATATTACTACAAAGTGATGCCATTCGGATTGAAGAATGCAGGAGCAACCTATCAAAGGGTACAACAGCTCTATTCCATGATATAATGCACAAAGAAATGGAAGTGTACATTGACAATATGATGGTCAATTTAGGAACTAGGGAAGGACATTTTAAGGCTTTAGACAAGTTTTTGGAAAGAATAAAAAGATACAATCTGAGGCTTAACCCAAAGAAATGTATCTTTGGGGTCACTTCAGGAAAGTTGTTGGGGCACATAGTCAGCAATAGGGGAATAGAAGTTGATCTTGACAAGATTAAATCCATTCAGGAGATACCGGTACCAAGAACAGAGAAGGAAGTATGAGGATTTATTGGAAAGCTACAGTACATTAATAGGTTATTGCGAAAGTCACCATGGTTTGCGATCCAATTCTCAAGCTCTTGAGGAATAATTAGCCCGTTGAATTGAACAAAGAATGCCAAAAAGCCTTTGATAAGATTAAAGAATACCTTACTAATCCGCCTATGTTAAGGCCACCAAGACAAGGTAAACCCTTAATCTTATATTTGGCTTTAGAGGAAAAAGCAATGGGGGTAATGCTAGCACAAGAAGGACTATAAGGGGTGGAGTATGTAGTTTATTATCTTAGTAAGAAGTTCCTACCATATGAAGAGAAGTATGATCTTGTGGAGAAGACATGTTTGATCATGATATGGGCTACAAGGAAGCTAAGAAATTATTTCCAGTCCTAGAAAGTACATACCATTTTAAAGATAGATCCTTTAAGGTATTTGTTTCAAGCACCAACTTTAACTAGAAAGATGTCTCGATGGTTAGTTCTTTTTATTGAGTTTGATATTGAGTATGTCAATACCAAGGTAATTAAAGGAAGAGCAGTGGCAGAATTCCTGGCATAGAATGCAGTTAAAGGAAATGAGCAGTGGAATTTAGAGTTTCCAGATGAGAACTTAGCAGTAATAGAGCGACGTGAATGGAAGCTCTACTTTGATGGGGCTGTGAATAATATAGGAGCAGGACTAGGAGTGATTCTTGTCACACCAGAAGGAGAAACCATCCCAATGGCTAAGAAATTGGACTTTAAGGTTACGAACAACATGGTTGAGTACGAGGCATGCGTCTATGGGCTAGAGAAACACTAGCAGTGGGAGCTTAAGACCCACTGGTTTATAGAGATTTCTTATTAGTTATTAGCCAGGCTAATGAGGAATGGAAAGTAAAAGAAGAGAGGTTAAAACCTTACATCTGTTATTTGAAGAAGCTAATGAGAAATTTCACTAAATGTTGCTTCATGCATTTACCAAGAGATGAGAATCAAATGGTGGATGCTTTGGTGACGCTCTCTTCAATATGGGATAAACTGGGTTAATGATAAAGCCTCTGGTGATAATAAAAATGAAAGCTCCATGTTATAGTGAAGAATTAGTTATGAGTATTCAGATAGGCCCAGAAGAAAATCCATGGTTTTATGACATCTAGAGATTCATCAAGGAAAGGAAATACCTAGATGAGGCAACTTCCAAAGAAAGATATGCCCTTCGTGTTCTTGCACATCATTATGCAAGTCATGATGGGGTATTATATAGAAGAATGCCAGATGGAATACAACTGAGATGTCTCAAGAAGGATGAAGCAAAATAGGCGATGAGAGAAATTCATGCAGGGGTTTGTGGATCTCATATGAATGGGATGATTCTAATGAAGAAAACAATTTGATAGGGGTACTATTGGATGAGCATGGGAAGAGACTATATCTAAATAGTGAGACAATGTCATCAATGCCAGATACATGGAAACCCCAACCATTATCCCCTTATAGTGTTAAACAGTTTAACATCACCATGGCCCTTTGCAACATGGGGGATAAATATAATAGGGGAGATAAGACCAACTGCCTCAAATGGACATAAATACATAGTGGTGGTGATCGACTATTTCTCTAGATGGATAGAAGCATAATCTTTTGGTACTTTGAAAGCTAGACAAATGGCAAGATTCATCGAGAAGAATCTCATTTGTAGGTGCAGGATCCTGCATCATATTGTGATGGACGATGGTGTTCAGTTTCAAGCAGAGACAGCTGAATTGTTGCAGAGATATAAGATCGAGCATCATAAATCCTCACCTTATCGACCTCAGGCTAATGGTGCAGTTGAAGCGGCTAATAAGAATATAAAGAGAATCCTCTCCAAGATGGTGAAAATGCATAAAGATTGGTTCAAGTATCTTCCTTTTGCCTTATGAGGATATAGAACTACAATGCGTACTACTACATGATAGACCCTATTCTCATTAATATACAGTTTTGAAGCAGTTTTGCCCATAGAGATAGAAATTAAATCTTTGAGGGTTATTATGGAAGCAAAAGTCCCTGAGAGTGAATGGATGAAAAAGAGATATGACCACGTCGTGTCTTTAGATGAAAAAAGGATGGAGGCTCTATTTCATACTCAGATTTATTAGAGAAGGATAGTGAGAGCCTTTAACAATAAAGTTAAACCCAGAAAGATAAAGGCTAGAGAAATGGTGCTAAAGCAGTCAAGGGAAATAGTGTTTGATCCAAGAGGAAAATTCAAACCAAATTAGGAAGGGCCATATATAAACGGCGGGGTTTAGCGCGCGTCCAAGATTTTAGCAACCGCGACACTATTTGAGCTCAGGACTCTAGAGAACACACTAACCACTATCACAAAGACATGACATGGAGATGAGGAGTCACCACCCAGGGTAATAACTAGGACAAATTGAAAAGATGGTACTTGATTCCCTAAAAGAAAGCTAGCACCACAACCAGGAGATTCTGTATATGGAATACCAACTTCTTTCAGTCTCGTTTTCATTTAGAATTACTTTATGAATTACTATTTTGTCCTTTATTTGCATGCAATTTCATATAAACCCTTATTCTAGCAATTAACTGAAAGGCAAACTAGTCATGAAAATACAAGTAAATAATGCATTCATTCAAACATATAATCCCTAAGTTAGTCTAATATACATGGATTTTAATTAAATGAGCTAAATCTACATATTTTAATTTACAAGTGAGCTAAAGACTAATTCCTTTTAGTTTTAATTAAATGCACCTAAGTTTATTTATTTTAATTCTAAAAATGGGCCTAAATCTACAAATTATGAAGGTATTTAAATTAGTGGGTCTAATTCTACATATTTTAATTCTAAAGTGATCTTAAATCTACAAATAATGAAAAAAGCTTAAATTAAGTGGCTAAGTCTAAATTAATTAAATTAAGTGGGCATATGTCTAATTTACTAAATGGGCTTAAATTATCTCTACCCTAAATTTAATTATTATGGATCTAAAATGCATTTTAATTAATTAAACCTAAAAAAACCTAAATTTATTTAAGTGGATTAGAATATAATATGGGCTTAAGGCCCAAAACATATAAAAATAAATAAACAAGCCCAAAAAAAAAACAAATAAAACATATTAAAATAATTAAATAAAAGATCAAACAACTAATTAAATTAATTCCTTCTAAAACCCTAATTTTCATCAACATGCAACCTAAGTTAATCTACTTCCTCCATTAATTGTAATTAATTACCCAATTAAAACCCTAATTTTACTAACCAATTAAAAATGCAATCACACATAATTCCACTATTCCCACTATTGAGGCTATTACAATAATCTATTGAGAATAATAATAAAATAATTAATACAACCCCAAAAATAAATAAATAATAAAATACCTAGAAACTATATCTTCATAAGGTTTTATCCATGGCATTCCATGGACCTCTTATGGATTTGATTCTCCAAGTATGATCATCATGTGTTTCCCTCCACAATCACCATAAAAAGAATAAGAAATTATGATTAGTGAATAAATAATAAAATAATATTAAAAATCAATAAAATAAAAAAAGAAATAAATAAATCAAATAAAATAGAAAAAAGAGAAGATGATGCTTATGAATGATTTTAATGGAGTGCTCCTCATATTTGTAGAATCACCGTTCTTGATAGGACTTCGAATGTTATTCTTCAAAAATTCTTCAAAGATCTTTAATTAATAAATAAAGCAAAAAGAATTTGTAAGGAATAATATTTTCTTTTTTCCACCTCTCTTTTCTCTCTTTTTTTCCTTCTTTTTTTCTTTTTTTTTCTTCTCCTTTTCCTTTACCTCCGTTCATTTTTTTCTTTTTCTCCCTTTCTTCCTTTTTTTCCTCCCCTCTCCTTTTTCAGAGCTAAAACCGTCCTTATATAGGGATACGTCATGAAACCCTAGTTATAAATTGATTCCTAAAAGACTTTTATTTCCTTTAAAACATTATCAAAATAATTTTAGGAGAATTTCAAACCAATTAGGACTCAATTTATCCAAAAAAATTCAAGAATGAACGGAGGAAGTCTAATTCCGACCGGGATTGTGTAATTTTGAATGGAATTATATAATTCTGATCAGAATTAGTGTAATTCCGATCGAAATTACATAATCCTGACCACTTTTTTTTACTTTTAATTATAAAAAGGTCCTTGAAAGAATTTAAGTTTTGCAATTTAGTCCATGAAAACATTAAATCCTTTCTTTGAAAAATGTAATTAGACCCTTGAAGTTTCAAATTTCAAATAATGAAGACCTATTCATGACATTTTCATCATTGGAGTCTTTTGTTGCATCCATAACTCATCATCCCGAAATTGGGCGTTTATACCATATTTAGTCAAGACAATCCTACCTAAGGGAACTACAAAGATATCAAATTTAGAAGGGAATGAGTTCATTGCACCAATCAACCTAAATCACCTCAAGAACTATTACTTTTAAAATAAAAAAATAGTTCGCTGGCTAGTCAAGCAAAAATTAGGACATTCCCACTGTTTAGAAAACCCGCAAAGGGCTGACAGGAAAAAATTAGGGAATAAGGTAAAAAAAAAGAGGTCCCACTGATAAGAAAACTCACAAAGAGCTTGTTAGGTAGAAATTAGGATAATAAAAGTAAGAGAAAAATGTTCAGTTAGAAAATTTGAAAGGACTAACTGATAACAGGAGTTATGTCATATGATGTAATAAATGTACTCATTTTGGCCCTAAATTAATGAATAAATTTGAAATGAAATTTTTGTTTGAATATTGCATATTCTATCTTTGTTACAAAGCATAAAGACTTAAAGAAAAAAGTAAAACATGAGAGCCTAAAGGACCAGACTTACAAGATCACTATACTATTTTTGTTTTTGTTTATTCTTCTGTGACTCATCTAGCAATACTTGAGTCCTTTTGTACTTAAAAAATCCCGGTGGTTTTGTAGCTTGCATGATAACCCAAGCCTTGTAATTATCATCAGTAGTCATATCAACATCCAAATGCATGTTCCATTCTAATGCTTTGTGAGGCCACAGGTTCTTCATTTTGTTCAAGAAATCTTGCCTCAAAGGGAAGCCTTTGAAGTTAGGTATAATAGTCATAATGAATTGTGGACAACCGTACTGACGGCAAAGGCATGATAGGGAAAAGAAGGTTGAAAAGTGTAACCCAAGAACAAGAACACAGTGGTCATACAAGTTGATGGTCACAAACTTCAATTTCCACCAAGGACAAATCCATGTAATCTCAGTGTCAATAATGTCTTTCATCCAATCAATCCATTGACCTATAGTATGCTTATCCTTCACCGTCAACAGATGAGACTATAGATGATAAGGTTGATAAATCAAGGCATTGGTAGGGGGATTAAGTAGACTCAATTTCTCCTATAGCCAAATCTTAAAAAAAATGCTCAGTTGAAAACCTAAAAGGGCTGCTTAAGAAAAAAAAGGGTTACATACCTGAAGGAGAAGCAAACTGCCTAAGAATCGATTTTGAATCCTAAAATTATCTAACCCAATGATAGTTTCAGCAAATATGATAGGCACAGGATTAGCTCCAACTTCTACTTGTTCTAGGATACTGATAATTCTTGTGTTAGCTTCTCCATGAGAAGCCACTAGTAGAAACTGGACATACAAGCAAAAAGAGATAGACTTAATCCAAGCCATATTGTTTTTATCCCTAGTCCCATAAAAAGTAATCAGAGAAGAAAGACTGATGGTCCTAGGGTTATGTGCATACATGTAGATGTCACTTAGGGTCATATCAAAGAATGTCACTAATCTACCAGGAAACTGCGTCTTAAGATCAGGAAGTGCAATCATAGCAGTCGAGTCCAAAGAACAGACAAGGATAGCAGCAAACTCCTTAATTAATGGACACAACTCTTGTCCATTGAATCTAAATACATGGTCTTTGATGTCCCAGAAGGTGGCAGTAACATGAAGAAAATTATGGTCTATTTTTAGATGCTGAAGGGATTTTAAAGATTTGACATGATAAGGCAGCAGTTTATTCCAGTCATCCCTATTAAGGCTTTTGAGAAACTTCTTCATTAAATTAAGAATAACTTGTGTCATGATTAAGCAAACAAAAGACAAGAATGGATGACTACCCTTTGACAAGCTATTTATATAGACATAAAGGTTTAATCTGGATGGGATTTTTAATCTAAAGGGATTAGGATTTTACATGTGCAGATCGAACTTAAAATTAGAAATTAGAACGAAAAAGGAGCACAGAGTTGGAGCCGAATTTCTAATTGGAAATCTAGAATTCCGATCGAAATTCCAGAAATTTGATTAAAAATTTAGAATTTTGATCAGAATTCTAGAAATTTGATAAAAAAATCTATAATCCTAATATGATTTCTAAGATTTCCGACCAAAAAAAAATTCATTAAATTCTAGGGTTTGATCCAAGACAAAAGTCTGTAATCCATTTAAAAAAGGAAGAATAGTTCACAGGAAAAAGGAAAATACAGTCATGAAAGCACAAATCCTAAAGATGAAAGATCAATCATCCTGATCTCCAGTGTCTGGCCAAGGACTCCATCCTCTAGAAGGATCATCACTTTGATATGGGGGCATAGAAGTCTCAGCATCATGATCGTCAAAGCTAAGACCATTAAGCTATTTGCAAAGCCTCTCATTCTCACACTCTAGATCTCCAGCATAATTCTGTCACATTAAGAATAGTTAAAATCATGCATACATTTGCATACTTGTTGTAAATACTAACCCATCAACTATTTGTGACCTGCATAGTAAATAATCTCTAGGATGAGGCAAGTCTATATAGATACTCTGCATGTGTTCAAGGGATATGTAAAATGACATATACTAATTCAACAATAAGTGTCAGTTTATGTAGGATTGGAAATGCAAAAATACACTTAAATGTGAAGCATCAGGAGGGAAAAAGCTAGGAATATGAACTATATCAAGGTACATGTGTTGCTTAATGGGAGTCTGCATCGCAAGAGCCCAATAGCACATAGACTTATCAAGCAGGGGAATATCGCCCATAATGGTAATCAAGGAAGTATCACCTCGAATGGCTCCACTATGCTGAGTGGGCTCAACCTCCTGCTTAGTCCTCTCAGTGTCACCCTCAGTCTCCTCCTCCATTGCAACATCAGTAGCATCTTCAACCTACACAGAAAATAAATGTCATCTACAACGATGAAGGAGAATGAAGTAACATAGTGATAAGTATTGGGATTCATGATTCCATACGTAGAGAAAAAAATAAAATTTAAATCATAAACCTGAACCCGGATCCAAGTAATTCGATTAATTGATTAAATCTAGGGTTTTTGTTTTATTACCACAAATGCAGGAGAGGTAAGAAATCTGGAAGGAAGAGAGGAGGTTCACTCCAGTGACACCCTACCTTGAGCTTTTAATTTAGCAGTTCAATTTGAGACGTCTATAAAAGAATTCATCCTCAACAAGTGTCCACACGAACAACCCTTTATTTTAAAAATGAATATTTGTGTGCTAGCACCTTCTCTTGATTTCTCATAAATCAAGAATTAAAAAGACTCTGTGTTTTATTTTCTAAAATAGAGAAAATGAATTTGGTGGCAGAATAATGAGAGTATGTAAAACCCTAGAGAATATAACATATTTATAGACATTTAAATTAGGGTTTCACTTGCCAAGCAACCTTTTAATAATTTCTCACTTATTCTTATTATGATTTTATTTAAAATTAAATCAGAAATAATATTCTATTTATTTAAGATAACCTTTACCTTAAATAAATAAATAAATATTTTATTTATTTATTTTCATAGAGCTTATTTAGGCATGTTAAACCCATATTCGTTTTGGACTTGTTTAAAGTGTGTGACCCTATAGGTTCACATAACATTGGCAGTGGACCTTAAATCTCTATTTAGGCCTACAAGTCATATATGGCCTCTAGCAAGACATTATGACTACCCAAGTCATGTGAAGTTAATAATCTGACATAACCTAATATACAGTGAATATTCTAGTCCCTTTGTCACATGATATCTTGATTGAATATAAGGTATAGATTATCTCATCCTTATAGAATTCAATCATATAATTTCTTAATTCTAAGTAGATTGAGAATGATAACTCTTTATCAATTTACTTTAGCATGACCATGCATTTTCCTCAGTCTATCTTATCAAGGGGCCCATAGATATCTTACTCATATTAAATAAGGGACAAATTCCTTCTCAATCACTCACATTCTTCACAAAACTTATTTTATCCCCAATAACAACCTATTTTATCATCCGTTTAAAGATATTATAAGATTATGTCAAAATATAAAATAGTTATGTAGAAATCCATGGTAATTTCAAGGTCAAAGGACTAAGTCAATATTACTTTGATGAGAATTACTTATGACAATTATCTTTGTAGTATTCTCATGATGGGTCAATCCAGCACTTTATTTCTCAAATAAGTACCTATGAGTTTACTTAATATCTTATATTCATGATTAGTAAACATAATCATCAATCAACACTGTACTAGCCATAATACATTATTATGACTAGGGATAATTTGAATAAAACTCATATTTAATCTAAGGGTTTTACTATCAAGTCACATACTTGATGACCTTAGTAAGAATTGAACATTCAAGTAATTATCATAACATAAAATAATAATGAAAAATGCCTCTGTATTAAATAAAATGATAAAGTCAAAATATGGTCATACATGATTGACCTAGTGCATATCACTAACAATAAGGAGGAATGGTGATGGAAAGCATACCTCAATTGGATCTATGGGAACCTGCTCTAGGAGATTCTCTTGAATATACTTCTAATAGTGGCGAGAACACTTGAGCAGTGTCGAAGCATCATATCCCTCAAAAGCTACTCTGAGCTCAACACTAGTCAAACTGCAACTCCTCAAGATGGAAGAGGGAATAGAAGAAGGAACACGCCTCCTGGAAGGACCCATATGCCAATGATAAATGCGCTCACCTAAATACCATATCTAGCAACAATAACCAAGAAGCAAGATCCTTATAGTCTCAAGCCTTATAGCAGCAATCATGAAATTGTATTGCTGGATGTCTTTAGTGCCAACCAGCCAATCTGATCTGACTTGCAAATTCATTCAAATAAATTTTATTTAACTTTTACAAATGATCAAATTCTAATTGTTAAATTTATCTTACCAGGTTCCACTCTAAAAAGTTCAACTAGTCCTTATAAGTATGTAAGTCATACTTGACACTAGCAAGATAAGAAGAACCCCATCTCTGCATCAATGGAAGACTCATGTCAGAGCTAAAAGTGCTAAAGCTTCATATCACCCCAATCTCAATGCCCTAGATCTGAAAAGGAAAAGATAAGTTGAAATGAAAAAGAGTTGTAAAAGAGTTATAAAGAGAAAAAATTAAAAAGAAGTAGAAGACACAAAGGAGGCGTACATGCAAAAAGTGTCAAGAGTCGTACATTGTCACAGTACCTCTACATATAGTATCCAGTCTATAGTAGAGATATGCAAGAGTTGCTAATCCCCAATCGAAAGTAGTGACTCTAGTAAGATCCTGAAGGGGACTAAGAAGCGCAAGCTAACCTCATGACCAGTCTCACATAAGAGGGTAGTGCCTAGAAGTATCAATAAGAAGCATCTCGGCTTATGAATGATCTGGCAAGGTGTGGTAGTAGGTAATCTTCAGAAACCCTGAACAAGAGAAGAAAGAAGCATGTTCTTTCGATTCTTCCATGTCGAAACAAACCTGAGCAAGTTACAAGCATAATGATTCCTAGGATCCTCAAGAAGAGTTCAATAGTGGATATAAAAAAGAATCGGTGTACACCTGAAGGTGATCCCAGTGATAGCAGAGAAGCTTATGGGAGAAACAGTCAACTCACCTACTCGCATATGGAAGGTGTGAGTAGTATCCATCCACCTCTCGATAAGAGCAAAAAGTGAATAGTGATCTAACCTACCTCGAGTAGTCAGTAGAGCAGTAATGAAGTGTTAGAAGCTAGACACCCAGATGTGTTATACTACCTCTCTCATAAATCATGAAAGATTTTTTAAGCCAAGTGAAAGCAACCCGAGAATTTCAGTGATTTCTGAATAAATTTTAGAAAATGACAGGATTATCTTCCTTTATTAACTTTTTGGTTTTTGTTCATTTCTACCTTTGGGTAAAAAAAATATCGGAAGACTGGATTTCAGATCAAAAATCTAGAATTTCGATCGAATTCTAGATTTTCAATCGGTATTTCCAAATTTCCAATAGGAAATCCAAAAATTCTAATCTTGAATTCAGATTTCTAACTAGAAATTCAAAAATTTGACTAAATTCTATTAGTCTTCTGACATGTTAAAACCAATTTTGCAAAATTTTGCTTCAAAATTCATAATTTCATGCAGTTTTGTTTAATTTGTATAAGAAATGTTATATAATTCCATGCATAAATATGTTAATGTATTAATAGGAATATATTTTTTACAAAATTAAAAACAGAAGAAAAATTTACCTTATCTCCAGCCTGTGAGCATCTACGGAGGTGCAAGCAAGTCAAAGGGAGCACCTATTCCCTTTCATTGAGCCCCATACTTTTTTGAGGGAAATGTAGTTGAGATATGACCGAATCTAATTGTTTGGAGCTGCTTCCATGTAGTTGGCATTGTGGGTGTGCCATAGGATTAGA
This sequence comes from Mallotus nudiflorus, assembly GCA_947683625.1. NCBI lineage: Eukaryota > Viridiplantae > Streptophyta > Magnoliopsida > Malpighiales > Euphorbiaceae > Mallotus > Mallotus nudiflorus. The sequence goes on from CANTUR010001210.1 coordinate 112,412, forward strand.
CGGATCTCAAATTGGAGGTCAGATGAAAAGATAATTGAAGAAACAAGATTTGAAAGGAAAAGAAAAACAAAGAAAAGAAAATGATATGAAATGAGAAATGAATCGACAAAACACCAAACTTATATTAAAGTGGAAAATGTTCACTTTAGTCCCTTAACTTCATTTGCATTTAAGTCCAACACTTCTCTTACAATTTAGTCCTAAATTGCAATACTACATGATTTTATAATTCCTTAAATTATTAAATTGTCAGCATAAGAGAATTTAGACTATATGACCAAGTGTAGTTAACATTGCATGACCTAGTGTAATGTTTCATTCCAATTCAAACTATACGATTGAGTGTAGTCGACATCATACGACCGTGTATGATGTATCCTTTAAATTAGATTATACGATCGAATATAGTCGACATTGTACGACCGAGTACAATGTACCTCTTTCCATTCAGACTATATGACCAAGTGTAGTCAACATTATATGATCAAGTGTAATGTGTCATTCCAATTCAGATTATACGACCGAGTGCAATGTATCAATTCAATTCATACTCTACAACTAAGTGTAGTCAACATTGTACGACCAAGTACAATGCATCCTTCCAATTCAAACTATACTATCGAGTGTAGTCGACATTGTACGATTGAGTGCAATGTGTCATTCTAGTTCAAACTATACGGCCGAGTATAGTCGACATCATATGACCAAGTATGATGTATCCTTTCAATTAGACGATATGACCAAGTATAGTCAACATTATACAACTGAGTACAATGTACCTCTTTCCATTCAAACTATATGATAGAGTATAGTCGACATTATACGACCGAGTATGATGCATCCTTTCAATTAAACTATAAGACTGAGTGTAGTAGACATTGAACGACTGAGTATAATGCATCCTTCTAATTCAGACTGTACAACCGAGTATAGTCAACATCATATAACCGAGTGTGATGTATACTTCCAAACCAATGCTATATTTCTAAGTATAGTGTTTCCTCAGATGTTTTGAGTTTATGCCTAGTGTTGTACGGTAACACAGGCATTTATCGTGAACCAATGATCACTTGTAAGCATAAACCTCAAAAAGCACAGGTAAGCACTCAAACTTTGTTTTTAAGAAATTGTGTGCTTATTTTCTTTGCCACAATTTGTCAAGCAAACAATGATAAAGGGGGCAACTATAAACACCCAATTTTAGGATAGTAAAATATGGATGCGACAAAGGACTCCAATGATGAAAATGTTATAAGTAGGTCTTCAACGCTTGAAGTTTGAAACCTCAAAAGTTTGAATGCATTTTTAAAAAGAGTTTCACGGGTTTTTAAGGACTTAATTGTAATACTTTTTAAAACCTAATTGAAAATTTTAATTTCTTTCAGGGGTCTTTTTATAATTAAAGTAAAAAATCAAAATTATAGAATTCCGATCGGAATTATACAATTCCGATCGGAATTACGTGTTTTCCATTTGTTTTTTGTATTTTTATAGAAAATAAAAAAATATTTTTCCTGAGTTTTGATTGGTTAAAAAAATGTTCTTAAATTTATTTTTGGGATTTATTAAATTCTTCAGGAAATAAAGTCCTTTTAAAATTGGAACTCTTCAGTATGTAGAACCTAGGGTTTTTTGGTTGTTTTTTTCTATAAAAGGAGAGCTTAGGCTTCTAGAGGAGGGGGACTCAATTCTCAATTTTTTGTATTCTTTTCTACAATTTTAGCTCTCTTCTTCCTAAGTATCTCTAGACCTTTCTTTAGGCGGGACAAAAAAAAACTCTTGGTGCTTTATTTGTTTGGAGATTTTTGAGAAGGAGAATAGCAAGTTCTTGAAGGCTTACTAAAACCAATGGTGATGTTACTAGTTTGAGGAGCAATTCATTCATAAACATCCATAAAGCATTATCTTCTTTCTACTTTCTTTTATTCTTCTTTTTTATTATTTTGAATTTTATTAAATTTTAATTATATTGAATTTTTATTATAATTTTATTCACTAATCATTGTTTTATCCTTTTGTAATGGTAATTATAGAGGAGATTATATGATGATCATTCTTGGAGAACCAAATCCATAGAGACCCATGGAATGCCATGGATGAAACCTTATAGCTAGATGTAGTTTCTAGGTCCTTTATTTAATTATCTTATTTTTATTTATTTTTGGGATTGTATTAATTCTTCTTCTTTTTTATTATTATTCGCAATAGTTGATTGTAATAGCCCCGATAGTATAAATAATGAAGTTTGGTGTGTGTGTGATTGGATGTTTTGTTTTAATTAATTGGTTAGTAAAATTAGGATTTTAATTCGGTAATTAATTAAAATTAATGGCTATAGAAATCGTTAGGTTGCTTAATTAAAATTGGATTAGATTTAAGTTTGTAAAATTAGTTTGCTTGATTGATTATTTTATTGTTTATGGTCACTTTAATTAAATTAGGGTTTTCAGAAAAGTTAAATTAATTGTTTGATCTTTTATTTGTTTATTTTTATATATTTTTTATTGTTTTTGGGCTTGTTTGCTTATGCTAATGTGTTTTGGGCCCTAGGCTTACATTAGGCTTTAACCCATTTAAATTAGTTTTTTTTAGGTTTAATTAATAAAAATGAATTTTAGACCCATAATTAATTAGATTTAGGGTAGAGATAACTTAGGCCTATTTAGTTAATTAAACATAGGTCCACCTAATTTAATTTAATTAATTTAGACTTAGCCCATTTAATTTAAGCCTTTTCATAATTTGTAGATTTAAGATCATTCTAGAATTAAAACATGTAGAATTAGGCCCACTAATTTAAATAGTTCATAATTTATAGATTTAGGCCCATTAGTATTTAGACTCACCTATAAATTAAAATATGTAAATTTAGCCCATTTAATTAAAATCAATGTAGATTAGACTAACCTAGAGATTATGATGAATGCATTATTTACTTGTATATTTCATGACTAGTTTGCCTGGAGTTGTTTTTTTTTTTTAAGGATTTATATGAAATTGCATGTAAATAAAGGGTAAAATATTAATTCATAAAGTAATTCTAAAAGAACATAAGACTAAAAGAAGTTGGTATTCCGTATCCAAAATCTCTTAGTTGTAGTGTTGGCTTTCTTTTAAGGAATTAAGTACCACCATTTTTCAATTTGTCCCAGTTATTACCCTGGGTGGTGACTCCTTATCTCCATGCCATGTCTTTGTGACAATGGTTAGTGTGTTCTCTAAAGCCCTGAGCTCAAACAATGTCACAGTTGCTAAGATCTTGGGTACATGCTAAACCTCGCCATCTACAAGTAGGATAACAGCTTTGGGGCATTTCATTTCCTAATCAGCCAAATGATGCATGCTACTATTTTAAGCCTTAAAAAACCATAAGAAGTTTGTATGGAATGAAGAATGTCAAGCTGCTTTTGAAGACATCAAGAAATTCCTATCCTCACTACCTATACTCGGTAGGCCGTACCTGTATCTCTTTGTCGATTAGGAGTCAATTGCCTTGATACTAGTTGAAAAGGAAGGAAGTCAGTAAAATCTAGTGTACTACATCAATAAAATACTCAGTGGCTCAGAAGTCCAGTATTCCAAATTGGATAAGTTAGCCATGGATTGTACATATATCCCAAAAACTCAGGCACTATTTTTGTGCTCACTTAATCATTATAAGATCTAGCTTCCCACTAAGGAAAATCTTCCAAAGACCTGAGATATTTGGTAGATTGGTTCAATGGTCGATATTGCTAGGAGAATTCGACATCAATTATGAACCTCGGCGGTAGATCAAAGCCTAGACCTTGACAGACTTTGTATAAGAGATGACAGTGGAAGATTTTGCTCTTTCTAAATGCCTAGAGTGGAAGTTCTACATTGATAGAGCCTCATCCATCTAAGGATCTGGCACTGGAGTCATTCTCAAAGGACGATACAAAGTCACTATCAGATATGCAGTTCATATGAAGTACAAAGCCACTAATAATGTAACCAAGTATGAAGCACTAAACATTGGATTAAAATTAGCTATAGAGGTTAGAGCTGACCATCTCAAGATATAATCTAATTCATAACTGGTGGTAAACCAAGTTAGAGGAATATACCATATTAAGGATCCAAGCATCGCTAAATATATTGGGAAAGTTTGACAACTCCTAAAGAAGCTTAAGCTGGATAGGGGATAATGGAAAATCATCCAAATTCCTAGAAGTGAAAACTCAAAAGCATATTTACTAGCCAATTCAGCAGTAGAAGACAATCAAATGTTCAAAGAGCTTGAGCTTATTGAGGAATTAATAAAGCCAAGCACCAAGGAGGCAGAGGTCATGGACATCCAGGAAGTAGCAGAATGGATGAAAACGATCATTCATTATCTCAAGCATAGAGTACTTTCATAAGACAAGTTAAAGGCTCGAAAGTTAAAAATAAAAGTTTTGTACTACTCCATGCATAATCGGGAACTCTATTAAATGTCTCTCTTACATCTGTGGTCTAAGTGTCTATCACTAGAGGAAGGAAATTAGTGCTTAAAGAAATTCATCAAAGGATTTATGGAGTCTATGAATCTCATCATTCATTAATTAGAAAATCATTGCTCCAGGGTTACTATTGGCCCATCATGTCCTGAGATTCTTAGAAATTGGTTTAAGAATGCCACAAGTGCCAACAGTTTGCTCGCCTTAACCATAAGTCTTATAATACTCATCATCTGATTAGGAGTCCCTAGCCCTTTACAATATAGGGAATGGAAATATTAGGCCCATTTCCTGTTTCATCCTCCCATAAGAAGTTCTTGATTGTGGCTATAGATCACTTCACTAAGTTGATAGAAGTTGAAGCCGTCCTAGCTATCACTTAGGTCCGGATCCAACACTTTTTCTAGAAATAAATCATCTGCAATAATGGGAAGCAATTCGACAATGAGAAATTCAAAAAGTTTTATTTAGATTTTAATATAAAGCTTTGATTTAATTTTTTTGCTCATCCATAAACAAATGGCTAGACAAAAGTCACCAACAGAACTATCATGCAAGGCCTAAAGAAGAGGTTAGATGGAAAGAAAGGGAACTAGGTCAAAGAACTCAACAACATCGTTTAGGCTTATAAAATGATGCCTAGAACCTCTATAGGAGAAACACCTTTTAGACTAACTTATAGGATCGATGCAGTAATCTTAGTGGAGTTTGGATAAATAAACTACCAAGTAACCGAGGATCTAGACCATGAGGTTAACAACATCAATGCTCAGATATGCCTAGACCTACTTGAAGAGAGGAGAGAATAAGCACCCATTATGGTAGAAGCCCAGAAATAGAGGATCATGGAGTATCATAATAGATAAGTCCAACCAAAACTATTTAAGGTCTAACATTAGTAAAGGCAACCTTGGCACAAGTAAGCTCAGACCTAACCGGGAAGGCCCTTACCAAGTCTTTGAAAAAATTACTAAGAGGGCATACAAGATTAAAGATAAGCAAAGAAAATAATTACCCCAATACTGGAACTCGGATAGTCTTCAGAAATATTATCAATAAATGTACTCATAATTTTGAGGAATAAAATACTTTATTTATCATAAAAAAATGTCGTATTACAAGAGAAAGAAAAAGGAAGAAAATTATTAGCTAAGTAATTTACAAATTAGCTTCAGTATTAAGAAGCTTAGTCCCTTTAATAAAGGGAAAACTTTTATTTTGAGACTCAAATACAAAGGCTAGCTCACAACCAAAAGCAATAGTGCCATAAGACTTCTCGCCAGTAGGCCTTAAATCCTTTGGTTGCTTGGAAGATGATTTCTCACCAGTAGATTTTATAGTTACTTTTGGATTCTTTGACTTCCTGGAAGAAGCCTTAGTCCAAGCATCTCCTTCGAAAGCTATCCTGGCCAGATCAATGGGCATGATTTTCTCTAAGTCCAAAAAGTCTAGATCCAGATGTTGAGCAAGCAGGATCCTCTAACACTTGGACTTGTAAGCCTTGAGAAACCCCATGACCATATTCTAATAACTCTTCTTATCATCCTTATAGGATTTCTCTACTTTAACAAGTTTTTTCTCCAAAGCCGTAAGCTGGGAGTCCTGCCCCTCGATTTTTGAAGTAAGCTGGGCCTAATAATGCTCTAGCTCTTCCACCCTCTTCTGACTCACCTCAGCCTTAGATTTGGCCTCATCATGCTTTGTCTGACAAAGTTTCAGTGCCACCTTCACTTTTTCTAGCTTTTTCTTCTAATTAATGGCTATAGTGCCAACCTCTGTCTCTTTCAAGCTATATTGGCTCTTGAGATAGTAGTAATTGTCCTTAGCCAGTAATAGGGCTTGAGTCGTTTAAAAGACAAGAAAGGAATCATAATAAAAAACATTGGCAAACATAAACATAAAGCAAACAAAGTGAAAAGACAATTACCTTAAGAGAATGTCCTATCATGGAGTTAAACAACTCCTCTTTATCCACATCCTTCCAGCGTTGGATGTCTTCAAGGAGCTAAAGACACTCAGCGTATTGATCCCTTACCTGAGCATTCAAGATACTCAGAGGGTTCATTTTGCTCAGGATCTAGGACCTCATGTTCGGACACCTGAAAATTTTTTGGCATTTGATAAACACCTCATCACTTAACTCCTTAGCATCCGAGTCCTCATTTAGGGATTGTTTGCTCTAAGTCTCAGATTTTTCCTTTTGAGAAGTTTTAACCATAGCGTTTCCTTTATGGTTGGGTTTAGCTTCAATTAGGACCTCTAAAGCACATGGCCCTTGAGGGGGAGAAGTAACCTATACATCCTCCTGGGTCTCCAGTTCATCATCTAAAAGTTGTATCCCATCCACAAAGGCAAAAAAAGTTAGCCATCTATAAATAAAAAGAAATAACATAAGTTAGAATATACCTTCAGAATCTCAGAACTTACCACTAATGTCCATACGCTCAGGGTAGACTCTCTAGAGGTATTTTGATGTCGTGTCTATACTTTAAATGTGAAGCCTCATCACCAACTCAGTATCCTCTTCGGATAACTTTAGAGGATGCTTCACTTTTTGGGAATTATCGACATCCATCGAACATTGAAAAAATCCAATGGGTGTTCCACTACGAAGAATTTATGCCTCCATTTTTTATAAAGATCTGGAAGCTTAATGAAAAGGCTATATTCAATATAGCTGATAGAGAAAACATCAGCTCTCCATTCTTCTTATTTAGGCTATACATATATCTAAGCATGTCTAGATCCAGTTCTTTACCCTCTCTATACATTAAGTCTATATATACTCAGTTAGGATCCGGTAACTATTAGGGTGGAGTTAGGCAGGAGTTATGTTACACCTATTTAAGAAACTCCTAACGAAGGGATCTAATGGAAATTTTAGCCCCCCTTCTATCTAGTCAAAATATACAACTAGTTTCTACCAAACTAAAAGAAGGGTATGAGCCTTGAACTTTCTATCTACTGTATGCAAGACAAAATCTTGGGGAATGCTAAAACGTCTCCTATACCTTATCCACTATTGAAGCAGATATGTGGTGACTAGTTGTTGTTGTTCACAAGTTGTATGGCAAAATAACAACTTAAGGACTATGGCATTGAACTTGATCACATTCCTATTAAATGTGACAATAAAAGTGCTATAAACCTTAGAAAGAATCTCATTCAATATTCTAGAACTAAGCATATAAACATTAGATATTATTTCTTGCACGATCATGTTCAAATTAGTGATATCTCACTTAAATTTATTAATACAAATAATCAACTTGCAGATATCTTCACCAAACCTTTCAATGAAGAGAGATTGAGTTTCATTAAGAATGAACTTGGCATGATTTATGGTTCTAGTTTATCTTGATTTTATGCTTAATTGATGGTTGAACTGTTTTCATGTGAAATCATATTGTGCTTATTGATTACTTTAATTGTTAAATGTTTTGATTTTGATCTTAACATTTTTATAAAAAAAAATTATCATGCATTTATATATGTTTAAATATGCATTATGATTTTTTTTAATTCCTCCTGCTCCTCATCAAAATTAGTTTCTTTATATATGTTTTTGTTAATTTTGTCGTCAGTTTCTATTTAGTTTACTTTTAGTATTTTTGCTGTATCTAAGCATTGAGTTGTTTATTTATTTTTATAGTTATTTTATGATAGTTTACATTCTATTTATTTTCTGGATATAAGCCATGAGCAGTTAGTTTTATGTCTTGTTATGTTTCTCTTCAGTTTACAATTGGTATTTTAATATCATTATAACTCTATCTTTTTCATTAATGTTTTTTTTATTTTCTTTTATAATTTCCTTTTGCATTTTGACAAAGGGAGAGAAATAATTGAGTTTGCATGAGTATTTAATTTCTTTTAAGGGAGAATTTTTTTTTTTACCAAAACGTGTTTATATTAGTGACATTACTATATGAGAGTGTGTCCTTAATATCAATTTTTTTTAGTCCAAATCTTATTCTATTTTACTATTTTTCAATAGGGGGAGAAAATTGTTTAAATTTTTTCCATAATTTTGTTTATGCATGTATAGTAACAATGTAAGTATGACTAGTTTTGACCTCGTGATAAAAAGCCTTGTTTTGCTTACTTTGTTTATGTATGACATAAATTTTATAAACATTTGGTGTATTTTTATTTTTATTGTTTTGGTTCTTGATCTTTTATTCCTTTAGGATTTTTTGTTCCTTTAGGTTCATTTCACTTTATATCTCTCTCTTTTCTTTTTGTCTTTGACAGAGGGGGAGAAGAAGCTATGTTTTGATATATGTTTGTGATATGATAAGTGCTACATGATCATGTATGTTAGCTAGTTAAGCTTTATATGATCATGTGATAGTTAAACTTGTTAAGTGCTAAATGCACTATTTTTGTGATGCATTTTAGTAGCACTACATGAATATATGTTTGAAATTATTTCTTTCGTATTGCCTAACACTTTTTTTTTTCAAAATGATCATGTTATCATGATTTTATGTTTTCAACACATTTATTATATTAGGTCATATTTCTTTTTATTCCACATGTTAAATTTTATGTTTTTTTTAACAAAAAGGGGAATAAAATATTAAATTTATATTTCTTATCATGTCCAAAAAGGAGGAGAAATAAAGAAATATATTTGTTAAAGGAGATAAGCATTTTTAATTTCAATTGGTATCTTTTCAAAATTATCTCCTTTATGATTATTTGGTTTTTTTTATATGCTTTGATTAAATTATTTTTCCATTCATGCATATATTAAGGGGGAGCAAAATATTTTCATGTATTCAATCTATTTAATTTGCAAAGGGAAGATATTTTATATAGCACATATTTATTCATGTTAATTATTTGGCACTTGCACTCAATTTATTTATTTTTATCAAATTGGTTGTAAAAGTAAAAAAGGGGGAGATTGTTGACCATTTGCATGATCAAGCTCCTAATTTTGGACTTTGACAAACAATTTAGACTCTAATAATTTCATTTAAGTGTGTAGGAATTAATTTATATCAAAATTATCAGTGTAAGTCTGAAAATACAAAATACTATCATTATATTGTATTTCCATGAAGTCCAATATCCAAATCTTATACTTAAAGTATTTAGAGCTTTTATGTGTCAAAAGAGACATTTTTGGACTTACAGGTGTCTCCTCATGATCGTATCACTAGCTGATCACGAACAGAAGCTTTGTGAGAGCAAAATTGAGCAAAGGGATAGTGCCACTCATGAGCACTATTCACTCAAAGCAGCTCGTGAGAGCAGTCATGATAGCTCTAAATAGTCATTTTTGAATGCAATGGCTAGTATTTTTGCTCCTCACGATTATGAGCGGCGTTTTGATAAAAATAAGTCCAAATTGATTCAAAAATCAATTATAGACATTAGAGACATGTTTGATATGTCCAACAGCCATATTTTTTAGTTTTTATCTATATAAACACTCCATAGTGTTAAATTAAAGGTTTAAGAAACTTATTTATCATTCATTCTCTCTTAAACATTCAATCAAGCTCTCAAATTCTCTCTTAAACAATTTTTGTATTTGTATAAGTCTTGTGAGAGTTAGTGAATGTTAGAATAGACATTCTTGTTCTTCTATTTTTTGGGATTAATAAAATGGGAAGTGAGATTCTAATTCTAAAAGGAATTGGTTTAAGTGTTATCCATTAAAACAATTAGGATTTAATTTTTGAGTAAGCCTTGAAAACTCAAGTTGTAAGGTTATAAGAGTGAGCCTTAAAACTCTTGTGTAATCTCAATCTTGTGAATAAGATTGTAGATGATTGAAATCCTAACTTAGGGATAAGTTAAGTGGACACATAGGATTGTTGTTGAATTAGAACTCCTTAAATCATTGTGTTCTTCATTCTTCCTTCTCAACATTCTTTCAATTCTTGTTTAATTCCTTAACATCATTTTTATTTTTCTAAAACCCTCATTAGCCTTATTCACCCCCCCCCCTCTAAGGCATTTTCAATTATTAATTAAACAACTTACTAAGTAAAAAATTAATTAGCTAAATTTTCAATTTTATAAATTTAACATAATCAATACTCTAAAAAAAACTATTCCTATTCCATCTTATCTTCATAATTTCGTACCTATTCATTAAATAAATCCTCTTCAATCCTAAATATAAGCTCAGCTTTAGTTTCATCTTCAAGACCATCGTCCCCAATTACACATTTTTCATCTACAACAAGGCCTTTAACACCATCCACTTATTTAATATATTCACATCCCTTAACTCCATATAGAGTTTTAGAGTTTGTCTGACCCTAACTAGCTCTTCAATTAACAAGAATCAAGAAAGCTCAAGGCCTTTTACTTCAAGCTTTGGGGCACAAATACCAGCAAGTTTAAATTCAATTTTTACTCAATCAAATTCTAGACCGTCTACTCCCACATGTCTAGTCCAACAACTTCTATATCTCCTACATTTGGTCTAGAGACTTTTGCATCGCCTATGTCTACATCTACATCTACATCAGCATTTGCGTCTGCATCTCAGAATTCAGTTGGGGGGTGCTCCTTTAAATGGGTGCATTTCTGCACTAACAACTTTCATAGCATTAGGAAGGAGGAATGGTGACAACAGTGTCTGTGGCCATGTTGTTTTAAGATGGCAGGGATTGTTCAATGACTAAAGGGTGATTGGCCGCTACTGCAACGGTCATTTTGGTTTATGTGTCCAAGTGTGTGATTGGGGAAGAGAGGGACTAGGGTTTTGGTTAAAAAGGCCTTGTGATTCTGAAGTTAATTTTTTCAATGATTTTAGATCTAGAAATGAATTTAATTTGTTTGATGGAGTGAATTTGTGTTATTTAATTGGTTTGATGGAGTGAATTCAGAAGAAAGAGAAAAAACTTTTAAAAAGAGAGAAAAAAATTAATTTAAAAAATAAAAATAAAAATATTTAAAATAATTATTTAATTACACACATGATGATTATGTGGCACCATGTATTTTATTTTTAAAAGAAAAAAAATTTTACCACATCGTTGTTCTATTATTGGGCCATGTTAGCATTCTCGTGGCTATGTCAGTATTTCAATGATAATTTCACTGGAATTTGTCAATTGGGGTTTCACTGTGACCAAAATTAATAGTTAAAGATTTTTGTTTGTCCAATTGATTCTTTATGATGATAGTGAAAAATTGGATAAAAATTTACGGACGGTGGGTGTAAATAACCCGCAAATCTATAAATCTATAATATATACAAATTTACGAGGGGAGGAAGGGGGAGGGGACATGTAAATTATGAAATAGTCTTCACTCATTATTAAATAAAAATTGAATAATTTAGTCATTTACTAATAAAAGTAAAATTAAATTAATTAAAATATAATTTTAATTTGATTGAAAGTTTATTTTCTATTTAATTTAGGTTAATGTCTATTTTATCTCTAATAAAAATTAAATTACCTAAAATATAATTCTAATTTAATTGAAAATATTTTTTCTATTTTAATTAGGTTAAATTCGATCTCTAACAAAAATTTTAATTTAATTGAAAGTATATTGTCTATTCTTATTAGGTTAACTTCTATTTTATATTTAATGAAAATTATTTAATTTAAATATAATTATAATATAATTAAAAGTATATTTTCTATTTTAATTAGGTTAACTTTTATTTTATCTCTATAAAATTAAATTAAATTAATTAAAATGTAATTATAATTTAATTGAAAATGTATTTCTTATTTTAATTAGATTAACTTCTATTTTATCTCTAATAAAAGTGTAATTAATTAATATATAATTCTAATTTAATTGAAAGTACGTTTTTTTATTTTAATTATGTTAATTTCTATTTTATCTCCAATAAAATTAAATTAATTAATTAAATTTTAATGATAATTTTGTTAAAAATATATGTTTTTCTAGTTTAATTAGATCTATTTATATTTTACCTAATATAAATAAAATTAGATAATATAATTTTATAAATTCTTATTATAAATTTTCACTTTTACCTTTTATATATGAACAGTTTCCACAAGACAACATGACGCCGTTTTGTGCAATTTATAGTTCTATCCATCTCTCCTTTGCAAATGCCTGAAGCAACCACTGGCAAATTCGTTATTTCGGTGCTTTATAAAAGAGGAACCTAAATTCACCTATATTACAGATTGCCCGGCTTCCACACATAACTCCCGTCTTAAAAAGACATAACTACCCTCACTAATTATAAACAAACGACACCGTCCCATGTATTTTCTCGGTAACCTACCAAAACATACACACATAACACAGCTGTCCCCATCCAATCAAATGACATAAATGCCCTCACTTAGACACTTACTGTCAAAAAATGACATCGTCTACATATTGCCAATTTTTTACGTTTTGAAGTTTCAAAACGACAATTTGTGGTTTAGATTTATAGTTCCAAATTCGAATGAAACAATTTTTTAATAGTAATAAAAATTTCATTATTTAAATATAATTATAAATACATACTATTTTAAATTTTTATAGCAACTTTATTTTTGTTGTATGAAATTTTTGGCTGAAATATAATCAATAGATAACTTTTGAATAATTTTTTATTTTTAATTATAATTTGTAACATTTATATATTTCTCATATGATGATTAGTATGAAATTTTTTTAAAATTATAAGTATTAAGACATAATTGTAAAATAATATCACTAATAATTTTTTTAATTTTAAAAAAATTTAGATAAAAGATATTTACATAGTTACTTTGCTATGTTCACATTTGAGTCCTAATTTTTATAAAAGTTAAATAATATAAATTAATTCTCAAAAAAATTTATTCCCCAAATGTATATATTAAAATAGTTAAATTTTAGTTCTTAAATCAATATTTTTTTATTACGTACATTGGAAAGGGAAAAATGAGAACTTGAATTTAAAATTTAAATGAAAATTTTTTAATAGTAATAAATTTTTTTAAATTAAATTATAATTTCAAATACGTATTGTGGACACTTTCAGTTTGATCGAAACACCAGATCCAAACACCAAATCCAAGCTCAAAATACCAAATTCAAGCCCAAACAACAAGTTTAAGCCTCAAAACCTAAGCCCGTTTCTTTTTGGCTCAAAGGCCCATACCTACCCTGGGTGAAGAGGGATCGCCTCAACGAAAAGGCGTCACCTCTTCACCTTGGGCATCGGTGAGGTGACACCTCATCAAAGAGGCAGCGCCTCTTCACACTCACTCATTGCAGCATTAAATGTCATTAATGGCAGCATTTAAGGCCCACCTGACTCTAATTTGAGGCATTTTTGGACGCCAAAGAAAAGGAAAAAGGGAAGAAAAAGAAGAAAGAGCATGGGGAATGATGAGGAGAAGGCGAGAGTGAGTGGGTTTTGGGGAATTGAAAAAGGAAAAGTGAAGGAGGCTTAAGAGGAAGGTGTGGATAGATAAGAGGGAACCTCTTTTGGACTTCGGACTTTGTTGGACCTGAAAACATTTAGTCTAAAAAAAATAGAGAGAAAGAAAAAAAAGAAAAAAAAAGAGGAAGAAGAAGAAGAAGGAGACTTGGGGGAGCTAAAAGACTTCATTTCCTTGAGAAGAAGTATGATTTTCTTGCATTCAAAGGACTCCAATCAATCAACCAAGCTCTGAGAGGTTAGTTAGGAGCATCAACTTCGTTCAAATTAGTGAGAGTCCTATGTTTTAAGTTTTAAGTTCTTCATTTCATTAAAAGCTTTGATTTATTACTCTTTTGCTTGTTATCTTGAGTTTTATTGCTCATTTAAGGTCATATGTGAGTCATGATTGCATGAAAATATTGAGTATTGGTTGTTGATTTTTGTATATTTGCATTAGTCTTCGTTTGTTTGCATCAACATTGAGTTTTTTAGAATCTAAGAAATGTAGTATGTCTTTGTCTTTGTTAAAGAGACAACCTCTCTTCATAGAGGTGTCGTTACTTTATCAGAATCCTGCAACATTCTGTTATGTTTTTAATGTCTGTTTTGTACATTTTGTGTGATTTCCATACTTGTTTTGTTATATATATTGATTTTATGCATGATTACTATGTTATTTAATATTATTGTTGTATAAATATTATTGTGGCTTTGTGGGCTATTTTGTTAATTTATTTTTGTGGACTATTTTGTTATTTTATGTCACGACCCAAAACAGGGATCATGATCGGCGCTAGGGAATGGGAATTCTTTCGAATCCGGAACTCGTAGCAAGCCTAAAGATAAAATAAAACATGCAATAGTAATAACGATATATAATGCAGCGGAAATAAAAATCATAAATATCACCATAACATTTCCACCAACTGCATTTAAATTAAATACTCATCTCATATATATATATATAAATCTTTTAATACAAATCCAGTTCAAATACATAATACAACATCTCTTTAAATATTTAATGACTACTGCAGTGTCTAGATAAAATAAACCCAAAACTCAGAGAAGCAGTTTACACAAAGAAGCCGAGGCGGAAGAAATCCGGCGTACAGGCCTGCTACTGAGGTCTGAAGATGATGACTCTCCTGAAAAATAGTCAACGGAGGGGAGTCAGACCTCACTGAGTGAATTACTATAATATTTATACATGCATACTAAATGACAATGCATACAGTCAACAGTATATATCTAATATGTATATATACAGACAAATACACACAGATGCTGTAAAATCATTTTATATATATTTTACTGAAAATCATCGTTTATAAAGGATCAAATAGAACCCTATGATATCGAAACCTCAAACAGTGTTAAACAACACTCTAGCCATACAGGCTCACTTAATCCAAATATATCCACTTAATCCATTTAGACAGTAGACTGGCCCCGAGACACTAAGTCAACCGAGCTCCAGCAGTCCGACTGTCAGTGTGATTGGCCCCGAGACACTAGGTCAACCGAGCTCCAGCAATCACACCCAAAACACATCACACATCAGATAAATCAATTCCAATCAATATCTTCAAACTGGTTAGTAATATAGCCTAAATGCTATAAGCGCACCGGTACATACTCGGTCCTAGTGCTACCCACTGGGTAGCACGTTCTATTGATATCCTTCATTAATAAATATAAAACATTCATTCACAAATAAATGATGCATGAATTTAAATAAAATAGCAACAATAACCATATATATACTAGAAATATACCAAAAGTAAACCAGATATATTTCGAGTATATATACGTCAAATAAATCCAATCAAATTACAAATTAAGCTAGAAATATATTTAAAAACATTTTAAATATAATTTATTAATAAAACATGCATATAATTTAATATATACCAAAAATAAACCAAAAATAAACTAAAGATATACTTAAATACTAATCACATTATTTATGCATATTTAGTCAAAATAAAACATATATTTCTAAAATCATGCATCCTAAAGCACATATATATAAAATAGTAACTCACTCTTAGTGCGCTCCACGAGATGGATTCGATGGGCCTGGTCTACTAGCCCTCGGTCTCGGCGCAACTAAACAAACAATAAATAACAAACATCAGAATAAACCTAATAGAAAATCCTAGAACTCGATCTAGAATATTAAACACAGAAACAGAAGTAGGGTTCGACTGGACATCACGTTTTACAAGAATTCTATCAAAAATTCGACAGAACCTCCCCTGTAAAACGGACATCTCTCTACTCAAAGAGTAGAGCCGACCCTGCAAAGAAGCACACTTCGAAAATAAACGCAAAATTACATTCACAACCCCTCGGTCGGACTCCAAACTACAGTCTACCGATCGGATCCATAATCACAGAATAATTTTAGAAATACCAAAAATACCCTTATAACATAGAAATTCATTTTATAAGTAAAAATTACATAATTGGCCTTAAAACACATTAAAAACCGATAGAAACTCATTTTATTAGAAAAATTGTATATTATATATATATTTGAAAATAATTCACGAAAAATAGTTTTAATTAGTTAAAAATACCAAATAATTTGTAGAAATCATTTTTATACCTTAAATAACTATTAAAACCAATTAAATTACATTTTTAGCCAATTTAGGATAAAATTACCAAAATGCCCTAATATATATAAATATACTAAAATTATTTCAAAAATTCACCAAAAATAGTATAATTATCCAAAATTAATTTTCTAAACATATTTATTAATAATATCAATAATTAAACTCAATTAACCAATTAATTTCAATTTAAAACACAATTAACCCTAATTTTCCAAAATTACCTAAACTAATAAAATTCAAAATAAATACATAGAAATTCATAAAAATTCCAAATAAATTCCTATAATTCATTTCAACACCTATAATTATCATAAAACACAATTTCATAATTTAATTAATTAATTTTTCGAAAATTAGAAAATAATATTAAAATATTCAAAAATACCCAAAAATCAAAATAATCTCCAAAAATTCCACAAAAATTCATACATGTAGACTAAGCTAAGGGGAACAACATTTGTGAAGGGATTTTTCATGAATCAAACAATTCGAAATTCAAAAAAATCAAAAACCCTAAAATGGCCGAATTCGAAAATTCGAAACCTAAGCAAATCAAGACCATTTAAGCTCAAACCAAAGCTAGAATCACACTCACCGGAGCTCAAGGAGAAGAAAGAGACCGGCGGGTCAAAAATGGTGGCCGGAATCATCGTGATCGACGGTGAAGAGGAATTCGGCTTCTCCGGCCAAAACCGATCTCCAGACGCCGGAAACGGCTGCTACAGGCGGCGAGGAAGGCTGGGGAAGGTGGTGGCACGCTGGGCGGCACACCAATGGCAAGGAATCGACAGTTGCAGCGACCGGACGGCTGGAGGAAGGCAATCGGGGAAGAAGGAGAAATCGGGGGCAAAAATGTAATTTTTCAAAAGTTTTTGATTTTTGACTTATAATGTATATATATATATACTTTATACTATATAATAAAATAATATTAAATTACACACATTAAATATACACCACACACTTAATATTTAATATTTTAAAATTTAATAATAAATAAAAATAATTAAATAACAATAAAACTAATAAATAATTAATAAAATATTAGGGTAATATTAAACCCTAATTAAAAAAATAAGTACACATATACACGGTGTTTAGTATTTTAAAAATATGTATGAGTTCATGCAAGTCCGAAAATATATTTAAAAAAATTAATAATAAATTATTTACGTGAAAATTTCCCCGAAAATACAAGTCCCGGGAAAATTTTACGTAAAGCACTTAAAATAATAATAAACAATTAAAATTCAATTTAAATTAAATAAAAGCTTATGAAATATCAATATTATATTTAAAAATTATTAACTCTGCATATCCCGATGCAGTATTAAATATATTTAAAACACGAGATATTACATTTTATTTCCATTTCCTATGAGTATCAATTGTTAATTTTTTTTGGATAATATTGTTATTTTGTGAGATGGGGCTAATTTGTGTTTATTTGAAGAATTATTTGGCGATATTTAATCATCAAATAGTTATTCTATTAATTAGTTCTTAAGAGGTTTTATTTGTATAATTAATTAGTTTATCTTTGGTTTATGTATGGTTTATTTTATGTTTCTTTTACATTTTTTTGAACAAAGCAATGTTGTAATGTTTAATCCCTTCCCTTATTCATTTGGAATGTATGGTTGTAAATTATTATAAATTATTTTATTTATATTGAATGCCAAGACATAAGCATGATAATGGGACAAATATGCAAACTTGGATTAAAATATAAAATTGGAAATGATTGCAATCCATATTAAATAAGGAAATAATTTAATCATCAAAGTTAATAAAATACAAAATACACACGGAAGCCAACCGCAAGGTTGGGTGGGCATTCCAAAATCCTATACCCAGTTTCCAAACCTGATATCTGATGACAACTTCTAGGAACCTCCATGGAATTCAATTATTGTATAGTGTGTCCTGGCTTTTATCCAGGTGGTGACTTTATCTCCATTTTGGGCCCTAAGCCCATCTTGTATTTTTTAGTGGGCCTTGAGCTCACACAATGTCGTAGTTGTTAAACACTTAAGTGCACGCTTGACCTTGTCACCCACAGTGGTGACTCCATTGGGGATAGAGAAACTGATTCCAAGTGTTTTGTAATTTATCATCTTTGATTATTTCTTTTGCAAATTCTTGCATTCATTATACATTTCCACATAATGTGCACACCAAGTCCTAAATAAACTAACAATAGTCTTTGCTTTACTACATGTGTTTCACTCAAACTTGGTGGTGGAGTATTTGATTACTGTCACTTATAGTATGTACTTATCTGCATCGCATGGACACTTGAGTAAGGAGACGTAATGGAAGTATATACTTATGGGAGTCGAAGCTTATTACTCGAGACTCAGCTCATGTAATTACTTAACATTTTCCATTAGGATTTTTTCCCAAATGCATGTGTTTGATGCCATATAGTAATTCTTTGAATAAGGCCCAAGCCCATTATAAACAAACCTTGACAAGATAGGCTTTTCATGCCTATTTTAGCCCATTACAAATGGATCTTGACAAGGTGGGCCTTTGATGTTATTCTTGGCCGATTAAAATGGACTTTAGAATAATTTAAAGAAATTACTACTGTAGACACTCAATTTCGGGATGATATGTTATGGAAGCAGCAAAGGACTCTAGTGATGAAAATGTCTTCGAAACTTAATCCTTAAAAAATCCTAAGGGCTTTTAAAGGAAGGATTTAATGTTTTCAGGGACTAAATTGCAAAGTTCTTTTTAGGACCTAATTGCAAAATTTAAATTTTTTCGGGGGCCTTTTTGTAAAGAGTGCATCGGAATTCCATAATTCCGACCGGAATTATGTAATTTCAATCGGAATTACAACAATTCCGATCAGAATTACACAATCCTGGTCGGAATTGAATTCTTCCATTTTCCTATTTCTAAATTACTTCCAATTTAGTGTTTTAATTGGTTTAGACTTCCTAATTAATTCAATCCAAATTGGTTTAAACTTCCTGATTAATTCATTCTTAATTGGTTTAAAATTCCTAAATACACTTTAAGAATTAGAATCACATTAGGATTAGGGTTAGACTTTCTGGTTCTACTATAAAAAGAAAGGAAAGGAAGCAGAAAGGAGAGGGGAAAAAAGGAAGAGGAGAGAAAAAGGGGCGTATAAAGAAAAAGAAAAAGAAGGAGAAGAAACGGAAGAGAAGAGGAAAATTGTGATTTCTTTTGATTTTTTTACCAAAAAATTCCTTTTGATTCAATGATCAATTCAAGACTCGTGAAGAATTTTTAAGGAGAAAGATTTGAAGATTTGTCAAGAACGGTGAACTATCAATCTGAGGAGCACCCTAAATCATCCATAAGCATATCATCTTATTCTATTCTTCTTTTATTTACTTATTTTTTCGATTATTTTATATTATTATTTTTATTTATTTTTAGCTATTATCATAATTTATTCATTAATTATTATTTTATTTATGTTTTATGGTGATTATGGAGGAAAACGCATGGTGATCATGTGAGGGAGATGAATTTTATTAGAAGTCCACAGAAGACTATGAATAAAGCCTTGTAGAGACTTAGTTTCTAGGATTTTATTTTGTTTTTTTATCATCTTTATGTTTTTTTTATTGTTATTTTTTTATTAATTATTGTATGAATTAATGTAATAGCCCCAATAGTAGGAATAATAAAATTAAGTGTGTGGTTGTATGTTTATTTTGATTAAATTGGTTAGTAAAATTAGGTTTCAATTTGGTAATTATTTAAAATCAATGGAGGATGTAGATTAATTTAGGTTGCATGTTAATAAAAATTAGGATTTTAGTAAGGAATAAATTTAATTATTTGTTTGATCTTATTTAATTGTTTCTTTTATGTTTTTATTTGTTTTTGGGCTTATTTATTATTTATGTGTGTTTTGGACCTTAAGCCCACTTTAGGTCTTGATTTATTTATTTAAGTTTAGATAATTCTTTTAGCCCATATCACTTAATAATTAAATAGGTTTAATTAATTAAAATATATTTTTAGGTTCATAATTAATTAGATTTTAGGTTAGAAATACCTTTAGGCCCATTTAGTTAATTAGACATAGGCCCACTTAATTTAATTTAATTAATTTAGACTTAGCTCACTTAATTTAAGCCCTTTCTCATAATTTGTAGATTTAAGATCATTATTTAATTAAAACGTGTAGAATTAGGCCCACTAATTTAAATACCTTCATAATATGTAGAATTAGGCCCATTAGAATTAAAATACATAGACGTAGGTTCATTTAATTAAAATCAAAAGGAATTAAGTCTTTAGGTTCACTTATAATTTAAAAAATGTAGACTTTAGCTCATTTATTTAAAATCCATGTAGATTAGACTAACTTAGGGGTTACGTGATTGAATGCATTATTTACTTGTATATTTCATAACTAGTTTGCCTTTGAGTTTATTGTTTTGGGTTTATATGAAATTGTATGTAAATAGAGGATAAGATAGTAATTTATAAAGTAATTCTAAATGAACACAAGACTGAAAGAAGTTAGTATTCCGTATCCAGAATCTCCTGGTTGTGGTGCTAGCTTTCTTTTAGGGAATTGAGTACTACCTTTCGATTTGTCCTAGTTATTACCCTGGGTGGCGACTCCTCATCTCCACGCCAT
Organism: Mallotus nudiflorus; assembly: GCA_947683625.1. NCBI lineage: Eukaryota > Viridiplantae > Streptophyta > Magnoliopsida > Malpighiales > Euphorbiaceae > Mallotus > Mallotus nudiflorus. The sequence continues at coordinate 133,499 of CANTUR010001210.1, forward strand.
GTCTTTGTGACAGTGGTTAGTGTGTTCTCTAGAGCCCTGAGCTCAAACAGTGACGCGGTTGCTAAAATCTTAGACGCGCGCTGAACCCTGCCGTCTACAACTACTAGTTTGTACCATCTTGAGAGTTGTCCTGCATCCGTCAATTTTATTATCCCCTGCTAAGAATTAAAACCCAGAATAGCAATCCTAGGATAAGGAACTCACCAATGAACATGTGTGTGGGAGAAATAAGGGTGGAGATACCATTTGAGAGCTTTATATTTTGTTTTTTATTGTTATGTGTAAATAGAATATATGTTGATTTCCTTTTTTATTAATTGAACTTGCATCTTATGCATACACGTCATGCATATTTCTAATCCATGGTGATTGTAGATATAGATTCAAGATAGTCTTTCAACTGGAAATGGTTTGACACTAGTCGCCTAGTTAGGATTTCTAGAGAAATTAAGATGGTAAAGTTTAATGCTGACGCTTTTAGGGATAAGTTAAAGGTAAAAATAGTCTATCAGACTCGGGCAATTATGAGAGAGATGATGGTCGAAATGAGGGGATTGGTTAGATAAGAACCACCAGCACCTCAACCCCAACCATTTGCTTTAGATGTTGAAGACTCCAGAAGATGGGAAAGAGAGGATGATTAGGAAACCTTAGTGGCAGAGCCTATAGCCAGACAAAATTTGACTACAGACACTACAAAGAATGTAGAAAAATCTGATTGGGCTAAGAATATGACCAAGACTATGGCTTAAATGTAGTTAATGAGGAAAGAGAAAGGGATAGATGCTTCGATGAACTACTCTGATCTCAATTTGGACAAAGATGATAACCCCCTACCTCGAAAGTTTAAGTTCCCTGATATGAAGAAATTCACTGGCACTAAAGATCTCGAATTTACATCTAAAGCAGTATGTGACTCACATTAAGAAAACTGGTTTGATCAAGGCATAGATTAAGAAGCAATTTCCTTTTTCTCTAGAAGGAGCACCCATCATATGGTATTATGCTTTAGAATCCTATATCCAAGCTGACTAGGAAGGATTATGCACTGCATTTGTAAAGTAGTTTAGTCTCAATATTCAAATGGAAGCATATTTGAGAGACCTGCAGAACGTAAAGCAAAAATTTAATAAGTCTTTCATTGATTACTTGATTAAGTGAAGAGCAAAATTGGCATAGATGAAGCATCGGCCTGTAAAATCTAATAAGCTAGTGATAGCGATAGAAGGGTATGTGCTCCTGCTCTCTAAAAAGCTTAAAGATTTTAGAATTTGGAATTTTGAGGAGCTGTATTAATTTGGGGTGCAGTAAGAATTCAATTTGGCATAAGAGAAAAAATTCTTCAATGGAAGATCTACAAGCAAAAAAGGGATTGGATCTAGCAGTGGAATTGGGCCGAGCAGTAATATACATATCAATGTTGTTAGATAATCCCGATGGTTTTCTAACTTGGGAAGACCTCTTTCTAAAGTCTTAGAGAAGCTGATAAAAAATAACCTACTATGACCCTTACCTCAAAGACCTGCTTTCTAAATTTAAACCCAAAATTATACTGCAAATACCACCAAAACATCGAACATGACACTGATAGCTACACTTGCCTGAAGCATGAGGTTTAAGAGTTTATTGATTTAGGCAAGATAATTAACCCTAAAACTAGAAAACTAAACACCTAAAATAACTGTCTCATGAACTACTGAAATGTGCCTTCACTAAATCCACGCATCTTGATTATTAATACCAGCTTAACGGAGGAATAAATCCTTAATTTCTTCGTTGATGCCATACCCATATCACTAAAACCACAACTAAAAGACCTTAACTTGAACCAACAATCTGTGGAGCTTTGTGTCAATGTTCTAAACCTTTGGAGTTCCAATGATAATGGAGGGGAAACAATTTATCTATGAAAAAATAATGAAGAAAATATAGCCTAATCAGTTGAGAAGTTTGAGAAGAAGGAGGAAGTGAAAGATGCTGAACTAGAAAAAAGAAAGTTGATTTAAAAGAAGAACCAGAGAAAGATAAAAAAGCTAAGGAAGCTATTGAGACTAAAAGAGATGAGAAACTCTTGCTAGTGTTTGGGAGTTGCTTATGAACTCTCAAGCCCATCAGGAAGCACTAGTTATAGCCCTTGATAAGAAGAAGATCCCCTCAACCAATACTTCAGAGTAAATAGTGGATTTGCTGATAAAAAACCCTCTAAGGGAAATTGTTTTTACAGACAATGACCTACCCTTGCAAGGCAAAGACCACAATAAAGCCTGGTTCATAAAGGCTGAGGTGAAAAGAAAATTAATATGTTGTGTTATGGTTGATAATGACTTCACCATTAATGTTTGTCCTTTAAAAAATCTTCCAAAGTTAGGACATATAGTAATTAATCTAAAGCCATATGATGTGGTCATTAAGGCCTATGATGATACAAAGAGGCTAGTTGAGGAAATTTTTAGAGCTTTGGTTAAGACTGGACCTATTGAAGTTTAGGTCAACTTGCATGTCATCGATATTCTAGTCACTTTTACCATCCTTCTAGGGAGGCCATGGTTTTATCCTCTGGGGGGAGTACCATCTACTGTTCATCAGAAGATCAAATTTTCATATGAAGGAAGAGTAGTCATTATCACAGTAGAAATTGAAGTTGTTGTTGCTGCTTTGAAGTTAACTCCTAGTGAAATTTTGGTCAGTATGAGTTTTGAGGTTTGCATGATCTATGAAGATGAACTAAATTTGAGAATTGTGAGTATAATAAAGAGCATGAACTTTATGCCTGGAATGGGATTGAGGGGCCTACCTGAGTTTATTAAACCTAAAGTGCCAATCTTGAAGCACAAGGTAGGGTATCCAAAAGCAGATGAGTTTGATAAAGAGGAAGAAGTCGAGGGAAGTCTGGGAAGAATAGGGCAAAAGCTAAACTAACGAAGAAGACACTATGGGAAACATTTGTAGAGGAAGGTGTTAACTATCCCTATAGGGGAGCTCCTGAGCCTTTGATGATTATTAAGAAATTGGTTCCCAACTTTGAAATCTTTACCGAATATATGATTAGGATCAATGAAGTTGCTATTGAGAAGCCAATAATGGAGGAATTAGTGTTAACTTCAGAATTAGAAGAGGACATTCTTATAGTGGAGCTGAAGGATGCTGCTAACCAAGATGAGGAATTCAACTTTAAATCCTATATTCTTAATTCCATTATGGATTTTTTTATGATGACCTTGACATTTCTCTTTCCAACTTGTTTAAAACTGATGACATTTTCTTTTCCAAAGTTAATGCAATAAGGTCAGGCTTTGCTTATTTGTGTGATGTTTTTCCTAACAGTTATTTTATCTATAATGATCATTTCATGCATATGTTTGACATTAGTTCAGTGCAAACTAAATCATTTAACTTAGGCACATGTGATAACCCTAAGAATATACTTATTGCTTCTAAGTTAACTCCTAATGAGATAGAAAAATGAAAGAAACATTGAAAAGAAGACAGAAAGTATTTGCTTAGGGCTATAAGGATATGCCTAGGATTGATAAAGAATTACAGAATATAGGATCCCCACGTATTCTCATGTCACACTAATTAAATAGAAAAAAAGAAGATTAAGGCCAAAATGGGCTCTCTTAAAAAAAAGAAGTAGAGAAATATCTAAAAGCAAAGTTCTTGGAAGTGGTCGATGACACCTAGTGGCTAGCCAACATAGCTCTGATTCCAAAGAAGGATGGGAGAATTAGGATGTACGTAGACTATAAGGATATGAACAAGGCTTTTCCAAAAGATGATTTTCCCTTGCTTTAATCGATAGTGTAGCTTCAAGTGTTATGTACTCCTTTATGGATGGCTTCTTAGGATATAACTAGATTATGATGGTAGTGATTGAAAAGTTAAAGACTTCTTTCACTACTGAATAGGGTGTTTATTTCTATACAGTCATACCGTTCGGGTTGAAAAATGTAAGAGCCTCTTATTAGAGGATGGCCACCACATTGCTGCATAATATGGTCCATAAAGAGATAGAAGTGTACATTGACGATATGATGGTTAAATCTTCAAATAGAGAAGGGCATTTTGAGGCTCTAGACAAGTTCTTAGTAAGAGCTAAAAAGTATAACCTCAGGATGAATCCAAAGAAATGTGTTTTTAAGGTAAGCTCTGATAAGCTACTGGGCATATTATTATCCAGAGAGGTATAGAGGTGGATCTTGATAAAGTGAGGGTGATTAGAGAAATACCTGCACCGAAGAATGAGAAAAAGGTCAGAGGGTTCATTAGATGATTGTAATACATCAGTAAGTTCATAGCCAAGTTGACACTATCTATGAGTCGATCTTTAAGCTCTTGAAGAAGAATCAGCCGGACATCTGGGATGATAAATGTTAGTAAGGTTTTGAAACTATTAAGACTTATTTGATGAATCCTCTAGTCTTACAACCGCTAAGGCCAGGTAAGCCTTTGATTCTTTACCTAGCAATAAAGAAGGATGCAATTAGCTTAATGCTAGCTCAGGAAGGAGAAGGAAGGGTTGAGCATGCTGTGTATTATTTAAGTAAGAAGCTTCTACCCTATGAAGCCAATTATAGTCTAGTAGAAAGAACTTGCTTAGCTATAATTTGGATGATGAAGAAACTCTGGCATTACTTACAGTCTTACAAAATCCAGGCGGTCTCTAAGTACGATCCTCTCAGATATCTCCAGCAAACTCTGTCACTTACAAGAAAATTAGCCAAGTGATAAAAGGGAAAGCTGTAGTGGACTTCTTAGCTCATAATCCAATGGATGATGGACAAAAATGAGAGTTCGAATTTCTCGATGAGCATCTTAGGGAAATAAAGATCCAAACATGGAAAATGTATTTTAATGGAGTAGTCAATAATAGAGGAGTAAGTATTTGTGTGATTCTGGTCTCGCCAGAAGGAGAAATCATTTCGATGGTAAAGCAATTGGAATTTGAAGTACCAATAATCAAGCTAAATATGAAGCCTGCATCTTTGGTCTGGAAGAAGCACTCAGGAATGTGGGAGCAGGATAAGTTACAGTATATAGAGACTCAATGCTAGTAGTGAAACAATCTCTAATAAATAGGAAGTGAGAAAAGGTAGGTTGAGACTGTACTGAGACTACTCGGCCATGATTTTGTTATCTTTCACCCAATGCAGATTTGTGCACTTACTGTGGGAAGAGAATTAAATGGCAAATGCTTTGGCTACTCTAGCTTCAATATGGGAAGGAGGAAAGTGGGTAAAAATTAAGCCCCTTATCCTAGTAAAGTCCTAAACTCCCTGTTATAAAGAGATTAAATAATGTTGATCAACCCCATAAAGAAGCTTTGGTTTCATGATCTACAGTAGTATCTCGAGATAGGACAATTCCCTAATTATGTCGATAGGAAAGAAAGAATGTCATTAAGGATGCTATCTATTGCTACTATAATAATTCATCAACCATAACAAGATATTATATAAGAGGATGCCAATTGGAGTACATTTGAGATGTGTTAATAAGGATAAGGCACAAAAAAAAATGGAAGTAGTTCAGGAGGGTGTATTTGGACTACATATGAGTGGAATAGTCCTTGCTAAGAAAATAACTCATCAAGGGTATTTCTGGCTAACTATGGAGGCAAATTATATGAAATATGTGAAGAAATTCCATAACTGCCAAGTGTATAGTGATGTGAGCCATTTGCCTTCTATGGAACTTTAAGGATTTGCCTCTCATTAGCCATTCATAGTCTGGGGAATTGATATCATTGAAGAGATAAGGCCAAAGGCATCTAACAATCATCGCTATATTATAGTATCAATTGACTACTTCTCTAAGTTGGTCAAATCATAATCGTTCATGATTGTTAGGAAAAAACATATAGTGAGGTTCATAGAAAATAATAAAATTTATAGATATGGGTTGCCTCATTATATCATACCACTTTATTAGAGGAATATAAGATTGAACATCATCGATCCTCTCTTTACAGACCACAGGGAAATGGAGTAGTAGAAGCAGCAAATAAAAATGTGAAGAGGATTCTAGTCAAGATACTAGAGAACTATAAAGACTGGGCAAGCTACCTATAGTTCGCATTATGGGGATATAAGACCATTGCCAGAACATCAACGAGAGCTACTCCGTATTCTCTAGTGTAGGGTGTGAAGCTATGTTGCCAGTTGAGGTTGAGATTCAGTCATTAAGGGTTTTCTTGGAATCCAAAATTCCTGAGTATCAATGGGTCAAAAACCGATTAGCACAGTTAACGTTGCTAGATGAAAAGAGAATGAAAGCAATCTATCACTCTTAATTGTACTAAAAAAGGATAGCCCAGGCTTAAAATAAGAAGATTAAGCTAGACAAAATCAAAAAGGGTGATTTGGTATTAAAGCTCACTAAGCCCATAATGACGAATTCATAGGGAAAGTTCAAGCCAAACTGAGAAGGTCCGTACCAAATGAAAAAGCTATTTTCCAAAGGCACTACTATTCTCTCTAATTTAGAAGAAAACAAGTTTAGAGAGCCCATTAACCTAGATAAGCTAAAGAAATATTTTCTATAAAGTCTCACTGGGGAGAAAACCTCAAAAGAGGCTACCTTAGCAAAATTTAGAGATAGAAAAAATGAAAAAATAAAAAAAAGTCCTACTGGATTAAAAACCTAAAAGGGCAGTCCAAGAAAAAGTAAAGGACATATAAAAGGAGAGAGAGAAAAAAAAGTTGGAAAAATTACAAGGGTAAGCTAATTAATGACAAGAGATATGTAAGAACCAAGATGTATAGTCAATTTGTACTTAAATTAAATGGAATGGATTTCCTTTATTATTGTTGAATGTTGTATTAAATGCTTATTACACATGGTTTAACTAGAAAGGAAATTTCATCTGACAAAAAGCAAATGAAGACTGAATTTCATAAACTAGTGATGCTTGCTTTTCTTTTGAACACCTTGAGCACTCAATGCCTACAATGCCCTTGTCCTTTTGTTTCTTATGAATTGATCCTTCTCTATCTGTTGTAACTAGATCCATACCTTATACTAGTTATCAGTGGACTGATCTCCATCATAGTTAATGAACCTTTGAATGAATCTTCAAGACCAGGTAGTGACCAAGTTGTCTAGGAAGTTCTGAGAAAGGGGCCCTAGCTCAAATTCATGCACTAGATCCATGATCAGTTGTTTCTGCCCGTATTGTCTACAAAGCCAAGCGGGATTATAGAAAGTGGTAAAGTGGAGACTGCCTAGTGGAACACAGTAGGCATAAGATCGAATGGTCACATGCTGCAACCGCCACTATGAGCACATCCACTTAATCAGTGTCAGAGAATGTAGACAACCAACTCTGAATATCCTTTGGAATAGGGTGAAGTCTCTTTGCATGAAGTGTTTGGCCTTGTAATGTGCAATGTCTTTAGGAGGTTCAAGTAACCTCAGCTTTTCATGAAACCATGCCTATTGGAAGAATGAATATGTAAAAATGGAAAAAAGATAAAAGTTGATAAAAGATAAAAGAAAGCTTACCTCCAGCAGTAGGGGACTCCCTGAGAATCGATTAGTTTTAGAGAAGTTGTCGATCCCAATGATGGTCTTTGCCAGGATAAGAAGGAAAGGATTTAGGTCGGCTTCCACTTGATCCAAAATGTGAAGAACTTTTGGGTCACAGTTGCCAGAAAAGGAAACCAGTAGAAATTGAGCATATAGGCAAAGAGTAATCATCTGAGGCTAGTAAACCTTATTACTATCTACATTCATGATAGTTTTAAGAAAAGAGCTCATCAGAATCTCATTACTAAAGATATGGCGAAGTGAAGACTGAGGGGAAAGGTTGAATAGCCTAGCCATTTAGTATTGGATGGAGTGTAAATCTAAGGTTTCAATTAAAGGAATTATAATCTGACAAGCAGAATCCATCTGAGAGCCCAAGATAGCTTCAAATTCCTCGAGTAGGGGGCATAACTCTACAGTGTTGAATCTAAAGATAGGCTTATGAGGATCCCAGAATTGAGCAATAATATGGAGAAATGAGAAATTAATCTTTCTAGTATGTAAAGATCAGAAGACTGATAGGTGAAATGGCTATAATTTAGCCAATGGTTTTCAGAATCGACTATAGTTGTTTCAAGCTTCTTTTGGTCATATTAGGAGGATGGGATGCTGTCTAGAGAGAGAGAATGAAAAGAATTTACATGAATGAGAAATTGGAAATTTTAAAAGAGAGCTAGGGATTTAAGTAGCTACAGACTAAATTTTTAGAGACGATCGCCTCTACAATTAGGCGATGCCTCTGTGTGAAGAGCTGATTCACTGTCGCCTCTTTATGAAGATGTGACGCCTCTTCACAAAGAGGCGAGGCCTCTATAAAAAGGCGATGCCTCTCCAACAAGTGAAACCTATCTTTGAGTTGCTGCAGAATGATTATACAGTATATGCAAATTCAAAGGAGAGCATTTTAATAATAAAAATCCCTTGATTAATTCAAAATCTTTCCAAAATTTAAATTTAAATGTGCATCATTCATTCAGTGCAAATTATGAAAATGATAAAGCAAAAGTTGATTTAGAAAGTAACATATCAACGATGCAAAGTAGCAAAAATTTTTTTGATGATCCTATGCTAGCAATCTTCTAGGGCATCCTTCTACTCATCATCTCTAGGATCAACTCCATCATCATCACTTTCATCCTCAATATGCTCATCAGCTGCCTCCTCCTCCTTGGCATCACTCGCATTATCCTCCTCCTCATTACCCTTAGCCTGGAGAGTAGTAGCTGACACTCAAGAGCAGTAATCCTAGCCTTACTCACCTCATCTTGGTCCTATCAAGATGAAAAAAGAGGTAAAAAAATCATGAGAGTATTTATACATGTAGAAATAAGCTATAATTATTACCTCCTATTGCTATGTCATCTAAATCAGGAAGTCCCGATATGCCTCAATCACCCTATACATATACTCTCCCTGATCTTGAGGTATCTAATATATTATAAGAATTAATCCTGTGTTAAGTCAAATTTAAGAATAGGACTTTGGAAGAAGGGAAGTCATATGTGTAATGGCCTCCAATCAGAACTCGAGCCTTAAGCTCTTGTTTAGTGTCAAGAACTGATAAGAGAGATTGCCCGAAGGCACCCAACAATGAGTCAGCAAGTCAGTAGTGGCAACAAGCCTACCGACTATCACCTGAGATCTGGAGCCAGATGATCCAGCAGGTGGCGCGCCAGAGGAGGTACCCTTACCGCTAGGCATAATGTGAGGATGCCGATGAGGCCTCTCCTATGTTGTAGGCCTATAATGAAGGGCTGGTGCCTTAGCTAGTGCCTAAGAATGAAAATTAAGTCACGAAATAGTATCCTCAAGCATGAATGTAAAATATGTGTTTAATAGAATTGCATGCTTACTTGAGGTGTAGGTAAAGGCACCCTCTATATGAGATAAGCTCACGCAAAATCCACATAGCGAGACTTCCTCCTCTAGCAATAATCCACAACGTCATCTCCCACCAGACTTTGATTAAGCTCGTCTCCCTCTAACTCATGTGACCAGAAAATATATTAGGGAGGAGCAAGGGGTGGCCATCTCAGTCGAGCACCCATCCGCCACTGGTGTACTCTCTCGCTGAGATACCAAACTCTGTAGTTAGGCCCTTAAAGTAGTACCCTCTTTTGAGATGATGGAATCGAGTGGACCATGGCCTGAGACCATCCAGCCTGGGAACCCCATAAATCTGGACACAGTTGTGAAAATAAGTCAGTAAGTGAATGAATTTTATTAATAAATATGTTACTAATTATAATTATGTTTTTAGGTACCTACCTCATCATGTGTGAGAGTATTCAGTCACTCACGATGAATGTGCATACTAGCAACTAGCCTCGTCCAAGCGTGACTGGGGCCCCATCTCACCATGGTAAGGAAAGGAGTGTTGATAACACGAGTAATCCCTATGATCAGCTCTAGCTTTAGGGCCTAATCCTACAAAAGAAAACAAGAACTGTTAGCAAATTATGATAATAGCAGTTAGGGTGGAACTTAATAGTAAAAGAAGATGGAAGTACTAGAATGGCGTGCCAAAAACTGCAAAGCCTCTTGGCTCTATGCACTGACTCATCCATACTCCTGTATAGATAGGCTAGAGCACAGCTACCCCAGTCATATGTGGCCACCAAGTCCAGATCTCTCAAGGGCATTAGGAAGCTCAAGTCTATGGAACTAGCAGTGTCTACAAAGAGAGTGGTGCCTAGCAAGTAAACTAAGAATTAGTGCACTACCTGATCAATCTGATGAGGCATGGTAGCCACCTCAACTCTAGCATGAGTATAAAAGCTCTGGATGGAATCAAGCTTCACTATGTATGTCTCCTTCATATCTAGGACCATGCCAAGTAGACGGTCAATCAAAGCGAGATGGTCAGGAGATAGACGGTGAAGACTAGCATTGAGAGGAATAAAATCCCTCGTGCAAGCAATACCAATGACTACTGCAAAAGCCATTGGATTGAGCGTAAACTCCTTAAAGGGAAAATGGAATGTATGTGTGATGTCGGACTATCTCTCCATCAGAGCATGAAAAGGCCAGTAGTCCATACACCTATACTATACAAGAAGTGCTAAAATGAAATAAAAAAATATAGTGTCACAAATACGAGCCTTCACCACATCTGTAAACTCGTCATACCATATATGAGGACCACTGAAGTTCTTAGAATCCTTAAGGGTGCGGGCATCGAGCTGTAGAGTAAAACAAGGAGTGGAATTATTATTTTTCATGAATGAATTCAATTTTTACTCAGGAATCTATCAAAGAGGCGAATGCCTCTAGGCTAGAGGTGGTCGCCCCATTATAGAGTCGTCACCTCTTGGTTAAAAGGAAATTGCCTCTCTGTGAGCTCCTTGATGCAAAGAGGTAACCACCTCTTTATGATGAAGTAGTCACCTAAACGAAGAGGCGATTACCCTATCAAAGATGGCGATGCCTCTTCGTGTCGGTAATCTAACAGAATAATTTAGTTTTTGTAATTTTATTGAATTAAATACAATTTCTTTGAGTGAAATTGAAAAAAATGCATTTATAAACAATAACTCGATGTTATTTAATATTTTTTTGCAAGAAAAATTATAAAAATCAGGTACTAACCTCTTTTATAGCCAATCCACATATATGGGATTGTATGTTTACAAAAAGAGGGACCTCATCTCTGATACTAAGCCTAAAACTACACAGAGGATATACTGAGGGAGTCACTGGGTCCCATGTGGGAAAATCCATAGTCTATGTGGCATCCATAGCAATAAAGGGTCTAAAGAGTGATAGAAAAGAAAAAAAGAAAAAAAAAAAGAAAAAAGAGAACTTGAAAAAGTAAAAAGTGAAAGTGACTTTGAAAAATAGAAAAAGGGAATTTATATGTCAAAGAAAAAGGGTAAAAGCGGAAGATTTGTTGAAAATAAAAAGAAAGGAGGAGAGTGAAGCCCATTTGATGAAAGGAACAGCAATTGGCCCATCAGGAATATACTCCTCAATGGAGCAAAAAAAAAATTTTTTGTTTCACTTCTTGAGTGTACCCCAAAATTGATGTTTATGAATTAAAGATATTCTGATTGAAGCATCTGGTCAAGTTTGAATCCCTAAAGTGCGCGATAAAAGAAGCATCTCGTTGGGTTTAAATCCCTAAAGTATGCGACAAAAGAAGCATCTGGTCGGGTTTGAATCCCCAAAGTGCGTGACAAAAGAAGTATCTAATAGGGTTTGAATCCTTAAAGTGCGCAATAGAAAAAGTGTCTGGTCGGGTTTGAATCCCTGAAGTGCATTTTCTTTTCTAAAATATCATTTAGTTAGGTTTGAATCCCCAAAGTGCGTATCACATAAGGCATTTAGTCAGGTTCGAATCCAAGAAGTGCGCATCATAGGAGGTGTCTAGTCGGGTTTGAATCTCCAAATTACATCTTCCTTTACTAAGTGACTCTTGAGCTAGGAAAACATGAGTTTTATGAAAAACTATAATGAGTGGCTGATCGAGTCAGGAAAACCCGAGGATCACGATCATATTTTCATCTTTTTTTACTGAGTAACTTTTAGGTCAGGAAAAAACCCGAGCTTTATGATAAATTATAATGAGTAATTGATCGAGCTAGGAAACCCGAGGAACATGGTTACATTTTCATCTCCTTATTGAGTGACTCTTGGACTAGGAAAACCTGAGTTTATGATAAACTATAATGAGTGGCTATTGGGTTAGGAAAACTAGAGGATCACAATCACATTTTCATCTTCTCTACTGAGTGGACTTCTTGAGCTAGGAAAACTTGGGGATCATGCCAAATTATAATGAGTGGCTAATCAGGCCAAGAAAGGATCATGATCACATTTTTATCTTCCTCTATTAAGTGACTTCTCAAGCCAGGAAAACTTAAGAATCACGCAAAACTATAATGAGTGGCTGATCAAGTCAAGAAAACCCGAGGATCACAGTTATATTTTGAATAAAAGTTTAACCTCTTAGGTTTGAATTCCTAAGGCTGACAGCCTGAGTGAAGCTCGAAGGCCAGGTATGTCATTCTTATCCTTTATTATTTTATGTTCATGTTGCTTTTTTGAAAATTGATCTTCAGAAATTTGATTTTTTGAAAAACCAAAGAAGCAAATTGTGGACACCTTTAGTTTGATCAACCCGTAACAAAAGCCCTATGATGAAAAAAAGGATGAGTTTTTGAATGCAAAAGAAGCCCGAAACCTCTCTAAGACTCGAATCCCAAAACATTAAACTCAAACCCAAACACCAAATCTAAGCCCAAACAGCAAGCTTAAGCCTCAAAGCCCAAGCCCATTGCCTTTTGGCCCAAAGGCCTAGACTTGGCTAGGGTGAAGAGGTGATCATCTCAACGAAGAGGTGTCGCCTCTTCACCCTAGGCATCGATGATGCGACGCCTCTTCATACCCACCCACTATAGTATTAAATGCCATTAATGGCAGTAGTTAAAGCCCACATGCCTTTGATTTGAGGCATACCTGCCTCTAATTTGAGGCATTTTTGGATGTCAAAGAAAAGGAAAAAGGGAAAAGAAAAAAGCAAAGAGGGCATGGGGAATTATAAGGAGAATGTGAGAGCGAGTGGGTTTTGGGGGAATTGAAAAAGGAAAAGTGAAGGAGGCTTAAAAGGAAAGTGTGGGTAGAGAAGAAGGGACCTATTTTGGACTTGGGACTTTGTTAGACCTAAAAACCTTTAGTCTAAAAAAAATAGAGAGAAAAAAACAACAGGAAGAAGAACAAGAAGAAGGAGACTTAGCGGAGCTAAAAGACTTCATTTCCTTGAGAAGGAGTAGGATTTTCTTGCATTCAAAAGACTCAAATCAATCAATCAAGCTCTGAGGGATTAGTTAGGAGCATCTTCAAATCAATGAGAGTCCCTTGTTTTAAGTTCTTCATTTTATTAAAAGCTTTGATTTATTACTCTTTTGCTTGTTATCTTGAGTTTTATTGCTCATTTAAGATCATATGTGAGGCATGATTGCATGAAATATTGAGTATTGATTTGTTGATTTTTATATATTTATATATTTATATCAAACTTTGTTTGTTCGCATGAACATTGAGTTTCTTAGAATTTAAGAAATATAACCTATCTCTGTCTTTATAGAGGCATCGCCCCTTCATGCTGTGGCGATGTATAATCACCTACTGGTCAGGAGGTGATGCCTCTTTAGAATCCGACACCATTTTGTTTTGTTTTTAATGCCAATTTTATATGTATTGTGTGATTTCCATGCTTGTTTTGTTATATATATTGATTTTATGCATGATTACTATGTTGTTTATATTATTATTGTATAAATATTATTTTCATTTTGTAGACTACTTTGTTATTTTTATTTCCATTTCTCATGAGTATCATTTGTTAATTATTTTTGTGGATAATATTGTTATTTTGTGAGAAGGGGCTAATTTGTGTTTATTGCAAGAATATTTGGTGATTTTTAATCATTAAATAGTTATTCTATTAATTAGTTCTTGAGAGGTTTTATTTGTATAATTAATTATTTTATATTTGGTTTATGTATAGTTTATTTTCTATTTATTTTACATTTTTTGAATAAAGCAATGTTGTAATCCTTAATCCCTTCCGTCATTCAGTTGGAATGTATAGTTGTAAATTATTATTATTTGTTTTATTTATATTGAATGTCAGGACATAAGCATGAAAATGGGACTAACATGCAAACATGGATTAAAATATAAAATTAGAAATGATTGCAATCCACATTAAATAAGGAAATAATTTAATAATAAAAGGTAATAAAATACGAAACACACACGAAAGCCAATCGTAAGGTTGGGTGGGCATTCCAAAAGCCCATACCTAGTTTCCAAACCTGATCTTTGATGATGGCTTATGGGAACCTCCATGGAATTTAGTTGTTATACAGTGTGTCCTAACTTTTATCCGAGTGATGACTCCATCTCTATTTTGGACCCCAAGCCCATCTTGTATTTCTTAGTGGGCCCTAAACTCACATAGTACTATGGTCGCCAAACACTTAGGTGTACGTCTGATCTTGCCAAAACCTTCTTGTAAATCCATTTATCTCTACTTGTTTTAAGTTACAAATGTGGATGTTCTCTAGCAGATCTTCTCCAACAAAACCTGCTCTTCTTGTATATCTGGTTCAATCAAAGATTCAAAACAAAATTAATTAATTATTTTTAATTACTATTTATATCATTATTTATGGTGTAAATAAAAATAACATGTTTCATTTTTTTTTTTTTTTTTTTTCATTTGTAAACCATCAACATCCAAAAACCATTGAAGTCTAGCTTATTTAATTTGACCAGAGAAAAGACATATATAAGAGCTAGTAGTAAATATTTTCCAATGACTATTATGATATTTTTACATATCATAATTTGAATTAAAAATTGTTTAAATGAGAATAACTTATACCAACTGATTCCAACTAATTGGTCAAAGTTCAGTCATTTTCGTTATTCACAATAAAGTGGATTAATTTATGCATATAGTTACGTCTTTCGCGATGTAAAGCCCAAAAATCTGTTGTTAGCTGGAAGATTGACGTTAGCGTCATCAATGTTGCCATCCATGCCTATTTGCCCTATGCTCACTACAAAATTCCCTGTTTATACTTGTTAAGAAATAAACAAGATTGTTAGGAATTTTGTCTAGGGTTCTTCAGATAATATCAAGAAAATGCATCTTGTAAGTAGGGAAAATATATGTAAGCGAAGACATAAATGAGGTCCAGGCCTTCGAATGGCATCTGACATGAACAAAGTCCTTCTCATGATGCTGGGGTGGAACTTTCTTACTAAACTTTTAGTGTGACTTCTATACAAGTGGTCGTCATTATATTTTTATTAGTATTGTACTAAAAATTACAAATATATAGTAAAAACTATAACTAATTCTTTTATTTTTAAAATAATGACTAGTTTTTTTATTTTTTTTATTTTTATATATATACTAAAAAAATTATCCTAATTGAATTCAAATACTTTTTGTTTTGATATTCTTGAATGTTATTTAGTTTGGTTAATTTAAATATTTAAAAATTAACTTTATTGATTTGGTTAAAAATATTTATTTTAAATCGAATAAATTAAAGGAAAAATTATAGTGTGCACTATTGTTTGACCTCCTTTTTTCATTTGCTCTTTCTCTATTGGTTTTTTCATGTTTAACTAAGCGTTTTTCATCTTTACCTTTTTTCTTTTTCTTTTCATTTTTATAGTTTTTCTTCTTCGTCTTGTTTGTTGTTATTATTATTATTATTATTATTATTACTACTACTACTACTATTACTACTACTACTACAATTCACTAGCTATTTTATTTTCTATTTGATTTTTTCTTTCTCTGCTTATGTTATTTCATAACTATTTTATTTTGATATTGTTATTCATTCCCTTTTTTTATTTTCAATTTATTTTTTCTCTACTTATTTTGTTTTTATTTTATTTAATATTTTTCTAGTTTGTTTGTGGTTTTTTTCTTTTTTCATTTTTACAGCATTTTTTATTTTTGGTTGTTTTGGCAGTTTTTTTTTGTTGGTTTAACTTTATGTTTTATAAGGTTGTTTTGCTATGATTGCTTTTATGGTTGTTTCTAGTAGTTTTCCAAGGTTTTTTATAGTTTTTTTTTTTGGAAAAAAATCTATAAAAAATCTTGAAAATAACAAAAAGATCACTACAAAACAAACTTACAAACTGAAAATGAACTAAGAAAAAAATAAAAAAATTGAAAAAAAAACCACAATGACAACCATTTTTTGGTTGTTTCTAGTTGCTTTTTTTCCTAGTTGTTCTTTTGGTTGTTTTCTAGTTTTTAATGGTTTTTTTTTTTTTTGAAATAACCATGAAAACAATCAAAAAATTGTTTTAAAAAAAAGCTCAAAAAACTTAAAATGGACCAAGAAAAAAAAAGATAATAAAACACAACCACAACAACAAAAACTGCTCAAAAAACTAAAAATTAGCCAAGATAAAAACCAAAAATAAAAAACATAACAAAAAACAACCATAAAAATAACGAAAATAATAATCACAACAACCACAATAAAAACAAACTCAAAAATATGAAAATAAACTAAAAAAAATTCAAATAACTAATTCAAAATTACTAAAATGAAATTTAGAAATAGCCTTTTGAAAGAAAGCCCATGACTTGAAATAAAGCCTTTTGCCAAGTGGCTACCCACTTTGAGTGAAAATTTATTAAAACCATTATTCTTGGAGTGAAAAAATAAGACTGAGATGTAAGAATGAAAATAAAGAGTCATGTGGAGAAAAGAGAAATTGAGAGAAATGAGTTTTGGAAAATTTATATAATGGTTTTTTAAAAGGATGGCTACAATGAAAATAGAGAGAGAGAGAGAGAGAGAGAGAGAGAGAAGAAGAGGAAGAAGAAGAAGAATAAGATGGGCTCCATATTTTTGAAAAAGAAAAAACTTTTAAAAATAACTTTTTTATAAATAAAAAAAGTTAATAGTATTTTTTAAAATATTTTTCCTTTTTTAGTTATTTTTAAAAAAGTTCCACAATTAATATTGAAAAAAGTTGAAAACATTTGGTTTTTTTAGACAATTGAGCTTATATTATTTATAAAAGAAAATTAATGTTTGAGTTTAGATTTATCAAATTGCATAGAAAAATCATTAGTGTACAATTTTATTCGAAAAATAAAATATTATAACTAAATCATTAAAAATTATTTAGCATCTTCAACTCATTCGAATTCAAATCTCTTTAAGTTTTTGTACGCTACTTTTCAATTTTTTAGAAATTTATATTTGATAAAGAAGATTAAGTATATTTGTAAATATTTTTCTTATAGTATTTGTTAGAATTTTGGAAACCGTCAGTTTGATCGGCCCGCAACAAAAGCCTAATGATGAGAAAGTTCGAGTTTTGAATGCAAAGGGAGCACGAGACTTCCCGAAAATCGACTCGGAAAGACCAAAACACTGAGCCAAGCCCAAAAATACCATATCCAAGCCCAAAATCGAGCTAAAATCCAAGCCCATCGCCTTTTAGCCTAAAGGCCCTAACCTAGCCCTAGTAAAGAGGTGATCGCCTCAATGAAGAAGCGTCGCCTCTTCACCCCAGACATCAGTGAGGCGATGCCTCATCAAAGAGGCGTCGCCTCTTCATACCCATTGTAAGCACCCAATTTTGGGATGATGTGTTATGGATGCGATAAAGGACTCTAATGATGAAAATATCATGAATAGATCTTCAATACTTGAACTTTGAAACTTCAAAGGTCTTATTGTATTTTTCAAAGAAAGGATTTAATGTTTTCAATGACTAAATTGCAATGTGTTTTAAGGACCTAATTGCAAAACTTAAATTCTTTCAGGGATCTTTTTGTAATTAAAAGTTCTTTTAAAAAAAAGTTGATCGAAATTACATAATTCCGATTGAAATTATGTAATTTTGGTTGGAATTACACTAATTCCGATCAAAATTGTGTAATTCCGATAAGAATTACACAATTCCGATCAGAATTAAACCTTTTCCATCTGTTTATTGGATTTTAAGAAAATAAAAATGTCTTTTTCTTGAATCCTAATTAGTCTAAAATTCTCTTAAAATTATTTTTGATATTTATTTAATATTTTTAAGGAAATAGAAGTCTTTTAGGAATCAATTTACACGTAGGATTTGAAGGGTTGTTTCACTATAAAAAGAGATGTTTTGGCTCCTTTAGAGTCATCAATGAGATCTGGGAGGATTAGTACTTTTGTGCACAGTTTTACTTTGATATTTTCTCTACAAAAATTATTTTTTGGCTTGTGGATTTTTCTTGGAAAAAAGCATTCTTGACTCTTTTCCTTTATTAATTGTTTTAAAAAAAATTCTCTACAAAAATTCCCTTTTGTTTAATTGATTAATTGAAGATTTTTCGAGGATTTTTTAAGAAAAAGATTCAAAAACCTATCAAGAATGGTGATTTTACAAAATCTGAGGAGCACTCCATTAAAATCATGCATAAGCATAATCTTCTCCTTATTCTATTTTACTTGATTTATTTATTTTTTTTATTAAGTTTTAATTTTATTTAAATTATTGTTATAATTTATTCACTAATCATAATTTTGTTTCTTTTTTTTTATGGTGATTATGGAGGAAAATACATGATGATCATGTTTGGAGGATTGAATCCATGAGAAGTCCATGAAATGCCATGGATAAGACCTTATAGAGATATAGTTTCTAGGGTTTTTATTTATTGCTTTATTTTATTTATATTTTTTTGGGGTTGTATTAATTATTTTTATTATTATTTTCAATAGATTATTGTAATATCCCCAATAGTGGGAATAATGGAATTATGTGTGTGATTGCATGTTTATGTTGATTAATTGGTTTGTAAAAGTAAGGTTTCAATTGAGTAATTAATTAAAATAAATGGTGGAAGTAGATTAATTTAGGTTGCATGTTAATTAAAATTAGGGTTTTATAAGGAATAATTAATTGGTTATTTGATCTTTAATTTAATTGTTTTGATATGTTTTATTTGTTTTTGGGCTTGTTTATTTATTTTTATGTATTTTGAGCCTTAAGCCATATTAAATTCTAATCCACCCACTTAAATTTAGGTTTTGTTAGGTTTAATTAATTAAAATGCATTTTAGGCCTATAATTAATTAGATTTTTAGGTTAAAGATAATTTAGACCCATTTAATAAATTAGACATAGGCCCACCTAATTTAATTTAATTAATTAGACTTAGCCCACTTAATTTAAGCCTTTTTCATAACTTGTAAATTTAAGATCACCTTAGAATTAAAACATGTAGAATTAGGCCCACTAATTTAAATACTTCATAATTTGTAGATTTAGGCCCATTTTTTAGAATTAAAATAAATAGACTTAGGTTCACTTAATTAAATTAAAAGGAATTAGGCCCTTTAGGCTCACTTATTAAAAACATGTGGATTTAGCTCATTTAATTAAAATCAATGTAGATTAGACTAACTTAAGGATTATATTGAATGCATTATTTACTTGTATTTTTCATGACTAGTTTGCCTTGGAGTTAATTACTATTATAAGGGTTTATATGAAATTGCATGTAAATAGAGGATAAGATAATAGTTCATAAAGTAATTCTAAATAAACACAAGACTGAAAGAAGTTGGTATTCTGCACCCAGAATCTCCTGGTTGTGGTGCTAGCTTTCTATTAGGGAATTGAGTACCACCTTTTCGATTTGTCCTAGTTATTACCTTGGATGGTGACTCCTCATCTCCACGTCATGTCTTTGTGATAGTGGTTAGTGTGTTCTCTAGAGCCTTGAGCTTAAATAATATCACGATTACTAAAATCTTAGACGCATGTTAAACCCCATTGTCTATAGTGGCGACTCCGCAACATTAAATGCCATTAATGGCAGTGGTTGGAGGCTCACCTGTTGAAGATTGGTCATTTTTAGATGTAAAAAGAAAGGAAAAAGTAGGGGAAAGAGCCTAGGGAATGAAAAAAGCAAGGGGAGAGGGTGAGAAGGAGTTTTTGAGAAATTGAAAATGGGAAGGGGATGAGAGGCTTTAAAAAAATGATGTGGGGGCATGAGAGAGGAGGTTGGCAACTGGAAGGAAAAATGTTTGAAAAAAAGAAAAAGCCAGAGAAAAAGAAGAAAAAAAGGAAAGAAGAAAGGAAAAAGAAGAAGAAGACTGAGAAAGCTAAAGACTTGGATTTCTTGGGAAGGAAAGGGGTTTCTCTTGCATTCAGAGCTTCAAATCAATCAACCAAGCTCTAAGGGCTTAGTAAGAAACATCAAGCACATCCAAGTCAGTAATTTTCCCCCTTCTTAAGCTTTAAATCCTTTATTTTCATTAAAAGTATTTATTCATTACTCTTGTGCTTGTATTCTTGAGTTTTATTGCTTGTTTAAAGTCATATGTGAAGCATGATTGCATGAAATAATGAATATTAATAGTTAATCTTTGTATATTTTTATCTATTTCTTGTTTATTTGTCTGAGTATTAAATTTCTTAGGACTTAAGAAATGTAGCTTGTCTCTGTCCCTGTTGAAGAGGTAATGTCTCTTTATAGAGACATCACCCCTTCGTGATGAAGCAACAAGAACATCACCCCCTGGTCAGGAGGCAATGCCTCTTTGAAGAGGCATTTCCGCCTTATAAGAATCTGTGTGAATTCTGCCTTGCTTTTCCATGCTTGTTTTGTTAAAAATAATACCAAGCAACATAATAATCATGCATAAAATCAGGAGATATAACAAATTAAATATGGACTATTTTATGAATTTATTTATATTTAGTTTTTGAATATTATTTATTAATGATTTTTAGATATTGTTGTTGTTTGTGAGATAGAACTAACTCATATTTGTTGCATGAATTATTTGATGATTTTTAATTACTAAATGATTACTTTATTAATCAATTCTTAAGAGTTTTGATTTGTATAATTAATTAGTTTATTTTTGGTTGATGTACAGTTTATTTTTAGTATCTTTTACATTTATTTACACCAAAAGTTGTAATCCTTAATCCCTCTCCCCTTTTATTTAGAATTAATGGTTGTAAATTATTGTTATTTATTGAGACTAATGTGCAAACTTAAAATAAAAAATTGGAAACCAATCGTGATTAGCATGTTAATAAGGAAATAATTTAATAATCAAAGATAATAAAATACGAAACACACACAGAGGCCAACCACAAGGTTGGGTGGGCATTCCAAAAGCCCATACCCAATTTTTGAACCCGATCTCTAATGACGGCTTCTGGGAACGTCGGTGGAATCCAGTTGCTGTACAGTGTGTTCTGGCTTTTATCCATGTGGTAACTCCATCTCCATTTTAGACCCCAAGCCCATAATGTATTTTCTAGTGAGCCATAAGCTCATACAGTGTCATGATCGCCAACACTTGGGCACGCGATTAACCATACTGCCTATAGTGGTGACTCCACCCAAGCCCATTATAAATAAACCTTGACAAAATGGGCATCTCATGCCTATTGTTAGCCCATTTCAAAGGGATCTTGATAAGGTGGGCCTTTGATATCATTCTTTGCCCATTAAAATGGACTTTGGAATTATTTGGAGAAATTACCACTTGTTTGTATCATCTTGAGAGTTATCTTACATCCATGGGGTTTATTATCCCTCGTTGATAATCAAAACCCAGAATAGAAATCCTAGGATAAGAAACTTACCATTGAACACGTGTGTAGGAGAAATAAGGGTGGAGATACTACTAGAGAGCCTTTTTTGTCCTTTGATACGTGCATATATGTTTTTTTCCTTTTTACCAATAGGCTTGCATTTCATGTATACACATCATGCATGTTTCTGACCCTCAATGGTTATAGATATAGATCCATAAAAGTCTACCAATTAGAAGTGATCTGACACTGACCGCCTTGTTAGAATCCTTAGAGAGATTAAGATGGAAAAAGTTGATGCTGAAGCCTTTAAGGAATAGTTGAAAGCTGAAATGGCTGAACAAACTAGGATGATTATAAGAGAAATTATGGGGGAAATGATGGGTATAGCTAGAAGGGAACCACCAGCACCTCAGCCACCAGTGCCCTAACCACCGGCACCTCAACCTCAACCATTTAATTTAGATGCTGAGGATCCTAAAAGGCAAGAGGTAGAGGATGATCAAAAGACAGTATTGGCAGAACCTGTTATCCATCAAAAAGAGGATGCCCCGGGAAATGCAAAGAAGCCAAACTAGGCTAAAGACCTTGTCTAGTCTATGGCTCAAATGTAGTTGATGATGAAGGAAAAAGGGATCGATGCCCCAATAAGCTATTCTGAGTTGAGCCTAGATAAGGATGATGATCCCCTACTACAAAAGTTCAAATTCCCTAATATAAAAAAGTTCACTGGCACAGAGGACCCCCACCTTTATTTAAAGAAGTATGTGACCCACATGAAGACAACTGAACTAACTAAAGGACAGATTGTGAAGCAATCCCTCCATCTCTAAAAGGAGCACCCATCATATGGTATTATGCTCTAGAATCCCATGTTCAAGTTGATTGGGAGGAATTATGCATTGCATTCATCAAACAATATAGTCTCAACATTCAGATGAAGGCTTCTTAGAGAGACTTGTAGAATATGAAGTAGAAGTTTAATGAATCCTTTGCGGATTATTTGATCAAGTGGAGAGCAAAATTAGCACAGATGAAGCAACGGCCTGCAGAATCTTATCAGCTAGTAATAGCCATTGGAGGATGTGTACTCCCTCTCTCCAAGAAGTTGAGGGATTTAGGGATTTAAAACTTTGAGGAGTTGTAGAGGTTTGGAGTAAAGAAAGAATCAGACCTTGCGCAAGAAAAGAGGTTCTTTATTTGGAAGATATATGAACAGAGAAGGGTTTTGACCTAGCAGTGGAGTCAGGCCAAGCAGTAACATACAGATCAACATAGTTAGATAATCCCAAAGGTTTTCTAATTTAGGAAGACCCCTCTCCAAAGTCTTAGAAAAACTGATTGAGAATAACCTTCTATAACCCTTACCTAAATGACCTCTTTTCCCAAATGCTGACCCAAAGATATACTATGAGTGCCATAAGAACATTGGGTATGATATAGAAGGCTGCACTCACCTGAATCACGAGATTCAAGATTTGATTGATTTAGGCAAAATAACTGACTCAAAAACCAAAAAATTGAACACCTAAAATAACCCTTTACCCAACTACTGAAATGTACCACCATTAAATCCCTGTATCCTGATGATCAACACTGGTCTAATAGAGGAACAAGACATCAATTCCTTTGTTAATGTCATACCTACACTACCAAAACCATAACCAAAAGACCTAAATCTAAGATAGCAGTCCATTAAGTCTAGTGTAAATGTGCTTGATATTTGGAGTTCCAATGATGAAGAGGGAGAAGTTGCTTCAAATTTGTGGAAGAACAATGAGAGGAAAATAACACAATCCATTGAGAAATTGAAGGAGAGGGAGAAAGAGGTGAAAAATGTTAAGGTAGAGAAAGAGGGAAACAATGTAAAAGAAGGATTAGAGAAAGATGAGAAAGTTGAGGAAATTATTAAGGCTAAAAGAGATGAGAAAACTCTTGCCAATATTTGGGAGCTGCTTATGAACTCTCAAGCCCATTGGGAAGCACTGGTTATGGCTCTTGATCATAAGAAGATACCTTTGACGTACACTCCAGAGCAAATGGTGGACTTGCTAACTGAAAGCCTTCAGGGGGCATTTGTTTTCATAAATGATGACCTGCCTTTAGAAGGAAGGGATCACAGTAAAGCCTTGTTCATTAAGGCTAAAGTGAAAGGCAAATTAATGTGTTGTGTTATGGTCCATAATGGGTCAGCCATTAATATATGCCCTCTGAAGATCCTACCAAAGCTGGGCCTGACAGTAGTTGATTTAAAGCCCTCCAACATAGTCATCAAGGCTTATGATGATACGAAAAGGCCAATTGAGGGAACTTTTTGGGATTTAATTAAGACAGGACCCATTGAAGTTTGGGTTAACCTCCATGTGATAGATATTTCAATCACCTTCGCTATTCTTTAAGGAAGACCATGGTTCCATCCTTTGGGGGGAGCATCAAAAGATTAAATTTCCATATGAAGGAAGGGTGGCTACTATAATGACTGAAATGGAAGCTGTAGTTGTCGTATTGAAATTAGCTTCCACTGAAATCCCAAACAGCCCGAGTTTTAAATTTTGCATGATTTATGAAGCTAAGCTAAACCCAAATATTATCAGTATAATGAAGAGCATGCAGTACATGCCTGGGATAGGATTAGGGAAGAATCAACAAGGCCCGCCAAAATTCATTGAACCTAAAGTACTGATCTTGAAACATAGGGTAGGATATCTAGGGGAAGATGAGTCTGTTGAAAAGGAAGAAGTTGAGAACAAGTCTAGGAAGAATAGAATTAGGGCTAAGCCGAAGGAGAATATGTTCTAGGAAACATTTATGGAGGAAGGTGCCAATTACCCCTACTAAGGAGCTCTTGAGCCTTTGATGATCATTAAGAAGTTAGTCCCCGGGTTCGAAATCTTCACTGAATATGTGGATAAGATCAAAGAATATGTTATTAAAGAGCCTATGGTAGAAGAGCTAGTACTGACTTCAGAATCAAAGGGGGATATTCTTGTAGTGGAGTTGAAGGACGCTGCTAACCAGGAAGAGGAATTCAACTTTGAAGCCTTTGTCCTTGACTCTATTATGGATGTTTTCTATAGTGACATTGACTTTTCTCTTTCTAATTTGTTTGAGACTGATGACATTTTCTTTTCTAAAGTTAATGTGATGAAGTTTGATTATGCTTACTTGTACGATATGTTTCCTAATGGTTATACTGTGTGTGATGATTATTTCATGCATATGTTTGACATTAATTTAGTGCAAACTGAATCATTTATTCTAGGCACAAGTGATAACCCTAGAAATATACTTATTACTTCTGACTTAACTCCTGATGAGAGAGAAAAAATGAAAGAAACTCTAAAAAGAAGATATAATGTATTTGCTTGGGGCTATGAGGATATTCCTGGGATCGATAGAGAGATTACAGAAAAAAGGATTCCCACGTATTCTTATATCACACTGATAAAGCAGAAGACGAGAAGACTAAGGCCAAAAATAGGCTCTCCTAGTCAAAGAAGAAGTAGAAAAACAACTGAAAGCAAAGTACCTAGAAGTGGTAGATGACACCCAGTGGCTAGCTAACATAGTCCCAGTTCCTAAGAAAGATGGTAAAGTTAGGATGTGTGTGGACTATAGGGACTTGAACAAGGCTTATCCAAAGGATGATTTTCCTCTACCATACATTGACACCTTAGTTAATAGTGCAGCTTCTAGCACCATATACTCCTTTATGGATGGCTTCTTAAGATACAATCAGATCATGATGGTAGTGATTGACAAGTTGAAGACTTCTTTCACCACTGAGTGGGGTGTTTATTATTACACGGTTACACTATTCGGGTTGAAAAATGCAGGGGCTACTTACCAAAGAATGGCTACTACACTGTTACATGACCTGATCCACAAAGAGATAGAAGTGTATGTAGATGACATGATGGTGAAATCTCTTACCAAAGAAGGGCATTACGAAGCCTTAAACAAGTTCCTAGCAAGAGCTCAAAAGTACAACCTCAAATTAAATCCAAAGAAATGTGTTTTCAGGGTGATGTCTGGGAAACTATTGGGACACATCTGTTAGATTTCATGATTCCATACGCCGCGGAAAAATAAAATTTGAATCATAAACCCAAACCCGAATCCAAGTAATTTTATTAATTGATTAAGTCTAGGGTTTTTGTTTTCTTACCATAAATGCAGAAGAGGCAAGAAATCTAAAAGGAAGAGAGGAGGTTCACTCCAATGACACCCTACCTCGAGCTTTTAATTTAGCAGTTCATACTTGAGACATCTCCAAAAGAATCTATCCTCCACAAATGTCCACATGAACAACCCTTGATTTTGAAAATGAATATTTATGTGCTAGCACCTTCTCTTAATTTCTCACAAATCAAGAATTAAAAAGAACTTTGCGCTTTGTTTTCTAAAAGAGAGAAAACAAATTTGGTGGCAAAATAATGATAGTGTATAAAACCCTAGAGAATATAACATATTTATAGACATTTAAATTAGGGTTTCACTTGCCAAGCAACCTTTTGGTAATTTTTCACTTATTCTTATTCTGATTTTATTTAAAATTAAATCAAAAATAATATTCTATTTATTTAAGATAACCTTTACCTTAAATAAATAAATATTTCCACAGAGCTTATTTGGGCTTGTTAAACCCATATTAATTTTGGGCTTATTCAAAGTGTGTGACCCTGTAGGTTCACATGACATTGGCAGTGGGCCTTAAATCTCTATTTATGCCTACAAGTCATAAGTGGCCTCTAGCAAGACATTATGACTACCCAAGTCATGTGAAGTCAATAATCTGACATAACCTAATATGCAGTGAATATTCTAGTCCCTTTGTCACATGATATCTTGACTGAATATAAGGCATAAATTATATTATCCTTATAGAATTCAATCATATAATTTCTTTCCAAGTAGATTGAGAATGATAACTCTTTATCAATTTACTTTAGCATGGCTATGCATTTTCCTCAGTCTATCTTATCAAGGGGCCCATATATATCTTACTCATATTAAATAAGGGATAAATTCCTTCTCAATCACTCACATTCCTCACATAACTCATTTTATACCCAACAATAACCTATTTTATCATTCAGTTAATGATAATGTAAGATTGTGTCAAAATACAAAATAGTTATGTAGAAATCCATGGTGATTTCAAGGTCAAAAGAATAAGCCAATATTATTGTGATAAGAATTACTTATGATAATTATCTATGTAGTATTCTCATGATGGGTCAATCCAACACTTTATTTCTCAAGTAAGTACCTATGAGTTAACTTAATATCTCATATTCATGATTAGTAAAACATAATCATCAATAAACACCATACTAGCCATAATACATTATTATGACTAGGGATAATTTGAATAGAACTCATATTTAATATAAGGATTTTACTATCAAGACACATACTTGATGACCTTAGTAAGAATTGACTATTCAAGTAATTATCATAACATAAAATGATAATGAAAAATGTCTCTTTATTAAATAAAATGATAAAGTCAAAACATGGTCATACATGATTGACCTAGTGCATATCACTAACAACATCGTCAGTAAAAAAGGCATAAAGGTGGATCTGGACAAAGTTAGAGCGATCAAAGATATGCCTGCATTGAAGAATGAGAAAGAAGTTAGAGGGTTTATAGGAAGGCTACAGTACATCAACAGGTTCATAGCCAAGCTTACTACTATTTATGAGCCAATCTTCAAGCTCTTAAAAAAGAATTAGTTGATCTTCAAGCTCTTAAAGAAGAATTAGCTGATCATCTAGGATGACAAGTGTCAGCAAGGCTTTGAAACTATTAAGCAATATTTGATGAATCCTCAAGTTTTGCAATCGCCATAACCAGGGAAGCCCTAATTCTTTACCTGGCAATATAGAAAGATGCGATTAGTGCAATGTTGGCTCAATAAAAAGAAGGGAGAGTCAAGCATACTATATATTATCTAAGTAAGAAGCTTCTACCCTACGAAGCTAATTATAGTCTAGTAAAAAGAACCTGCTTGGTTATAATCTAGGCAACAAAGAAGCTATGGCATTACTTCCAGTCCTACAGGATTCAGACGGTTTCTAAGCATGATCCTCTCAGATATCTACATCAGACTCCATCATTGATAGGAAAATTAGCTAGATGGTTAGTTTTACTTATTAAATTTAACATAGATTATATGGCTAAAAAGGTGATAAAAGGAAGAGTTGTGTCAGACTTCTTAGCCCAGAATCTGGTAGACGATGGACAAGATTGGGAGTTAGAATTCTCGGATGAACATCTGGGGGCAATAGAGATCCAAACATGGAAAATATACTTTGATAGAGTAGTGAATAGTAAAGGGGTAGGCATTGGTGCAATTTTGGTCTCGCCAGAAGGAAAAGTAATTCCGATGGTGAAGAGGCTAGAATTCAAGGTCACTAATAATCAAGTTGAATATGAAGCCTGCATTTTTTTTCTAGAAGCATTTAGGAATGTAGGAGCAAAAGAGGTGACAGTGTATAAGGATTCGATGCTAGTAGTGAAATAGATCTCCAAGGAGTGGGAAGTAAAGGAAGATAAGCTAGGGTTGTATTAGGATTATTCAGCCATGATCCTATTATCTTTCACACAATATAGATTCATACACTTGCCCTGGGAAGAGAATCAGATGGCAGATGCGTTGGTTACTCTAGCTTCGATATGGGAAGGAGGTAGACGAGCAGAAATGAAGCCTCTTATCCTAGTAAGGTATCAGATTCCTTGCTATAAGGAAATTATAATAATGTCAATCGACCCAGCAGAGAAGCCTTGGTTTTATGATCTACAGTAGTATCTCGAGACAAGGCAATTCCTTGAGGAAGCTAGTAGAAAAGAAAGAATGTTGTGGAGGATGTTATCTCGACAGTTCATTAGCCATAATAAGATGTTGTATAAAATGATGCCAGCTAGAGTGCACCTGAGGTACGTTGATAAGGGTGAGGTGCAGAAAATTATGGAAGCAGTTCACAAGGGTGTATATGGGCTGCATATGAATAGGACAATCCTTGCTAAAAAGATAACCTATCAAGGGTACTTCTGACTAACCATAGAGGCAGATTACGTGAAGTATGTAAAGAAATGCCACAACTGCCAAGTGTATGGTGATGTGAGCCACCTGCATTTTATGGAATTATAAGGACTAATCTCTCCTTGGCCATTTATAATCTGGGGAATGCACATTATCAAAGAGATAAGGCCAAAAGCATATAATGGTCATCATTACATTATAGTGGCAATCAATTATTTCTCTAAATGGGTAGAAGTTGAATCATTTATAACTGTAGGGGTGAAACAGATGGCCAGGTCCATAGAGAAGAATATAATTTGCTAGTATGGGTTGCCTCATCATAAAATCACTGATAATGGTGTTCAGTTTAAGGCAGAAATGACCACTCTGTTGGAAGAATACAAAATTAAGCATCATAGGTCATCCCCTTATAGACCACAGGTGAACGAAGCCGTAGAAGCAACAAATAAGAATGTGAAAAGAATCTTGGCCAAGATAATGGAAAATTATAAAGACAGGGCAAGTTACCTATAGTTTGCATTATGAGGATACAAAATCACTGCCAGAACATCAACAGGAGCCACTCTGTATTTTTTGCTATATGGGTATAAAGTTGTGTTGCTAATTGAGGTCAAAATCTAGTCATTAAGGGTTCTCATAGAGTCTAAAATCCCTAAGTATCAGTGGGTAGAAAGTTGATTAGCATAGTTGACATTGTTGGATGAAAAGAGGATGAAGGCCATAAATCACTCTCAGTTGTACCAAAAAAGGATAGCCCGGGCTTATAATAAGAAGATTAAGCCAGGCAAGATCAAAGAGGGTGACTTGGTCTTAAAGCTTACTAGGCCAATCATGACTGGTCCACGAGGTAAGTTCAAGCTTACTAGGCCAGGCAAGATCAAAGAAGGTGACTTGGTTTTAAAGCTTACTAGGCCAATAATGACTGATCCACAAGGGAAGTTCAAGCCAAATTGGGAAGGTCCCTACCAAGTGAAGAAGCTATTTTCCAAAGGGACTGCTATTCTATTTGACTTAGAGGGAAATGAATTCAGAGAGCCCATTAACATGGACAAGCTCAAGAAATACTTTCTGTAAAGTCTCGCTAGTGAGAAAACCTTAAAAGAGGCTGCCTAGGCAAAAGTTAGAGACAGAAGAAGGGAAAAAGTAAAAGTCTTGTTGGATTGAAAACTTGAAAAGGTGGTCCAGGAAAAAGTAAAAGACATGTAAAAGGAGAGAGAGAGAGAAGAAAAAAATAGTTAGTTGGAAAACTTGCAAGGGCAAGCCAATTAACGATAGGAGATATGTAAGAAGAAAAATTGTATAGTCACATTGTGCTTAAATTAAATGAAATGGATTGCCTTTATTATTGTAAACATTGCATTAAATGCTTATTACACACTGTTTAACTAAAAAGGAAATTCCATCCGGCAAGAAAGTAAATAAAAAGACTAAATTGCATAAACCAATCTAATATCGTTTGCTTCTCTTTTGACTCCCCTAGGCACTCGACGCTTGTAATGCCATTATCCTTCTGTTTCTTGTAAATTCATCCTTTTCTATCTATTGTAGTTGAATCCATTCCTTATACTAGTCATCAGTAGACTGATCTCCACTGTAGTCAATGAATCTTTAGATGATTCTACGAGGCCAAGTAGCAAGCAGGTTGTCCAGAAAGTTTTAAAAAAGAGGCCCTAGTTTAAACTCATGCACTGGTTCTACAATCAGCTATTTCTGTCCATATTGCATGCAAAGCTGAGCCGGATTGTAAAAGTAAAAAGTGGTTAAATGGAGGCCGGCTAAAGGAACACATTAAGTGTAAGACCGAAGGGTCACATGTTGCAGTCTCCACCATGGGCACATCCACTGAATCAGAGTATCAGGGAATGTGGACAACCAACTATGAGTATCTTCTGGGATAGGCTGAGCAATGTATGATAATGTTTGGCCTTATAGTGAGTAATGTCTCCTGGTGGTTTGAGCAACCTTAGGTTCTCTTACAACCAAGCCTGCAGAAATGACGAATGGGTAAGAATAAAGGAAAGCAGAAGATGATAAGAGGAAGAGGAGAATCACCTCCAATAGAAAAGGGCTCTTAGAGAATCGCCTAGTCTCAAAAAGTTATCAAGCTTGATAATATTCTCAGCCAGAATAAGAGGGAAAGGGTTCAGTCCACTCTCCACTTGGTCTAAAAAATAAAGGATCTTTAGGTCACAGTCGCCAAAAGGGGAGACTAACAAGAACTGAGCATACAGGCAAAGTGCTATCATTTATGGCCAGGGAAGCTTATTGCTATCTACAGCTGCTACAGTTTCCATAAAAGGGCTCAACAGGATTTCATTGCCAAAAATATGGTGAAGAGAGGACTGAAGGGGCATGTTGAACAACTTTGCCATTTGATATTGAATGGTGTGCAAATCTGAGGTTACGACTGAAGGAATGACAATTTGTTGAGCAGAACCTATTTAAGAGCCCAAGATAGCTTCAAATTCCACTGGCAAGGGGAAAATCTCCACTGTATTGAACTAAAAAATGTGTCCTTGAGGATCCCAAAACTGAGCAAGAATGTGGAGAAGGGAGAAATTGATCTTTCTAGCATGCAAAGATCGGAAGGCAGATAGGTAAAATGACTCTATTCTAGTCGATGATCCACCATCCAAACTTTTTAGAATCGATTATATCTATTTCAATCTTCTCTCAATCATGTTTGGGGGTTAGAATGTTGTCTGGGAGAGAAGAATAAAGGGAAGCGGTGAGATAAAGAATTTAGGGATTTTGAAGAAGATTTAGGGGTTTTTTTATAGCTACAGGATGGACTTATAGAGGTGATCACCTCTATTTTCAGGCGGCGCCTTTATAAGAAGAGGCAAATGATTTGTCGCCTCTTCACATAGAGGCAACACCCTTTTAAAGAGGCGACACCAATACAATAGGCAGAATGGATCTTTATATCGCTGGAAATTATTCGGGTTGTATATGTAAAGTCAGAAAATAATGTTTCAGAAATAAAAATGCCTCCATTCATTCAAAATTCTGCTAAAAATTGAGTTTAAAAGTTATAATTCCCATCCATCCAATGCAAAATATGAAGGCATAAAAGTAAAAAATCAATTAAGATAATAAAAGGGTAGTAGTGCAAAGTATCAAATGTTCCTAAACAGAACACCCCTATGCTAGAAAAAATCTCTAGAGGGTCCTCTCTACTCATCACTCTTGGACTTATTAGCCTCCTCGTCAGCTGGCTCATCCACAGGCTTATTAGCTGGTTCATCCACAGAAGCATCAGTAGGGTTAGTCCCATCATCGTCACTGCTATCCTTAGATTCCTCATCAGCTGTCCCTCCTCCTTATCGCCCTCAACCTTAAGAGCGATGAGCTGGCACTCATGGGCAATGATCCTAGCCTGACTGGCCTCATCTCAATCTTATCAAAGCACGATAAAAGGTAAGAAATCATAAAAGCATGCATACATGTAGAAATAAAGCATATTTTGTGTTTACCTTCCATTATTGCGTGATCTGCATTAAGAAGTCCCTATGGGCCTTGATCATGCGATATATATATGCCCTCTAATCTCGAGGTATCTGTTCCATTGATAATATTAGAATTAACCATGTGTTAAGTAAGACTTGAGAACATGGTTTTGAAAGAAGGAAACTTACATGAGTAGTAGCCTCTGGGAAGAATGTTGGTTTTTAAGGTCATATCCAACATCAGAAACTGACAAGAGAGCTCATTAGAGGGCACTTAGTAATGAGTCAGTAGATCAGGAGTAGCAGTGAGTCTATCGAACACTACTTGGGATTAAGAATTGGAAGGATCTGTAGAGGAGGGTGCCCTAAAAGAAGAACCCTCACTATTAGGAATGATGCGGGGGTGCTGATAAGGCCTCTCCTTTGCATAGGGCCTAGAGCGAGGAGCAGGTGCCTTAGTAGCTACCTAAAAGATGAAAGATAAGTCAAAGAACAAAATCTGTAAGTAAATATAAAATAAGTGAAATAAAACACATTGCATGCTCACCTGAAGTGTAGGTACAGGAAGAGGCACCCGCTGTAGAAGATGAGCTTATGCAAAGTCCACATAGTGGGACTTCCTCTACTCGCAATAGTTTGTGGCATCTTCTCCCTATAGGGTATGATCGAGCTCATCTCCCTCTAACTCATGTGCCCAGAAGATATATCGAGGAGGAGCAAGAGGTGGACGCCTCACTCGAGTACTTGTCCGCCACTAATGTATCCTCTCCCTGAGGAACCAAACCCTGCAGTCAGGGCCTCTAACCCTCCTCCCAGATAGAGGGATAGAGTCAACCATAGCCTGCATACATCTTTCCTGAGGGCCCCATAAGTTCGGACATATTTGCAAGAATAAACAATTAAATGGATGAATTTGATTAATAAATTTATTACTAATTCTAGTTATATTTGCAGGTACTTACCTCATCGTGAGTGAGCATGTTCAATTGCTTGTAGTGGACATGAACACGAGCCATATGCCTCCTCTAAGCCTGGCTAGGACCCCACCTTGCCATTGCAATGAAGGGTGTATCACAGACCCTAGTAATCCCCACTACCAACTTCAGCTCTAAAGCCTAGTCCTACAAAAGAAGCAAAGGGTTGTTAGTAAAATTGGATAATAACATTTGGGATGGAATATAATGGTAAAAGAGAAATAAAAATACCAATATGGCATGCCAAAACCACATAGTCGCCTAGCTCCATATACCAGCTTATCCATGCTCTTATAAAGATAAGCTAAGGCACAACTACCCCAGTCATAGGTCGCCACCAAATATAAGTCCCTTAGAGGCATCAGGAAGCTCAAATCTATAGAGCTTTCCATATCTGCAAAAAGCATAGTGCCCAGCAGGTAGATAGGAAAAGCACGCACCACCTGATCAATCTATAGGGCTGTAGTGGTCACCTTAACTCTAGCACGAGTGTAGAAGCTCCTAATCGAATCGAGCCTCACTATGTGGGGTCCCCTTCATATATGGGACCATACTAAGTAGATGCTCGATGAAAGAGAGATAGTTAGGAGAAAACTGGTGGAGACTGGCATCGAAAGGAACATAATCCTCAGCACAAGCAACACCAATGATTGCGATAAAGGCCATTGGATCAAGGGTGAACTCCCCAAAGGGAAGATGGAATGTATGGGTAGTGTCAGACCACCTCTTTATCAGGGCATGTAGGGGCTGGTAGGTTGTACACCACTACTGTGCTGGGAGTGGCAGGATGAAGTTAGAGAACCCAGTATCATGAGTTTGAGTTTGCACTATGTTAGTAAGCTCATCGTACCATATGCGCACACCATTAAAGTTCCCAACACCCTTGAGGGTGTGGGTATTGAGCTAAAGGAGTAAAACAGGGAGTAGAATTGTCATTTTGTACAATAAATTTTCAAACTTTTGCTAAATCATGTTGCTAAGATGAACACCTTTATCGAAGAGGCAATCACCTCAATGATGAGGCATCGCCTCCTGATATAGAGGCAATTGCCTCATTGAGAAGTGCCCAACTTAAAGAGGTGAACACCTCTTTATGAAGAAGCGATTGCTTGATCAAAGAGGCGATTGCCTCGTCAAAGAGGTGATGCCTCTTCGTGTCGGCAATCTAACAATATAATTCAAAATTTCAATTTTCAATCAATAAAATTCAATTTCTTTTGGTTAAATTGATAAATGTGCATCTATAAACAATAACCTGATGTTATTTGATGATATTCATAGGAAAAATTAAGGAAATTGGGTACTAACCTCTTCAATGGCCATGTCACAAATATAGGATCGCACATCCACAAACAGGGGATCTCTTCTCTGATAGTTAGTCTAAAAATTTAAAAGGGATGTACCATAGGTGCCACTTGGTCCTACATTGGCAAATTCAAGGTCCGTGCGGCATCCATATTGAGAAAATATGGAGAGTGAAAGAGAAAAAGGGAAAAAGAAAGGGAATTTAAGAAGTGAAAGTGACCTTTAGAAAGGAAAAAAGATAATTTATATGATTAGGGCAAGAGAGGAAGACTGAAAGAAAGAAAATGAGGAGTAGAGGGTGAGGCCCACTTAGTGAAACAAAGCATGGAGTGGCCTATGGCCCATAAAAAAAAAGTGTGAAAAGAATATCAAATAAGAATTTTCTGCATCACTACTTGGGTATATCCCATAATCAATATTTGGATAAGAATATTTTGATTGAAGCATAAGGAAGAACAAGCATCTGGTTAGGTTTGAATCCCTGAAGTGTGCAGAATAATAAGTGTCAGTCAGGTTTGAATCCTCAAAGTACGCAGAAGAATAAGCATCTGGTCAGATTTAAATCCCCAAAGTGTGCGAAAGAACAAGCGTCTGGTCGGGTTTGAATCCCTGAAGTGCATAGAAGAATGAGCGTCTGGTCGGGTTTGAATCCCCAAAGTATGTAAAAGAATGAGCATCTAGTCAGGTTTGAATCCCCGAAGTGCATTCTTCTTTTACTGAGTAAATCTCTAGCCAGAAAAATTCGGGTATTATGCCAAACTATAATGAGTAACTGATTGGGCCAGGAAAACCTGAGGAACATGATTACTTTTCATCACTTTGTACTGAGTGGAGATTGAGCTATGCTCAAGATTCACACCAAACTATAATGAGTAACTGATCGGGCCAGGAAAACCCAAGGATCATGGTTACATTTCATCTTTTCTACTGAGTGACTTCTCGAGCTAGGAAAACTTGGGAATCACGCTAAATTTATAATGAGTAATTGATCGAGTTAGCTTAACCCAAGGATCACGGCTATATTTCTCTTCTGTCTCTACTAAGTAAAGATTGGGCCATGCTTGAGATTCACAAAAAATTTATTAATGACTGGCTAATTGGGCTAGGAAAACCCAAGGATCATGGTCACATTTTGAATATGAAGTTCAACCTCTTAGATTTGAATTCTCGAGGCTGATGGCCCGAGTAAAGCTCGCGGGTCAGGTATGTCATTCTTACTCTTTATTATTTGATGTGCATGTTGCTTTATTAAAAAATTATTTTTAGAAAATTCAATTTTTTGAAAAACCAAAGGGCCAAATTATGGACACTGTTAGTTTGGTCAACCGGCAATAAAAGCCCGATGATGAGAAAGTTCGAGTTTTGAATGTAAAGGGAGTCTGAGACTTCTCTAAAATCGACTCAGAAAGCCCAAAACACTGAGCCAAG
Organism: Mallotus nudiflorus; assembly: GCA_947683625.1. Classification (NCBI taxonomy): domain Eukaryota; kingdom Viridiplantae; phylum Streptophyta; class Magnoliopsida; order Malpighiales; family Euphorbiaceae; genus Mallotus; species Mallotus nudiflorus. Next base: position 169,331 of record CANTUR010001210.1, read on the forward strand.
CCCAAAAATACCATATCTAAGCCCAAAATCGAGCTAAAGCCCATGCTCATTGCCTCTTGGCCCAAAGGCCCTGACCTAGCCCTAGTAAAGAGGCGATCGCCTTAACGAAGAGGTGTCGCCTCTTTACCCCAAACATCGGTGAGGCGATGCCTCATCAAAGAGGCATTACCTCTTCACACCCACCCTCTACAGAATTAAATGCCATTAATAGCAGTGGTTGAAGGCTCACCTGATGAAGATTTGGTCATTTTTGAATGTAAAAAGAAAGGAAAAGGTAAGGGAAAGAGCCTAGGGAATGAAAAAAGAAAGGGGAGCGGGTAAGGAGTTTTTGGGAAATTGAAAAGGGGAGAGGGTAAAAGGCTTTCAAAAAAAGGATGTAGGGGCATGAGAGAGGAGGTTGGCAACTGGAGAAAAAAAGTCTAAAAAAAAAAGAAAAAATAGAGAAAAGGAAAAAAAAGGAAAAAAGAAAGGAAGAAGACTGAGAAAACTAAAGACTTGGATTTCTTGGGAAGGAAAGGGCTTTCTCTTGCATTCAGAGCCTCAAATCAATCAACCAAGCTCTGAGGGCTTAGTTAGGAGCATTAGGCACATCCAAGTCAGTAAGCTTCCCCCTTTTTAAGCTTTAAATCTTTTATTTTCATTAAAAGTATTCATTCATTAACCTTGTGTTTGTATTCTTGAGTTGTATTGCTCGTCTGAAGTCATATGCGAAGCATGATTACATGAAATACTGAATATTAATAGTTAATCTTTGTATATTTGTGTTTGTTTCTTGTTTATCTGCATGAGTATTGAATTTCTTAGGATTTAAGAAATGTAGCATTTCTCTGTCCTTATTGAAGAGGCAACGTCTCTTCATAAAGACGTTGCTCCTTCATGATGAGGCAATAAGAACATCGCCTCTTAGTCAAGAGGCAACACCTCTTTGAAGAGGCGCCACTGCCTGATCAAAATCTGTGTGAATTCTGCCTTGCTTTTCCATGCTTGTTTTGTACTTTCAGCATAATTTCCATGTTTAATTTATTATATCTCTTGATTTTATGCATGATTATTGTGTTGTTTGGTATTATTTTTAATGTTATATTATTATGTTATTTTGTAGACTATTTTATGAATTTATTTCTATTTATTTTGTGAATATTATTTGTTAATGATTTTTAGATATTGTTGTTGTTTGTGAGATAGAACTAACTCGTATTTGTTGCATGAATTATTTGATGATTTTTAATTACTAGATTATTACTTTATTAATTAGTTCTTGAGAGTTTTGATTTGTATAATTAATTAGTTTATTTTTGGTTTATATACGGTTTATTTTCAATATCTTTTACGTTTATTTATACCAAAAGTTGTAATCATTAATCCTTCTCCCCTTTTATTTGGAATGAATTGTTGTAAATTATTATTATTTGTTTTATTTGTGATTATATGTCAGGACATAAACATGAAATGGAACTAATGTGTAAATTTGGAATAAAATCTAAAATTAGAAACAAATCACGATTAACATGTTAATAAGCAAATAATTTAATAATCAAAGGTAATAAAATACGAAACACACACAGAGGCCAACCGCAAGGTTGGGTGGGCGTTCCAAAAGCCCATACCCAGTTTCCAAACCCGATCTCTGATGACGGCTTCTAGGAACCTCCATGGAATCCAGTTGTTGTATAGTGTGTCCCGGCTTTTATCCGAGTGACGACTCCATCTCCATTTTGAGCCGCAAGCCCATTATGTATTTCCTAGTGAATACTGAACTCGCATAGTGCCATGATCACCAACACTTGAGCGCACGATTGACCCCGCCACCTACAATCTTTCAAAATTATTTTCATATAGTTTATTGGATTCTTTAAAAATAATAATAAAGTCAATATCTCCATCACTCACATGAAATTGTATATAATTATTTACTACATTATTAATTTCAATAAAATTACTTTGATAATTATAAATTGTTATTTTTTTAATTCAAGTCATCTTTTATATTTATGACATTAAATAATTTTTAAAATATTATTATATTCGACTTCATTTACATTAAAAAAAAAAGTATTAACCGCACGCATTAAATACATGATATATATTTATATTACTATTAAAAGTATTTATATTTGTTTAAAAATAAAAAATTAAATTAATCGTAAAATTTACTATTTTCTCAATTGAAATTTCTATTATATAATATTTTTATTTTTATTATATATTGATTTGTGATTTAATTTAAATCATTGTCTTCTTTTTTTTTTTTTTTTGAAACGAATTTAAATAATCTTCTAAAGTATATAAAAATATATTTAATTTGATATGCTAACTTTACAATTTTTATTAACCACAAATTAAGGTATGGGTAACTATAAATGTTTAATTTAGATTTTAAACCGTAATCATAATTTTTTTTAAACATATAACTAGTTAACCGAATATAAGGAGAAAATTTTTTTTTCAAATTTTTTTTTAAAGATAGCAATACTTTAAGGTATTGCAGAAAAATTCAGAATAATGAACTTTTTTAATTTTTAATAATTTCATCTACCGATGACCGACCCAAAGTCCCAAGTCCCACCATTCGAGCAAAAAAAGAAAATGCATCCCATGTGAATAAAGGAGTGAGTTCATCGCCAAAAAAGAAAAAGAGAACAATAAAGGAGAGAGTCCATACGTTCAATAGATAAACAAGAATAAAGGGTGAATTACACCATGGGGAAGAGAAGAACTTCAATAATTACATCCAAAGTGAGATATAGCTGTAAAGCAAAGATCATTGTAAAGTAATATAAGTAAGATATAGCAGTAAAGCAAAGATTATTGTAAAGTAATATCACTAAGAATAATTTTTATTTTATTTTTAAAAAATTTAGATAAAAGATATTTACATAATTATTTAGCTATGTTCACATTTGAGTCCTAATTTTTATAAAAGTTAAATAATATAAATTAATTCTTAAAAAATTTATTTTCCAAATGTGTATATTAAAATAGATAAATTTTAGTCCTTAAATTAATATTTTTTAATTACATTAGAATGGGAAAAATGAGAACTTGAATTTAAAATGTAATTGGAATAATTTTTTAATAGTAGTAGTAAAAATTTCTTTATTTAAATTATTATTTTAAATACATATTACTTAAATTTTTATAGCAAATTTGTATTCGTTGCTTTTATTTATATGAAATTCTTGGCTGAAATATAATTGATCAATAACTTTTGAATAATTTTTTTAATTATAATTTGTAACATTTATATATTCATCATATGATGATTATTATGAAATTTTTTTAAAAATTATAAGTGTTAAGACATAATTGTAAAGTAATATCACTAATAATTTTTTATTTTTTTATTTTAAAAAAAGTCTAAATAAAAGATATTTACATAATTACTTTGTTATGTTCACATTTCGAGTCCTAACTTTTATAAAAGTTAAATAATATAAATTAATTCTCAACAAAATTTATTCCCCAAATGCATATATTAAAATAGTTAAATTTTAGTTCTTAAATTAATATTTTTTAATTACATTGGAAACGGACAAATGAAACCTTGAATTTAAAATTTAATTGAAATAATTTTTTAATAGTAATAAAAATTTCTTTATATAAATTATAATTTTAAATACAAATTATTTTCAATTTTTATAGCAAATTTATATTTTTTACTTCTTATTTATATGAAATTCGTGGCCGAAATATAATTAATAGATAACTTTTGAACAATTTTATAATTTGTAACATTTATATATTCATCATATAAAGATTATTATGAAAATTTTTAAAAATTATAAGTATTAAGACAAAATTATAAAATAATATCACTAATAATTCTTTATTTTTTAATTTCAAACAAATCTAAATAAAAGATATTTTCATAATTACTTTGCTATGTTAACATTTGAGTCCTTATTTTTGTAAAAGTTAAATAATATAAATTAATTCTCAACAAAACTTATCCCCCAAATATATATATTAAAATGGTTAAATTTTAGTCCTTAAATAAATTTTTTTTAAGTTAAATCAATATTTCTTAATCACATAGGAAAGGGAAAAATGAGAGCTTGAATTTAACATTTAATAATTGAAATTTTAACCATTTCATGTATTTTTCGGCACATGATTTTATATTTTAATCAAATTTTTATCCTTAATTCAACGATTAGTGCACAAAACCTGCAAAAAATGAAGACTCAGACTACAGATTAGAAAGGAGTCAACTGCATATCATGAAGTCTTTTTCTCTTTCTAAATAATCAAACTACTAGATCAACTATCCTCATCAATGTCAATCTCTGCGAAAACACACTCTAATAGAGTTTAGAGTGTGTTTGACATACAAAAGTATGTTTTCTTTGAAGTTTTAACAACTAAAGTATATCATATTCTCTGAGCTTTTAACTAAAATACCAATTTCTTTACAATATTTAGTCATTTTACAAGTTTAATGTTAATATTCTCACTTTTCTATAGTTGATCTATTTTAGGTACTCAATTTTGAACAAGATCTGTCTGTCTTCATCTCTCCATGTCCAAACTGGTAATCCTCAAACTTCTTTATTCATTTTTACTTATTTATTACTTTGTTGTTTAGCTTCATATATATATATATATATATATATATATATGAACCCAACAAATTTTTTTCCTCTTCAAATTCAACCACTATGTACAATTCGTGAGAGTAATCCTTGTAGGACCTCAGGCGCTACCAACTCTCCCAAAATCAATTGGTGTTAGGAAAGGCGCATACCCTAGCCTTATAGTGCATTCAACACACACAAGCGCCCACGGCATTTGATTGTGACTCGGCCCACTTGCCTCCGCCACGGGACAATTGATGGAACAAAACTTATCCCCCAAATATATATATTAAAATGGTTAAATTTTAGTCCTTAAATAAATTTTTTTTAAGTTAAATCAATATTTCTTAATCACATAGGAAAGGGAAAAATGAGAGCTTGAATTTAACATTTAATAATTGAAATTTTAACCATTTCATGTATTTTTCGGCACATGATTTTATATTTTAATCAAATTTTTATCCTTAATTCAACGATTAGTGCACAAAACCTGCAAAAAATGAAGACTCAGACTACAGATTAGAAAGGAGTCAACTGCATATCATGAAGTCTTTTTCTCTTTCTAAATAATCAAACTACTAGATCAACTATCCTCATCAATGTCAATCTCTGCGAAAACACACTCTAATAGAGTTTAGAGTGTGTTTGACATACAAAAGTATGTTTTCTTTGAAGTTTTAACAACTAAAGTATATCATATTCTCTGAGCTTTTAACTAAAATACCAATTTCTTTACAATATTTAGTCATTTTACAAGTTTAATGTTAATATTCTCACTTTTCTATAGTTGATCTATTTTAGGTACTCAATTTTGAACAAGATCTGTCTGTCTTCATCTCTCCATGTCCAAACTGGTAATCCTCAAACTTCTTTATTCATTTTTACTTATTTATTACTTTGTTGTTTAGCTTCATATATATATATATATATATATATATATATGAACCCAACAAATTTTTTTCCTCTTCAAATTCAACCACTATGTACAATTCGTGAGAGTAATCCTTGTAGGACCTCAGGCGCTACCAACTCTCCCAAAATCAATTGGTGTTAGGAAAGGCGCATACCCTAGCCTTATAGTGCATTCAACACACACAAGCGCCCACGGCATTTGATTGTGACTCGGCCCACTTGCCTCCGCCACGGGACAATTGATGGACACCCAACAATCTCCCCCTCAGCAATTGCTCCCGTTGGGAATCGAACCCGTGACCTTGGCTCTGATACCACTTGTAGGACCTCAGGCGCTACCAACTCTCCCAAAACCAATTGGTGGTAGGAAAGGCGCATACCCTAGCCTTATAGTGCATTCACCACACACAAGCGCCCACGGCATTCGATTGTGACTCGGCCCACTTGCCTCTGCCACGGGACAATTGATGGACACCCAACAATCATAATTTTGTTGGATGAATTTATTGTGGCTTTTCATAGACTTTCCATTTTGTTCTCTGCAGTGTCCTTGCTATGTGTGTATCTTTACAAAAATTAATCAAATAATAAAACTTGAGAAATACAAATTTCAGATACCCAAAAGGTAGTAGGCGGCTGATTTCTGTTCAGAATTAATTGTGGAGAAATGGGTGAAGTTGCTCTGGTTGGGCAATCAGCAAGTTGGATTTGCTGCTGACTGGAGAGGTGAAACTACTCATTGATGTCCATATAGAGCTTAGAGACATCAAAGATGAACTGGAAACCATCAAATCATTCCTAAGAGATGCAGATGTCAGATTGTATAACAAAAATGAAGACAGTCCTATCAACACTTGGTTGAAGCAAGTACGAGAAGTTGCTTTCCACATAGAAGATGTCATTGATGCATATATGCTTCATGTTGCGCGGCGTCAAGATGGTCATTGCTGTTTGCGAAAAATCCCTCACTTACTCAAGAATTTGAAGGCACGCCACCAGATAGCCTCAAAGATTAAAGATATAAAGAAATCAATTGGGGAAATAAAGGAGAGAAAAGAAAGATATAGCTTTAACTTTTCACCAGAGATAGTAGGCGGTGACATGCATAATAAATGGCGAGAAAATCGTGTGGCTTCCCTCTTTCTTGATGAAGCTGAACTGGTTGGTATTGAATCTCCTAAAGCTGACTTGATAAGATTATTAGTAGAGGGAACAGCTGAAAATGCTGCAGTCTCTATGGTGGGCATGGGAGGGTTGGGCAAGACCACCCTTGCCAAGAAAGTGTATGACTCCGAAAATGTCACTGCTCATTTTGATTGCAAGGCTTGGATCACCGTATCTCAATCCTACAAGCTAGATGAGCTATTGAGGACTATGATACGAAAATTCCAACAAGAAACTCAGCTGCCTGCATTGGAAGGAATCAACGAGATGGACGAGTAATCACTTATTGAGAACATCAGAGCATTATTATTGCAAAAAAGATACCTGGAGCATCCATTTTTGGAATGATATCAAGACCGTGTTACCTGACAACGATAAAGGTAGCAGAATTATAATAACAACTCGTAATGAAGCTGTTGCCCCTTCTCCTAACGCTTCTCCATGTTATAATGTCTTCAAACTCCTAGCTCTGCTTGAAGACAAAGCCTATGAGCTCTTCTGTAAGAAGGTGTTCAAATCAAATGGTGGAATTTGTCTGTCAGAGCTGCAAGAGTTGTCTAAGTCCATTGTTGAAAAATGTGAAGGTTTGCCCCTTGCCATAGTGACAATAGGTGGCCTATTGGCAACAAAAGAGAATACTGTTCTAGAATGGAAGAAATTCTTCGACGGCCTTAGTTCATCTTTAGCCAATGATCAACATCTCTCAACTATCACAAAAATTTTATCACTAAGCCATCACGATCTGCCTTACCATCTTAAATCATGTTTTTTGTACTTTAGCCTATTTCCAGAGGACTATTCCATAGGCCGAAAGAGACTAATTCGTCTGTGGATAGCTCTGGGCTTCATAAAGGAAAGGCGAGGCAGAACATTGGAAGAGGTTGTTAGAGGTTGTTGAAGAATAAAATTTAGAGAAAAAAAGAGAAATTTCAAGGGAAATATTTTTTCATTATATTCAAAAAAGGGTTACATCCCTTTATATATATATACAGGAATCCTAATCACAATCTAATTAGGAATAGAATAACATCCTAAATAGAATATAACTTTATTTCTAATTTTATACAAATATTTATTTCCTAATATATACAATAAAAATATTTATTTCCTCAACACTCCCCCTCAAATTGGTGAATATATGTCAATCATTCCCAACTTACCAAGTGAGTTGTAGAATGTTTTTCCGGATACTGCCTTTGTGAGAATGTCAACTAGTTGGGTTTGAGATGAAACATATGGAAGATCAATTGTCCCTTGGTTCAGATGATCTTTTATGAAATGTCTGTCAACCTCTACATGCTTAGTTCGATCATATTGAATCAAATTATTTGCAATTGCTATGGCTGCCTTGTTATCACAATGTAACAACATAGGCTTTGGATGTTTTAATCCCAGATCTTGAACAATTCGCCTTACCTAGAGCAACTCACATACTCCATGAGCCATTCCTCTAAACTCAGCTTCAGCACTTGACCTTGCTACAACTTTCTGTTTCTTACTTCTCCAAGTGACTAAATTATTTTCAATAAATGTGAAGTACCCGAACGTTGATTTTCGATCAGTCCGATCTCCAGCCCAATCAGCATCAGTATAGCCAGTAATTTTATAATCCTTATTCCTCCCAAAGAGTAACCCTTTACCCGGAGAAGACTTTAGATATCTTAATATTCGGTATACTGCATTCATATGTTCTTTACTCGGAGAATGCATGAACTGACTTACAACACTTACTGCATAAGCAATGTCTGGCTGAGAATGAGATAGGTAAATCAGCCTTCCCACCAACCTTTGATACTGATCTCTATCAGTTGGAACTTGATCTTCCAGGATTGAAAGTCCATGTTTGACTTCAATGGGAGTCTCAGCTGGCTTACAATAAAGCATCCATGTCTCTGTCAGTAGATCTATTACATACTTTCATTGGCAAAGAGAAATTCCTTGAGCTGATCTTGCAACTTCAATTCCTAAAAAATACTTCAAGTTACCCAAATCCTTAAGTTTAAACTCGGATGCTCACTATCTTTGCAAGTTTGTTGTCTCACTCGGATCATTTCCGGTGACCACCATATCATCAATATATACAATCAGCGTGGAGATTTTACCTAACTTCTGTTTGATGAATAGTATGTGATCAGCATCACTTTGCTTATATCCGAGCTTCCTCATGAAGGTTGAGAGTCATTCAAACCATGCTCGAGGTGATTGCTTGAGTCCATACAATGCTCTCTTTAATTTGCATACTCGGTTAGTACATTTAGTTCCGAGTGGTGGATCCATATATACTTCTTCATCTATGGTTCCATTCACAAATGCATTTTTTACATCAAATTGTCGAAGCGGCCAATCCAGGTTGGTAGCTAAGGAAATAAGGACTCGGATGGTGTTTATTTTCGCTACTAGGGCAAATGTATCTTTATAGTCGATTCCATACTTCTAAGTGTACCCCTTTGCTACCAATCGAGCTTTATATCGATTTATGCTTTCATCTGGATTGAGTTTGACAGTGAATATCCACCTGTACCCCACCATTTTCTTTCCTTCCAGAAGAGGAACGAGATCCCACATCTGGTTCTTTTGTAATGCCTCCATTTCATCATTCATAGCTTTCTTCCAATCCGGATCATCTAAGGCTTCCTGCACATTACTCGGAATAGATACAATAGATAATTGGTTTATAGTAAGTGCATGTGAGTTAGACAAACGGTTGGTTGATATGAAGTTGTTGATAGGGTATTTAGCTTTAGTATAAAGGTTCAGATTATATTGTCTTTTTGGAACCCCTTTATTGATTCTAGAAGGATAACGAGGTTTAGTATTTAAAGGAGACAAGTTTACCTTATTATGCACTACATCCAGAGTTTCTTCAGCTTCTGGTGTGGGTTGGGAAGATGTACTATCTTGATTACTCGGATTTTCTTCGATGATCTGTCTGGGTGAGATGCTCGTACTCGGAACATCAAATGTCTGTCCGGGTAAGATGCTCGTACTTGGAACATCAGATGTCTGTCCGGGTCCGGGTGAGATGCTCGGAATAACATTTTGGAGATTCGGATTCAGAACACTTAGAATGCTATCTTCAAGCTCAAAGAGGTTTGGATTTCTCTCCCCCTAAAGAGAGCACTCGGAGTGGGAGAAGAAAGGAGAATTTTCATGAAACCGAACATCCTGAGTGACATACATCTTCTTTGTATTCAGATCATAACACCGATATCCCTTTTGTAAATCCGTATAGCCAACAAAGATACACCAGATAGCTCAAGGGTCTAATTTTCTGAGTGTCTGATGAACATATACCGAGCATCCAAAAACTCAGGGTTCGAGATTATTGAAGGGTGGAGATATGACAAGTTCCTGAAGTTTTTGAATAGGAGTCTTAAAAGCGAGTACTCGTGATGGTGTCCGATTTATGAGGTACGCAGCGGATCGAACAACTTCTCCCCAGTATTTTTGAGGAACATTCATGTTAAATAGGGATGCTCGGATAACTTCCAATAATTGTCAGTTCTTCCATTCGGCTATACCATTCTGTTAGGGAGTGTCGGCACAAGATGTTTGGTGGCGAATGCCCTTCTTGAGGCAGAAATCATTGAGAATTGAGTTAACATACTCCCCACCATTGTCAGACTGCAAGACTCAGATTTTACTCTGGTATTGTGTAGCCACCATGTTGTACAGGTCCTGAAACTTGGAGTACACATCTCCTTTATTGGAAAGTAGAGATACCCAGGTCATCCGAGTACATTCATCAATAAACATTACAAAATATCGAGCACCAGATAGAGTAGGAATCTGAGCAGGTCCCCATACATCAGAATGAATGGTCATAAATGGAATTGAATTTTTATTATAACTCAGTACATAAGAAATTCGGTGGCCTTTTGCTAATTCACAAACATCACACTTGAATTCCGAGTCTGTGGTATGCAAAAATAAATTCGGTTTTATTTGTCTAAGATAATGAAAAGAGAGATGACCAAGACGACGATGCCATAAGATTACTTGGTCTTGACTTGAACAACTTCTACCAACCCTATTAACTTGACTTGATTTCTGACTTGAATCATCATGCAACTCAAGCTAGTACAACTTTCCACACTTAACACCAGAGCCAAGAATCCGACGTGTTGCAATGTCCTGAAATACACAATAATTAGGCCAAAATTTGACAGTGCAATTCAAGGTTTCAGTGATTTGGCTAACAGATAGTAGATTATAAGAAAGAGATGGAACAACAAGAATAGTATCTAAATTAAGAGAGTCGGAGTTAGATACTGATCCCTCATGAGTGACTGGTACTATGCCTCCATTAGCAGTTAGAATATTTTATTGGGTTGATGGATGGATAGAGTAAGATGGTGAGTGGAGTTTATCATATGATCAGTAGCACCTGTATCAATAATCCATGTATTATTTCAAGTAAGATTTGTCATACCTGGAGTGGTATCACGATCACCACTTGGTTCAGTAGAAGTACCAATTGTAGCCTTGTCGAGCTTCTTACAAGGCTTTCTATTGAAATCCCACCATTTCGGATATCCCATAATTTTATAGCACCGTTCTTTAGAGTGTCCAACTTCGCCACAATGAGTACAGGTGTATATGATGGGCTTGCTCAGAATTTTTCCTTTGAACTGGGGACGAGTCTGAGCTGCTACAAGTACAGAGTGGTTCGACAGTATCTTTGGCTCTTCCATTGTATGTCACTGGTTATGATCCTGTCGGACATATGCATAACTGGACTCGAGATCAAGAGGTGGATCCTTCCAAAGTATTTCACTATGAGCATTATTAAATTCTGAATCAAGCCCAGCTAGGAAAATATGTATTCTAAGCCGTGTAATATGCTTATAGAGTGATACTACTCCATTAACATCCTCCCCTTGTGCACACGTCCAGGCATCAATTTTCTGAAATATTCCAATCAGTTCATTATAGTATGCAGGTAATGCCTTACCATTCTAGCGTGTAGTGAATGATTTTCGATTCAATTCAAATAACTGAGTTTTGTCAGATCCATCATAGAAGGTTTTTGAGACAGCATCCCATATCTCCTTTGTTGTTGGAAGACGGATGAATCTCTGCATCAATGTCGGACTCATGGACTCAATCAACCAACTTTTGACTTGATTATTATCAAGGAGCCAAGTTTCCAACACTTTATCTCCTGCTGGTGGCTTTGGCGTAGTGCCATTAAGAAAGCTAGATTTATTTCTAGCTTTAATTCTCATCTCCATGATCTGTGACCATATAGTATAGTTCGTATCATCAAAAATAATTCATGTGGGAAAGAGAGAATTATCTTGAAGGGTTTGAATAAAATTGGGTATTCCATGGGATACGATAGATGTGTTTTCGGTGGTCATGATTTTGAAGATTCAAAGAATTCAAAGGAAGAAAAAATATGATTTCAAGAATTCAATAAAAAAAATTCGATTTCAATGGATATGCTCTGATACCATGAAAAATAAAATTCAGAGAAAAAGAGAGAAATTTCAAGGGAAATATTTTTTCATTGTATTCAAAGAAGGGTTACACCCCTTTATATATATACACGGGAATCCTAATCACAACCTAATTAGGAATATAATAACATCCTAAATACAATAGAACTTTATTTCTAATTGTATACAAATATTTACTTCCTAATAAATATAATAAAAATATTTACTTCCTCAACAGCAGAAGAGTACTTGATTGAGCTCAGTCAAAGATGCCTGTTCAAGTTTCAATGGTTGGCTTCAAGGGAAATATCAAAAAATGTACGGTCCATGATTTGATGAGAGAGATAATTGTTTTTCAATCAAGAGAGTTAAATTTTCATAAAGTTCTAGTAGAGAATTATCATATTTTAAAGGGAAGAAGCCGACACATCTCAATTAATGACAGTTTACAGAATGTTTCAGACAGCAGCAGCAGTGATTCTCAAACTCATTTTATTATTCTTTTGGGGGTAAATGAACTATCAAAGTCTTTGATTAGTTCATTCACTAAAAATGTGAAGCTTTTAAGGGCTTTGGATTTTGAAGGAACTCATTTGGACTACATCCCTGAAGAAGTGGGAAATTTATGGCATTTGAGATATTTGAGCCTAAAATATACAAATGTGAAGAGGCTGCCAAAGTCCATTGGTAAACTGTGCAACCTTGAGACTTTGGATTTGAGGGGATCTCAAGTGTATGATCTTCCAATTAAGATCAATATACTACTTAAGTTGCATCATCTTTTGGCTTATTCCGTTAATGATGACGTCAACTCTTTCAATTGCATATGTGGTGTGAAGATACATGATAACATTGGGTGTCTAAGGGCCCTACAAAAGCTCAGCTTTATTGAAGTAGATGATGATGAGGTGAATTCTATTAGCCAATTAGAAAGATTGACATAATTGCGAAAATTAGGGATCATAAAATTGAAAAGAGAAAATTGGTTGTCCTCGTGCTCTGCATTAGAAAAGATGACATGCCTTCACACGTTAAATGCTTCTTCAATAAATGAAGAGGAATTTATAGACTTGCAATCAATGTCTGATCCTCCTCCTCTGCTTCAAAAGTTATGCCTGTTTCTTTAGAATGGTACATTAGTAAATAACGAGTTCCCACACTGGATAGCCAAACAAACAAGTTTGGTTAAAATTACATTAAATTGGTCAAGAGTAGGGGATGATGCATTACAAATGCTCTGAGCTTTACCTAATCTACTAGAATTGTGGTTTTATGAGGGATACAATGGAGAGAAACTACATTTTAGGAAAGGATAGTTTTCAAAACTCAAGTTTCTATGTCTTCAATGCTTAATTGAATTGAATGAGGTGATAATAGATGAAGGAGCATTGCCTGTTGTTGATGAGCTACCGATTGGACCTTGCCCAACGTTGAAGGAGCTGCCCTCTGGCTTCCATTTTCTAAGAAATCTCAAAAAGCTGATGTTTGTTGACATACAGAAAGAATTTGCAATTAGAATGCAACCAGTAGTAGTAGCAGATTGAGGTAATAATGACTATTGGAGAGTTGAGCTCTCCCATGTACCACTTGTCCGTTTCTTGTACAAGATAAGAGGAAGAACATATGATGTCTACAAGCCTGGTGAAGAGGACTTGATTAAACGTTTGAAGGAAGACTCAAATTGAGATCCATTAAGGGAACACTTTATTGTGAGATTCTTAACATTCTTTTATGGTTTATATTAACTAAAACAACTTTTTTTTTTTTCCTTTTATATCAAAAACAAGTTCAAAATTACAGTTTTTTTTAGAAAATTACATCCTTGATGTTTGACCTAATTTACACTCTCCTCCTTCTTATTTAAAAATCAAGCATTTACATCCTTCAATTTTATTTTCGTCAACATTTAAATCTCTCCGTTAACTTTTCCATTAGTCTCTTAATAAATAAGACACTTTACTCCCTCTATTTTATAAAAACCAAACATTTTACTCCCTATGTTTTATAAAATCTAACACTTTAATCCTTTTTATTTTAATAAAATAAAAAATAGTTGTTCTTTTTTAATTTCGTAATTATTTCAAATTTAAATCACAATTTTTACTAAATTTTAAATAGTTACACATGTTCTTATCAACATTTCAAAAATTAAAAATCAAATTATAATTTTAATAAATTCATTAATTTTTATCAATTTTATTTTATATTTATTTTTGTATTTGATTTCGTTAATTTTACCTTCTTTTAAAGTAATTCATTTTATATATTACTTTAGTTTTAGATAATACTAATTTTGAATGGAACAAAAATTAATAAAATTAAGTAAAAGAATGAATATAAAATAAATTTATGAATACTAATTTATAGATTTATTAAAATTACAACTTAACTTTTGAGTTAATGTGTGTTTTTTATAATTTAAAAAAATATATTGATAGAGATATGTGTTGGTGTCTAAAATTTTGTTAGTATTGAAATTTTAAATTTTAAATAATTTAAAAAATTGAAGGACTAAATTATTTATTTTATTAGAATTTAGAAATTAAACTATTTTATTTTTATAAACAAAGGGAGCTAAATGTATTTTGACATAACAAAACCTAATAGAGAGACTTAAATATCAACATAATTAAAGCTTAGGAATATAAATGTTTGATTTTCAAACAAGAGGAAAGCGAGTATAAATTAGATCAAACTTCAGGGAGATAAATGTAATTTTTTTTTTGGTGTTACTTCTATTTTCAAGGACAAATTTTCAGTATTAAGTTATATTTTGGATGAAAATCTTCTGTCAGTCGTGATAAATTGGGCCTATTTTCTCATTTCACGTATTTTATTTCTAGGAATAATATTAAGTCCTGCAAGATTTTTTTTTTTTACAATCAAATTCTATAAATTTTAAAAAACTTTTCGTTAGTATTATCCATCATTCAAAGTAATTTTTTTTGTTAATCAACCCTTAAAATCAAACTTTTTTTTTTGCATTTTATTTCTAAAACTATTAAAAAAATATCATGTTTGACTTCTTTTATTATTTAACCTTCATAATAATTATATAATTCACTAAAATAATTTTTTTAAAAAATAAAAATAATATTTTTCTGACACCATTAGTTATATTGGCAATGATAAATAAAAATAATTAAATATTCTTAATAATTTTAAAATATATAATTTCAATTAATATATCATAAATGAATAAATATTTTTTTAAAGGAAAAGCTCATCTAGTTTTATCAATATTATGATTTGAAAAATATTTCAAAAAGCTCATCTGTTTTTAAATTTATTTTATTTTATATAAAAAATAAAATTATTAATTAAAATATATTATTCTCAATATATTTTCTATAAAATAGCCTAATTTAAAGAAATATTTATAAAATATAAAATAAATTATAACATTGACAAAAGTAATTGAGTTTATCTAAATATAAAAAATTTATTCATTTAAGATATATTAAGTAAAATTTATATTTAAAAAAAATTAAAAATACTTAATTAATTTTATTTATCATTGTTAATAAAATAATAATTTAAGAAATTATTTTAGTGAGTTATATAGTTATTATAAAAATTAAATAATAGAATAAGTCATAAATAAATAAATAAAAATATTATTTATATAAAATTTCAAAAATGACATTTTTTTAAATAGTTTTAGAATTAAAATGTAAAAAAAAAAAAAAAAAAAAAAAAACTAATTTTAAGGGTTGACTAACAAAAAATTATTTTGACTTTTTTAAAATTTATAGAACTTAATTTTAAAAAAATATTTTTGTAAGACTTATTTATAAAAATAATATATTATTTATAAAAACAATATAACTTATATAACTAACAATGTTGCTATTCCTTATTTATAACTTGGATGGTGAAGGTCTAAGTTCAAGGAAATAAGTTACTCATTTCACCTATTTTATTTAATGCAAGTTTTTCAGGCTGTTTTGTTGCTTTTATTGATGCTTCATTTGACTATGTTGATATCGCTCTGTGATATGATGTTGTGAAATTGTCGACAATTTGTGACAAATTGCACTTTGATTTCATTTGATTGCTATGTCCCAGCAGAAACATGAAATAAATACATTTGCTTTCTATTCCAATTACATGCGGCAGCATAATATCATGTTTAAGACAATCACATGCGGCTTCTATCGTCGACTGCAATTGAATCTTTGCTCTTTGATTTTGTCTGTACAATCTCATTAATATATTTGCTTTCTAAGAAATCAAATTGCAGGGGAACAAGGTAAAACCAAATTCATAGTATACTAATTTAATATTTTCTATTTTATGCTAATAATACTGCAATCTCGCTGCAATTTTCAATATTTTATTTTTCTTTTTGAATGTTATAGACTCTTTCTGTAGCGCATGGGAAAATAATATAAGTCTCAATTCTTCGAGAAGACTGAAGGTAGCCACTCTGGCACAATCTCCTACATAGAGCACAATATGTAATTTTATGAATTTTCATAATTAACGCGGGCACCCACTCACACACATACAAGTAAAGGAAGGAAGGAAGAAAGAAATGCCAAAGTTAAGAGTTTTAAGCTGGGGAAGATCCATGGCACATTGAGAAAACAATTTGAGGAAGTCTTGATGTATGTTATAGGTGAAATAGAAATACACATTCTCAAGTGCAGGAATACTGTGGCATGAGAACCGTCTAGCAAAACCAATGTGCTCCAAGGTTTTGAGTTTTTCAAGAGAATCGAGTTCAACAGTCATAAAGCCCATACAATAGAGAACAAACAACGATTTCAAACAAGGCAAGGGTGGTAGAGTAGACATTCCTCTAGCTTCAAGCACTCAAGGTTCGAGCAACCCGAAATTATGTTGTCTAAAGTATAATTTTGATACCTCTACATGGTTGATATCAAGGGTCGTTAAAGAATTGAATCCTTTACAATATTCAAGAGGTGGCATCAAAGTACAGTGACCTATATGAAGATGTTTCAAGCTGCTGGTGCCGGTGGGTGATGGGAGGAGAAGGTGACAAGAGAAGTTGCAGTAGTCAAGAATACGAAAAGGGTATTTAAGGTTGAGAGAAATTATCGTAGCATTCATGGCAATAGCAGAAGTAATCCATTGGTCAATATGAGAAGCAGAATCATTTTTAAGGCCAAAAGTAAGCTGGAAGATGTTTATTTTTGTTACGATTTGTGTGATAAAACTGCAGGACTTGAGTAACGCCCATCAAGAAATTATCAATCTCTGAATTAGTGCCATTAATAGAGAGAATATTAAAGTGAAGGTTTGATGAGGATGAGCGTAGAAACCTCCATCTGCGAGACAATAACTTACCCTTAAAAGTATCTCTCACGCTCATAAACGAAAAAATCAACGAGAGAATGTCATCAGGTAATTGACTCATACGATCAACACCACCAACTTCTTCCATGGTCTCCTTCATTTTCCAGAATCTTTTTCAGAGCGGAGTAAAAAACAAAGTCAGAAAGAGATCAATATACGTATGCACAAGCATATGATTTTGCTCCAGGAATTTTTTTTTTTTTTTTTTTTAGGATAAGCATTTAGTATGGATGGTATCCAAACTTTAATCTTTGTTTCAGATTAGGTATCAAATATTAATTTATTTATTTTTCATACTTATATTATTTTTTCTTTTTCTTTTTTTTGGTTGCTTCATGGTACAGAAATCAAATCAATTAAAGAGTAGTATTTTTATAATAAGCCGTGGGTAGCGGGGTCAATCCTTTTCCTTTCCGTAATTTTTTTATGATGTGGTAACTTGAAGTAATTTATTTCCTTAAATACTTTCTAATATTTCGCACTTTTATTAAATTGTTCATATCCTACTAAAAAGTTTTTTTTACGATACAAACATGTATTTTAATATAAATAAAATTAAAATTATTAAATTAATTTTTATTTAATTATAACTATTGATTATTTTTGTGAATCAATATTTATATATGTATTAATAATTATTATTAAATAAATATTAATTTAATGATTATAATTGTACTTAAATAAATAAATATATTTATTTTGAAAAATGATTCTCCACTAAATATATAAAGGATAATATTCAATATCGTGAGAAATGATATGATTATTATGTCGCTGCCTGTAGCTAATCACTATAACTCTCCTCCTCTAATTCAATTATGATTAGTATGTCGCAGTTTGTAGCTAATGATTATAACTCCCCTCCTCTAATTCAATTGTCTTCTGTCAGGTAAAAGGTGTAAAACTCTAATTTTTAAAAAATATACTTTTATCTAACTCGTGAGGTTGATATAAATGGGTCCACTAAATAGGTATGATCCAAGTTGGCTACGTCGCAAATAATAATGAATATAATGATTAGAAAATCATAAATATTCTTTCAATGTTCATCCAGCATTTCTTAATCTTGTGCAAAGAGAACAAGTGTTGTTTGTTTGCTTAGTGTATATTTTGTTAAAAACAAAAAGTGATTTTTTTTATAAAATAAAAATAATAATTTATTATATATATATATATATATATATATATATATATATATGTATATATATATTGATGTGTACCCAATTAATTTATCACTCCAGATGTTTGAGATGCTTGAATGTAACGAAACTCTCTAGCACATGCATCCTCAAAGGACTGAAAGCTAATGATACAGTTTTGAGCTTGGGAAGTTCCCTTGGCAAGTAGCTTCACCTCACACCAAATATAAATTCTCCAGTGGAGAAAGATTGGTGAATTTGAATTGTTGCTTGCAACCAATATGCTCAAAGTTCAACAGTAAAGAAGGCCAAACAATCAAGAAGCCGCAATGTTTAGATATTGTCTAAACTGATCACCATATCATAGCAAGTTATGATTTTTAATGCATACAAAGCAACTAAAAGCACAATAATAACAAAAAGAAAAGTAAAGCAACTCCTTTGCCAATATTATACATAGATCTTCCTTATACTAGAGCTGTTCTAATAATTAACTATGCAGAATTGGTAATTCCTGAAGAAGAAGCAGCAGCATTCTCTTCTTGCTTATCATAATAATGGTAGATAGCTGCACCAGAGAGGACTCCTAATGTTAAGGCTTGTGCATGCGTCCTACAAGCAACAAAAAAGATCAAGTTAATCAACACTTAAACATAGATGAAATGCTGCAATGTAGTTTGCAGTATGTATGTGTGTATGTACCTAGCATGAATGAGCCTCAGACTGGGTTTAAGAGGAGTTCTTGAACCTGTATAAGCAAGTGAACCACCAACAGCTGTTGCCCAAAATGCTCCTACACTACCCAACAACGTCATGTTATCAATAATAGATATAATAGCCATTAATTAGTGAACATTGAAGCAAAAGAATTATATACTAACCAATGCTGGCAAGCTTGTGCTTTGAAACCCAAGATTGAATTGCCTCCATCTCTGTTCACTTTGTTTCTTCTTCTTTTCATTGAGTGAGCGGAAGGTTGGTATTTATGAAGGTAAAGAACATAGCGGTTGATGAAGAAGATGTTGAAACATGTGCTTGTTGTCGACTTGTTTGGTACGGCCAATTGGTATAGTTCTCTTTTTCACTTTTCTTGGAATTCTGAAACTATAAACTAGTGGCTCTACTGTCATGGTTTTGTAGTTACTTTAGTTAGTGCGGCACTGTGTGTTGATATTTTTTCAATTTTCGATTGTGTGATTCTATGAGCCATTGGATTTGGATTGAAATCAGGACATAAGTTGATGGAGATTATTCAGTCTTCATTAGTAGGTGTAGAAATTAAGTAAATTAATGGACATTCACCAACAAAAAAAAAAAAAGCCAAAAAATCATTTTTGTCTAACAAAAAAAAATATTTCTAAACAAGTATAAAGATTTCATTAATATTTGTTACTTCAATTGATAAAAAAAAATTTAAATAATATCTCGAGTTTCAATTTTTTCTATGAAAAATAAATATTAGAAAAATTTTACTTTTATTATAAATTTATATTATTCAAATTTTAAAATAATTAGAGTCTATAATAACTGAATTATGAACTTTGAAACTCAAAAAATTAAATAATAGGGGGATAATCGAATTCCACTCCTAAGAAAAAAAGCTAATAAACTTAAACCAACATACTAGTTCATCTAAAACAAAAAAAAAAAAAAATGCTTAATGGTAAATAGATAAGTATTTAAAATCTTTTTGGCAAATCTTTTTTAAAAAATAAATAAATAAATAAAAAAGAAAAAAAAAAAGGAATCTGCACAACAATATCACAAAAATCGAAATCATTTACATTAAAATAATCCTAACTTTTTAAAAAATTACACACGAATCCTCTTTTTCTTCTTCTGTTTTTTTTTTCATGTTCTCCTTTTTTTCGTTTCTTTGTTTTTTGGTTCTGCTTTGAGATCTATTGCTTCTTCTTCTTCTTCTTCTTCTTCTATTATTTGATTTGAAAATCAATTGCAGACGCTTTTCCTATTATGTGCTGATCCAGTCTAGAAACACCTTTGATCTTGCCTGGAAACACCTTTGTCACCACCTTGACTTGCTTTTTTTTTTCTTGTGTTTTTTATGTTCATGAGCTGAGTTTGATTTTATTAAGTGGTTTCTGCTGTTAAAGCCTAATGATTCCAATCAAGTGAATTTTGTTGAAATAATTTATTGTAGTTTGAAATATAAAATATATAAATACAAGAGAAATATGTATCTCACTTTGTTTTCATGGAAAACAAATGGAAAAATATATTAAAGAACAACACAGGCAAGTACATAGTTGTATTGAGTGTATTTGAAATAGGCAGTGACTGACATGACTTGAAACACGAGCATGTTCCAAGCTATGTTCGATGGGTCTCAATATTCCATAAGTATACATGGGCAGGAACATGGGCAACCCAGAGCAAACAGATAGTGGGGGCAATACTGTTAAAAGATAGTGATTTTATCATGCCTCAAAGTCATATATACACCCACTGGCATAACAATTTTTAAGTATTTATTACTTGTTGTCACAATCGATACAAAGTTTAATTCTGCTTTCAAGATGGCGAATCAAGAGTTTTTAAAGTTAGATAGATTTGATGGGACAAACTTTACCTGCTGGAAAGATAAGATATTGTTCATTCTTACCGCTCTGAAAATTGCCTATGTGTTAGATAAGAATTTGTCTCCACTTCCTTCATGACAACCTAATGATGATGAAGAAATAAAACAAGCAAGGAAGAAGCATGAAGATGATGAATTTCTATGTAGAGGCTACATTCTTAATTATTAACAGATCATCTTTATGATCTATTTTCCTCCATGAACTCTCCACAAGAAATTTGAGCTGCATTGGGTTAAAGTACAACATAAAAAAATAAGGTGCTGATTAATTTCTTATCTCTAAATTCTTTAATTTTGCTATTTTTGATAATCACTCAATTCTGGATCAAATACATGAACTTCAAATTCTAGTTTCAAAATTAAAGGATTTGAAGGTCGATGTTTTCGAACCATTACAAGTTCGTGCTATAATTCCAAAACTTCCTCCTAGTTGGAATGAATTGTCGTAACCCAAACCCGAAGGTATGTGACCAGCACTAGAGAATGGAAAATACAAAAATGCTTCTAAAACACGTAGTAAGCTTTAAAATTTTTCACATATTAAAAACAACTAACAAAACAATAATATCAAAATAAATCCATCAATGTAAATTATACAATACAGTATTTCCAAATACGTTAGTATCACAATTTTAAAACAGTTCATAATACAAATGACAAAAATTCATACTCAACTACTGTGGTATCCAGAGTACAATTATACAATACAAAAATTAATTAAACATACATAAAGTAGTCGGTGAAGAAGAAACCTGGCGCAGACAATGACTACTGGCAAACTAACCGTGAGGTCCTGAAAAATAAGTTGAGGGGAATCAAACCTCACTAAGTGAATCAATTTTATGAAATGCATGCTAGTTTGAAAACATTTATAAAATCCTTTTTTGAAGATAAAATAAAATAAATCAATAGAAATATAAATATTAAAATCCTTTACTTTTCTCAATATTCTTAAGATATAAAATACCTTTCAAAATCACAATTCATTTTATTATTAAATTTTAACACGAAATCAAATAAATATCAATTTAGCATAAACCATCATATTCTAATAGCCTTCCGGCTCACTTAGTCCAAATGACTACTACCCCAAAAGCAAGCTCAACCGAGTTACAGTCATATTCTAATCACTTAACTCAATATTACTGTCCCAAAAGCAAGTTTAATCGAGTTACATCCCATTTCCAGTCCGAAAGCGCAAGTCTCCACCTAGATCAATGAACTCAATATTACTGTCCCAAAAGCAAGTTTAATCGAGTTACATCCCATTTCCAGTCCGAAAGCGCAAGTCTCCACCGAGATTAATGATAATATTGCCTGATAGCATAAGTCTCCACCGAGCTCATTCACATACACAATACAAGATCATACCCATGCACACGTGGTCTTAGTGATACCCACTAGGTAGCACATTCTACCATTTTCTCCAAATCATTTGAATAAATAAATAAATAAATAAAGCTAAATAAAATAAATTCCATAAAACATGCTCTCGAATACAAATCATGATTATAAATAGAGAAAGTATGCATATGACAAAATAAATCATACATGTGGCAATATAAATAAATTCATAAATAAATTCTTATAATCAATTTGTTATCATTTTAATCATATGAAAATGTAATTTAAAATTCCATAACAAACATTCCATAAAATCAACTCACAGGTCTACTGTGCTGAGTGATGCATTCTCTGCTGCCTAAATGTTACAGCTCTGGTCCTAAAGTCCTCTAAAATAAATAATATTTATTTAAAATATGCGTATTCAATAAAATAAATAAATCCATAAAACTTCTCAAAATTTAATAAAATCATAAGATGATGAGGTTGACTTGATCTAAGATTTAATGCTATACAGACTAAGAATTTTAGTAGATACCGATGTCATGTTTTACGAGAAATCTGCTGAAAATTTGGCAGAGTCTCCTCTATAAAATGAACATCTCTTTATCAAAGTAGAGCCGATCCTACACGAAAACAACACTTCTAACAATTTCATAGCTCAACAACTCGAGTTGGGCCCCACACTGCACTTTATGCCCAACTGAGATCCAAGATTCACAATATATATAAAAATAAAATAAGTTATCTCAAATCATTAATAATTCATAAAAACTTAGTTAACTAATGCAAATTAATTTCTTTATATATAACGAAAATATAAGGAAATTTATTTCCAACTAAATAATTAAAATAGTTAATCTCATAAAACCCCCTTTAAACCTCTTTTAATAAAATCACCATTAATTACACATAAATTATTTAAATAATCAAAATATATCATAAAAATCATAAAATAACTCATTTAAAGCTTAAAAATAATAAATAAATATATTATTTGCTTATTTTCCAAAAATTACTACTAATTAACTAAAATTTAGAATTTAATTACAAAAATTATTTTTATACTTTTATTATTCAAAAATCTGTTTAAAACATAATAAATACTAATAAATTTAATTAAACTTAAATAATTACTAATTTCTAACAATTTTTCCAAAAATACATATTTATACATCAACTTTAAATTTCATAACTTATATTCTAAAACTAATCTCACAAAACTTCTTTCACAAAGATTACTCCACATCATATATAGAATTTAATAAAAATATGTTCACATTCCGAGTCCGGAACAATACCCAAGACCAGGAATAGTGACCCGAAACTCAATTTCCTCTAAAATTTGCAAACCAAACATCAAAAGAAAGCTCTTGTAATATCCCGAGATTTTATGTATTTTTAAATTGCATCGGGATATGCAGTGTTAATAATTTTAATAAATATATTTGACTATTTAATTAATTTGTTAATTATTAAAGTTATTTTTAATTATTTTAAATTTCCTACGTAAAATTTTTCCGAGAATTTCATTTTTGGGAAAATAAAACCTAAATAAATATTTATTTATTTACGTTAGTCCATTTTATTAAATTGCATGATTCCATGCATGATTATATATATATATAAGTTAATCAAATTTACAAATTGTGCCACTCATTCCTTCCTCCCTTTTCTCGACGATCGACCCTCCTCTCATCGCTGCAAATCCCGTTCCCTCACCGTTGGTGTGCCTCCTGGCATGCCACCACCATTTCCAGCCTGCTCTGCCGCCTTCTTCCTCCATTTCCGGCGTGATTTGGCCGGAAAACCAAAAATCAATATCAACTTCGTTCTCTCTCGTCCGGCCACCGTTCTTGATGATTCTGGCATGGTTTTTCTCCTAGAACTCCCTAGAAATCAATTCTAAGCTCCTGGAAGTTTGAAAACTTGAATTGGTAAGGATTTAAGCTTGGTTTTGAATTCAGCCACTTTTGCTTTTCAATTTTTTTGAACTTCAATCTTGATGATTCAAGCTTATTTCCTTTACAAAATTTTCTCCTAGTAGCTAAATCTACATCCTTTAATTTTTTTAGAATTTGTGGAATTTATTTTGAATTTTGTGAATTTTTATTATTTTATTAATATTTTCTAATTTTCGTAAATTAATGAAATAATTTGTGAAATTGTGATTTATGGTGTTTGTAGAGGTTGAAATTAATTTTATAATTTAATTTGTAATTTTTGTGATTTTTGTGTAATTATTATGAATTTATTTAGTTTAGGTGAATTTTGGAAAATTAGGTTAAATAAGTATTTTATTAAAATTAATTGGTTAATTGAGTATAATTATTGATTTTATTGAATTATATGTTGAGAAATTAATTTTTGAGCAATTTTATAATTTTTATTGATTTTTTTGAATAATTATTGTATATTATGTGAATTTATATATATTAGGGGTATTTTGGTAATTTGGTAATAAATTGGTTGAAAATTAAATTAAAATGGTTTTAATAATTATTTGAGATATAAAAATTATTTTTAAAAAATATTTAGTATTTTGAACTAATTAAAACTATTTTTCAAAAATTATTTTTAAATTATATATAATATACTATTTTTTGTAAATAAATGAGTTTTTATTGATTTTTAACATGTTTTTGGACTAATTGTGTAATTTGGATTTATAAAATGAATTTTGATTAATATTTGTGAATTTATCGAGTTATTATTGATTTTTAATAATATTATATTAAAATTAGGGTTTTTAATAATTATAGGTAAAATAATTATTTTTAGTGTTTAAATACCTAAATTGCTATATGTTGATATATATATAGGGTTTTTTCAGTATTTTTGAAATTTTTATGTATTCTGTGTATATCTCGTGAATTGTGAACCTCGGTCGGTAGAATTGTAGTTTAGGAGTCCGACCGAGGGGTTGTGTGACTGTATATACTCGAAATGTGTTTTTTTGCAGGACTGTCTCTACTTTTTTAGTAGAGAGATGTCCGTTTTACATGGGAGGTTCTGTCGAATTTTTGGTAGAATTCTCGTAAAACGTGCCATTTGGTCAAATCCCTATTCCTTGTCTGTGTCCGGTATTTTAGATCGAGTCTCTAGAATTTCATTAGATTTATTCTGATTTCGTATTGTCATTTATTTTTTTAGTTGCACCGAGACCGAGGCCTAGTGGACCAGGCTCGTCGGGCCTATCTCGAGGAGCGCACAATTATGAGTTGTTATTTTATATATACGTGTATTAGGATGCATATTTTTAGAAATATATGTTTAAATTTTATGAATTATGCATAAATGGTTTAATAAATGCTTAGATATACTTTAGGTATATTTTAGTATATTTTTGGTATATTTTGAATTAAATACATGTTTTATCCATGATTTATACTTAAATTGTTTTAAGTATATATATAGTTTATTTATGTTTTATTTTGTAATTAAATTGAATTTGTTTGACATATATATACTTGAAATATACTTGGTTTATTTTTGGTATATTTCTAGTATATATATGGTTTATATTGTCATTTTAATTAATGTCATGCATCATTTATTTTATGAATGTATGGGTTTATTTTTAAATGAAGGATATCAATAGAACGTGCTATATAGTGGGCAGCACTAGGATCGAGTATGTACCGGTACGATGATAGAATTTAGGTTAAATTACTAACCTATTTGTGGATATTAATTGGATTGATTTGATTGATGTGTGATGTGATTTGAGAGTGTGATTGCTGGAGCTTGATTGACCAAGTGTCTCGGGGCCAATCATACTGACAGTCAGACTGTTGGAGCTCAGTTAACTTAGTGTCTTGGGACCAGTCTACTGTCTAAATGGAATAAGTGAATTTATTTGAAATAAGTGAGCCTGTATGGCTAGAGTGTTGTCTAACACTGTTTGAGGTTGCGATCATTTAGGGTTCTATTTGATCCTTCATAAACGGTTATTATTTTCAGTATTATATAAAGTGATTTTTGCTGCATCCGTGTGTATTTGTCTGTATATTTGTTTATTATATATACTATTGAATGTGTGCATTGGTCATTTAGCTATGCATGTATATATATTATAATAATTCACTCAGTGAGGTCTGACTCCCCTCTGTTGATATTTTTTTAGGAGAGTCTTTGTCCTCAGACCTCAGTAGCAGACCTTTATGCCAGATTTCTTCCGCCCCGACTTTATTATGTAAACTGCTTATCTGACTTTTATTTTGTATTCTAGACACTACAGTAGTTGTGTTTATGGGCTGTATGTGTTATATATGTATGAGATTTATATTTTAAAGGTTTGAAACCGAGAATTTGTATTAAAAGATTTTATATATATGAGATGGATTTGTGTTATTAAATCGGTGGATGAGTTATATTGTTACTTATGAGATTTTAATTTTCGCTGCAAGATATTTTATTTATTCTATTATTATTGCATGCTTTTATATTTTATTTTAAAGGCTTGCTACGGGTTCCAGATTCAAAAGAATTCTCGTTCCCTAGCGCCGGTCATGGCCCCCTGTTTTGGGTCGTGATAGCTCTCAACCTTAATTTAAATAATCTAAACTCAATTTGACATGAATTAACTGAATACAAGCTCAATTTCACAAATTAACATAAAAACCTAGAATATAATTTCTCAAAATTGAGGGACTTACTAGAGTTGAAACTCAAAATTGATTGAGGGCTTTAGAAGCTCAGAGGATGGAGACTCCAATGATACTAATGACAAGCCAAGGTGTAGCTGAAGGTGGCACCGGCAAGCCCTTGAGTCCCACGATGTCGAGAAGAAAGGAAAGGGAGAGAGAGAGACTGGCAGGAGAGGAAGAGAAAGGGAAGGAGATGAAGACCTACTGGTGGCGTGGTGACAAGGAGGTGGCACAGTAAGGGTGGTTGTGTCGGTGGTGGGGGTGGTGAGGTAGAGAAGAGAAAGGAAGGAGAAGAAAAAAAGGGAAATGGGAGGGGGAGGGGGGGCCTACATATTTTCTTCCCCTTTTTTAAATAATTAAGCAAAAGTACCAAGTACAACTCACAATAAATAATATATATATACACTCCTTAACAATTAATTAAAAATAAAATTTATGAAAATTACACAAATGTTACTAATCTCATAATAATTAACACTAATTAATTAAAATTAATAATCCACATTCAATATTAATAATTACAAATTTGGGTCTTTACATGAATATAAGAAGAAGTTGTTGCATACTAATGAAAATTTTACTTTAGATTAACTCATGAAACATTTGAGTATTGAAGAAGAATCACGTGTTCATGAAAAGAAATTTGTTTCTGAGTTTGGTCATAGAGTGAATTATATTGATGAAAAGAATATGAACCAAAAGAATAAAAGGAAAATTCTTGAGGTTGGTTCTTTAAAGATTTCCAAACAAGGAAAGACTTATTTGAATTGTGGAAAGAAAAGGGCACTTCAAATGTGATTGTAGATTCATGAAGAAACATAAATTAAACAAATATGCAACTATAAATAATAGTGCTAATGCTATTGAGTAAGATATTGCATAAATTGTTGCTATGATTTCTAAATTACACATTGGAATGATCACAAAAGTGCATATGATAGTAATAAATAAGTCAAATGATTGGTGGTTTAATTCTGGTGCTACCATCCATATTTGCCATAATAAATCGTTATTCAAAAACTATAAAAAGGTAGAGGATGGACATGAAGTGTTAATGGGAAACCACAATACTGCAAAGGTTCTTGGAAAAGAAGCATTGAATTAGTGTTTACTTTTAAAAAGAAAATCCAACTTGTTAATGTGTTGTATGTTCTAAAAATTAGGAAGAATTTGGTTTTTACAAATTTACTTTATAAGAAAAGGGTTAAGGTTGTGTTAAAGTTTGATAATTTAATTTTAACCCAGAATGGGATGTTTGTTAAGAAAGGTTATTCATGTGATGGCATGTTTAAATTAAGTGATAATAATACACATGTTTTTGTTTATAATGTTGAGTTATCTTCATCGTTATGGCATGATCATTTAGCTCATATAAGTGTTAGATCATTAAAACTTATGGCAAAACATGGTTTGATATCTTATTTTCATGATGATAAGTCTACTTGTGAAGTTTGCATTCAAACAAAAATGACTAGGAAACCATTTCCTAAAATTGAAAGAACATCTAATTTATTAGAAATAGTACATTTTGATTTATGTGAATTAAATAGTATGTTAATTAGATGTGGTAATAGATAATTCATAATATTTATTTATGATTTTTCAAAATTCACATTTGTTTACTTGATGAAAACTAAGGATCAAGCTTTTAATATGTTCAAGATTTATAAATCTGAAGTTGAAAATCAAAAGGATATGAAAATTAAGATCCTTAGGAGTGATAGAGGTGGTGATTCCCATTGAATTCTCTTCTTTTTGTAAAGAAAATGGAATTATACATCAAACAAGTGCTCTATATACCCCACAGCAAAATAGTATTACTAAAAGGAAAAATAGAACATTGGTAGAAATAGTTAATGCCATATTAATGAATGCAAAGTTGCCAACAAATCTATGGGGAGAAGCTTTACTCACTTCTTGTCATTTGCATAATAGAATACTCTCAAGGAAATATAAAGTTTCACCATATAAGTTATGGAAAAACAGAAAACCAAACTTGAGTTATGTTAGAGTTTGGGAATGCTTAGCCTTTTATAGAGTTCTAGATCCTAAAAGAGTTAAATTAGGATCGAGAGCATTAAAAGGTGTTTTTGTTGGATATGCAGAGAATTGTAAGGTGTATAAAATATTGGACTTGAGTTCAAATGTAATTGTTGAATCAAGGGATGTAGACTTTATTGAAAATAAATTTCAAAATGATTCTCATAAAGTCTTTAATGATTTCAATTTGGATAATGGACCTACCAACATTTAGAATTCTGATATGCATTTAAATGAAAACTCAAATGGTGGTGATCCTCCTACTAAAATTAGAAGAAGTCAAAGAGCTAGAAAAGAGAAATATGCACCTCCAAGATTTATATCTTCTCAATCCATTCTTTTCTTAGTTGAAGGAGACAGGTCTACAGTTCTTAATAAAATTGCAATTTTATTTTCTGTAGAGAATGATCCAAAGACATTTCAAGAAACAATGTCTTCTAGAGATTTGGCCTTTTGAAAAGAAGCAATCAATGATGAAATAGACTCGTTATTGAGTAAAAATACATGGATCATTGTTGATTTACCTCCTGGTTCTAAACCAATTGGCTGTAAATGGGTGTTTCGAAGGAAACATAATACTGATGGATCCTTACAAACCTATAAAGCTAGATTAGTAGCAAAAGGATTTAAGCAAAAGGAGGGTATAGACTATTTTGATATATATGCTCATGTGGCTAGAGTAATATCCATTAGAGTGTTTTTGGCTCTAGCATCGATGTATGATTTATATGTAAATCAAATGAATGTTAAAATAGCCTTATTGAATGGTGATTTAAAAGAGGAAGTATATATGGTGCAACCAGAAGGATTTATTCTACCTCAAAATGAACATAAAGTGTGTTAATTAATTAAATCACTTTATGATTTAAAACAAGCTCCAAAGCAATGACATGAAAAGTTTGATACTGTGATTTTAGAGTATGGTTTTGAACATAATAATGTTGACAAGTGCATATATTCTAAATTCACTGAAAATTTTGGAGTTATTATTTGTCTTTATGTTGATGACATGCTCATCATTGGGAAAAATTTAGATTGTGTTAATGATACAAAGAAATCTTTATCCTTAATGTTTAAAATGAAAGATTTGAATGAGGTAGATACAATTTTAAGTATCAAAGTTAAAAAGTATAGTGGGGGTTTTGCTCTTTGTCAATCTCATTATATTGATAACGTTTTGAATAAGTTTAGTCACTTAAATATCAAAGATGCAAACATCCCTTATGATGTTTCATCAAAGATTGTTGAGAATGATGGTAGAACTATAATGCAAGTTGAATATGCTAGTGCTATAGGTAGCTTGATGTATGCTATGCATTATACAAGACTTGATATTACTTTTGCTGTTTGTAAATTATTAAGATTCACTAGTAATCCTAGTATGGATCATTAGAAAGCTATAGCAAGTGTACTTGGATATTTAAAGAAAGCTATAAATCTCAAATTATTTATAATAGTTTTCTAGCTGTATTTAAAGGTTATATGGATTCTAAATGGATAACTAGTGCAAGTGATAATAAATCTACCTCTGGTTGGATTTTTACACTTATGGTTGTGTCGTTTCTTAGGCATCAAAGAAATAGACATGTGTTACTCATTCAACACCGGAATCCAAATTTATAGCTTTATCAACTACAAGAAAGGAGGTGGATTGATTGAGAAATTTATTATTGGGTATAAAGTTATGGCCACAACCAATGCCAACCATTTATTTATACTGTGATAGCCAAGTAACTATGTCTAAAGCTTTTAGTAAGATATACAATGGAAAGTCTAGACATATAAGCTTAAGACATGAATTTATAAGGCAATTGATTGGTGATGGTATTATTACCATAATGTATGTAAGGTCTTGTAAGAATTTGGCAAATCCATTTACAAAAATTCTCTCGAGAGATATGGTTAAAAGTACTTCTGTCGGAATAGGATTAAAACCTTTTAACTAAGCTTATAAATAAATGGAACCTAACTTCCAATTAGCACTACCACTAAAAAAGAAGTTTAATGAGTAATAAGAAGTTAATTGATAAGTGGTGTTAAGTAGTACTAATGTTAATAGTTTGATACTAAACTTTGAGGAGGATGAGTGGTTTTAATCTTAATAAAGTTCAAAGGTTTAAATATTTATGAATCTAGGAATAAGATTAAGGGAACTTCACCTATATGAATATAGGAAGTGGTGTCACTTCAATAAAGTAGTGAAACTTTGTAAATGTTCATGAATTCATGATTGTAGCGTAAAGCCATATTAGTGCTAAGACTTTGTGAACCTATGAAAGAAATTAAAGTTTCATATGTATGATGTTTCCATTTCTAATATTAAGAAATTATGGTTTAAGGCTTAATCACCATTGACATTTATTTTTGGTTTAAGAGGTATGCCACCATTGATTTCATTAGGGACTTGAAATATTTATACTAAGTAATAGTTTAAATTGAAAGATACTATTACTATACGTGCAACTTGTTTTAATACTTTATACTATAAACTAAGTAGGGGATTATTGAAATAATTTATCATAGTTTAAAGTATAAAGTATATAAATACAAGAGAAATATGTATCTCACTTTGTTTTCATGGAAAAAAAATGGAAAAATATATTAGAGAACAACACGGGCAAGTACATGGCTATGTTGAGTGTATTTGAAATAGGCAGTGGCTTACATAACATGGGCATGTTCCAAACTGTGTATACAATAAACATTTCACCTAAAAAGTTACATGGTCTAAAACATGGGCGTGTTCTAAGTTATGTTTGATGGGTCTTGATATTCCATAAGTACATATGGGTAAGAACATGGGCAAACATAGGTGTGTTATAGGGTACGTTAACAGACATGGCCTGATACACGATCGTATACTAAAATGTGTTTTGAAAAAGGATGTTAAATGTTTGTTGTGGGTTGTAACCATTCGATGAATGGTTATGACTTTTCATTAGGTGATTGTATCTGAATTAAAAGATACAGATAGCCCTATACATACACATCTCCAACATGTTGAAATTTTTTAATGATTAACTTATTTTCTTTCTCTTATATTTATCTTTAATTCTTGAAAGGTTCTTTGAGAAAACTTAAGAGTTTTGCTATCTAAGTTCAGGCTTTATTGTATCCTGAGAGTGTTTTGCCATAAAAAAACATTTAATTGTTGATTTTGAGAGAATTGTTGATTTGGTTTACCCTCTAATCAAGATTCTCTCTTTGTGGTTTAAGATGGGTTTTACTGGTCCATCAATTTACAAAGAACAAAGGAAATTTCTTCTAGCCTACCAACAAAAACCAAGTCTTTCCCAAACAGTAGGTGGTCTCTCCATTTGCTGTGTTAATAGTTCTCACTTTGTGGTGCCAATGTACTGGCATATTAATAGTTTATTTCTTTTCTTCTTTTATTGAAGTTCTTTTTCTCTTCTCTCTATTATTTTTCCTTTGATAGCAAGACATTTGGTTATGAATTTGTTTAATGTAAGTGTTGCAATTGTCTTGCTATTTCCTCTGTATACTCTAAGCTCTTAATGCAATTTTATTTTTAGACAAAAAAAAGTTAATTATAAGTGTTTGGTTAAAGCTTTGTTGGCAGTGGTCGTCTTTAAATAATTAGGGACAATATGGGAAGGATATGATGCCAAAATCTCAACTGTATGGACAATTGCAACTTTTTAATTAGCTCATAAGAGGTTTAAGAAGTTAATTATTATTATTTTTTTTGCTAGGAAACCTGCTTAAAATTATATGGAGATAGAGGTCCACACTCCACGGTTCGAAGATTTTTCATCTTCGGTTCCAATTGAGTCAAAGAATTGCAAAATTAGTAATTAAAATTTTTGTTACATAACAAATTTAAAAAATAATAACAATGATATTTAAAAATAGTATATTTTCTAAATATTATTTGTATATGATAGAATCAAAACAATATATTATCTAAATATTGTTCATATCTGGAACTCAAAATAGTATATGTAAGTGAAATTTCAAAATCGTATCAAAAACAACATATTATTGGAATATTATTCAAATGTTTTCTTCTAACTAAAAGTATATTTTTTTGAATGTTATTCATATTTGAAACTCAAAACAATATTGAAACTCAAAATAGTATCTGAAAATTAAAGACAGTATCTCAAACTCATAAATATAGTATACTATCTATATATTATTTATATGTGAAACTTCAAAATCATATCCGATACTAATAACAGTATATTATTTGCATATTATTCAAATATATTTTGAATATTAATCGTATTTGAAACTCTAAACTGTATCGGAAAATGAAAAATAATATTCTAAACTCATAAATACATTATATTATCTGAATATTATATGTATGTGAAACTTTAAAATTGTATCATTACTAAAATTAGCATATTATATGAATATTATTCAAATTTTTTCTCCAATCAAAAGTATATTTTTCTTAATATTATTCATGTATGAAACTCAAAAATGTATCTAAAACTCAGAAACAATATTTGAAACTTCAAAATTTTATCCGATACTAAAGATAGTATATTATTTGAATATTATTCAAATATTTTCCTTCAACAAAAAATATATTTTTTAAATATTATTTATATCAGAAATTTAAAACAGTATTTGAATATGATAATTTGAGTAAGTATATATTGCTAGAAAAATTATCAAAGAAACAGTTGACTTTGAGTAATAAATTTCAAATATATTTGTATTAAATTAATTAAAATAAAAATAATTAATATATGCATATCAATTAATTTGAATTCAAGTGTCCATATTTTTTCAAATTTATAAAACTTGAAAATATTTTTTATTTATTTCTATTTTATTATTTGTATATTTTAGTTTATTTTCTGTGTATAAGATGAATAAAATAATATAAGCCTATATATACACACACAATTTATATTTCAAAATATTTTTATAGAGCACACATACTATATATATATACCCAAAACTAAAACTAAAAGCAAAAAAAAAAATACTAAGAATAAAAATAAAAATAAGGAACAAATAAGAATGTGGAGAAGTAAGGATAATAGAAAATAAGAAAAAATTAAAATAAATAAAAGAGAGAAAATTAAAATAAATATAAGGATAAAATTAAAATGAAAAAAACAAGGATAAAATAAAAATGAAAAAATAAGTATAACAAAGATTAAAGAAAAAAAAAGGAAAAAATAAATAAGAAAGAAAGAAAGAAAAAAATATGAAAACAGAAAAAATAAAAATAAACAAAAATAAAGAAAATAAAAAAAGAAATAAAAATTAAAAAATCAGAGAATGTAAAAAATAAAAAATAAATATAAATATAAAAGGAATAAAAATTAAAAATTAAAAAATCAGAGAATGTGAAAAAATAAAAAATAAATATAAATATAAAAGGAATAAAAATTAAAAATTAAAAACTAAAAAAGAAAGGAAGAAAATGATGAAGGAAAAAAGAGAATATAAAAGTAACAAAAACAAAAAAAAATTTTAAAAAGTACATCTGAAAATAAAAATAAAAACCTATGTACTTAATGAAAAAATGGACATTTTGATGTAAATCAAAACCCAAAATAGGTACATTTATATAATTTTTTTCTCATGTCTAAAAAGGTGTAATGGGCCAGAATTTATAGCAAGATTTTTAGATAAAAAATAATTCAATAAATAAAATATCAAATTTAGAATATTTATGTTTCGTTTGAAATATCTATAAATATATATAAAGATGGGTTCTTAATTCCTACTGTTCATCTGCAATCAATAAATTGCCATTCAATTTGTGCTTATTTACAAAAAAGCCACCGAGTTTTTCATTATAAATTTTCAATTTTATCCCTTATATGAATAGTTACCGAAGGACAAAACAACGCCATTTTGTTCAATTTACAATCCTATCCGTCTCTTTTTTGCAAATGCCTGAAGCACCATGGGCAAATCTAGAGGGTTATTTACACTTACCATCCCTAAATTTTTATACCTTTCTTACTATCGTGCTAAAGAATCGATTGGACAAATAAAAATCATTGACTCTTAATTTTAGTCACAGTGAAACTTCAATTGTCAAATTCTAATGAAATTACTACCATAATACTGATATGGCCCAATAATTGGATAATGATATGCCAAAATTTTTTTTCGTTTAAAAAATAAAACACATAGTGCCACATAATAATGTGTGCAATTAAATAATTCTCTCTCAAAAAAACTAACTAATTAACTAAATATTATAAATTAAGCAACTCATTTATCAAGAAAAAAATTACCTAGCTAAATTTTCAATTTATAAATTTAATTTTAAACATAATCAATACTCTAAAAAAATTGTTCTTGTTCCATCTCATTTTCACAATTTCATACCTATTCATCAAATAAATCCTCTTCAATCCTAAATACGAGCTCAACTTCAATTTCATCTTCAAGACCATCCTCTCCAATTACACGTTCTTCATCTATAGCAAGGCCTTTCACACCATCTACCTACTCAACATCATCACATCCCTCAACTCCATATAGAGTTCATCTAGCCCCAACTAGCTCTTCACTTAACAAGAATCAAGAATCCCAAAGCTCAAGGCCTTTTACTCTAAGCTTTGAGGCACAAATACTTGTAAGTTTAAATTCAACTTCTACTTGATCAAATTCTAGCCCATCTACTCCCACATGTTTGGTTTAGCAACTTTTGTATCTCCTACGTTTGGTCTAGCGACTTCTGCATTACCTGCATTTGCATCTACTTCTACATCTCAGCTGCAATTAAGGGTGCTCTATAATATCCCGAGTTTTTAAATATTTTTATACTACATCGGGATATGCGGTGTTAATAATTTTGTATATATTTATGATATATTTATGAGTTTGATATTTATTAAAGCTTATTTTATATTATTTTAAGTACTTTACGTAAAATTTTTCCGGGAATTGTATTTTCGGGAAAATTGACACGTAAATAATTTAATATTAATTATTTTGACTAGTTTTACGAATTTGCATGAACTCATATATAATTTTTAAGTGCTAAATAAAATGTATATATGTGTATTTATTTAAATTAATTAGAGCTTAATTAATTTCCTTAATTTTATTATTTAGCTTTAATATTAATTAATTAATTTTAAGTGTATAAATTATTAAATATAATAAAATATTTGTGTGGTGAGAATTATTTGTGTGTGGGAATATATATACTATTATAATATAAGGTGGACATATATATATATATATATACATATATACATTATTTTATAACAAAAATCAAAAGTTTTTATTATTTACGAAAATGCCATTGTCTCCTTCATTTTTCCTCCCGATCGGTTTCCACCATTTCTGGCAATTTTCAGCTGATTTCTTTGCCATCGGTGTGCCTCTCCTCCTTCCTCCTCCCTTGCCAACCATTCCCGACGCCTGAAGCACCTATTTCTGGTGTGTTTTGGCCGAAACTTGAAGTCAACTCCGATCACAACGATTCCGGCCACCAAAATCGACACCGCCAGTCTCTATCTTCTCCTTGAGCTCCATTAAGTATGATTCCAAGCTTTGTTTCACTTAAAATGGTCTAGATTTGCCTAGGTTTCAATTTCTTCATTTCAGCCATTTAGGGTTTTGAATTTTTTTGATCTTCAATTTGATTGATTCATGAAAAATCCCTTCACAAACTTTGATCCTGGAAGATCAATATACATGCTGTAATTTTTGTAGAATTTTTTGAATTTATTTTGATTTTTGGGTATTTTTTATTATTTTATTAATATTTTCTAATTTTCGAAAATTAATTAATTAAATTATGAAATTGTGTTTTATGGTAATTATAGGTGTTAAAATGAATTATAGAAATTTATTTTTAATTTTTTTTAATTTTTATATATTTATTTAGAATTTATTAAGTTTATGTAATTTTGAAAAATAGGGTTAATTATGTGTTTAATTGAAATAAATTGGTAAATTGAGTATATTTATTGATATTATTGGATTATATGTTGAGAAAATTAATTTTGAGTAATTATATTATTTTTGGTGAATTTTTGGATTTATTTTAGTAAATATATATATATATATATATATATATATATATATATAGGGTTATTTTGGTAATTTTACACTAAATTGGCTAAAAATATAATTAAATCGGTTTTAATAGTTATTTAGGGTATAAAAATGATTTCTACAAATTATTTAGCATTTTTAACTAATTAAAACTATTTTTCGTAAATTATTTTCAAATTATATGTATATTATACGATTTTTCTAAATAAATGAGTTTTTATCGGTTTTTAATAAGTTTAAGGGTTAATTATGTAATTTGGAATTATAAAATGTATTTTTATTATAAAAGGGCATTTTCGGTATTTTGTAATTATTATGTGAATTGTGAACCTCGGTCGGTGAATTGTAGTTTGGAGTCCGATCGAGGGATTGTGGTTGTGAATTTGGTATTATTCCGAAGTATGTTTTCTTTGCAGGACCGGCTCTACTATTTGAGTAGAGAGATGTCTGTTTTACAAGGGAGGTTCTGTCGGATTTCGATAGAATTCTTGTAAAACGTGATGTCCGGTCAAATTCCTATTCTAATTCTGTGTCTAAAATTCTAGATCGAGTCTTTAGAATTTTCATTAAATTTATTCTGATTTCATGTTGTCATTTGTTTGTTTAGTTGCGCCGAGACCAAGGCCTAACGGATCAGGCCCATCGAGTTTGTTTCGTGGTGCGCTAACATGTGAGTTATTATACTGTATATATATGCATTGCATATAGGATGCATCACTTAGGGTTTTTTTTATTTTCATTTTATGTCTTTAAAGTGATTTAAGTTATAATATTTTTGGTATATCTAGGGTTGTACTTTTGTATATATATATGCATGTTAAATAATTATTGATGATATTTTGGTATATGCACATTAAACATTTAGGTTTATGTTTAATACATTTTAATATATATATATATGTATACATGTTTAAAATGTACATTTAGACATAATTATTTTATTAAATGATTAGTATACTTTAGGTATAGTTTTAGTAGATTTTAAGTTTATTCTTAAATAATTGCATGGTAAATTATAAACTTACACTTAAATTGTTTTTAAGTTTATTTTTGGTATATTTTTGATATATTTCCCTAAATAAATGTATGTTTTATTATTAATTGAAACCTAAAACATTAGTGGTATACTTAGGGTTTAATTGTGATTTATGCATGCTAGAAAATTAGGTTATTTTGGTAGAATGTGAATATATGTTAAACCTAAACACATATTTAAATGAACATTTATACATAAATATTTTATTAAATGATTTGTGTACTTAGGGCATATATTTGTATATTTAGGTATATTTTTAAGAAAATGCATGTTATATTATTGTTATACATTTAAATTATTTTTAACTATATTAATGATTTATCTTTAGTTTATTTCATATTTTATTTGACATATATATATATATACCCGAAATATACTGGGTATATATATATATATATATATATGGTTGGTTTTACTATTATGAATATTGTTCTACATTAATTATTTTCTGAATGAATGATTTATTTAAATGAAGGATATCAATATAACGTGCTTCCTAGTGGGCAGCACTAGGACCATGTATATACCGGTGTGATAGATAAGGGTTGAGTGAGAAATAATTGTGGTGATTATTATTGATTTGATGGATTTGACTAAGATTAATGGTATGTTAGATAATGTGATTGTTGTAGCTCGGTTGACCAGGGGTCTCGGGGCCAATCACACTGACAGTCAGACTGCTAGAGCTCGGTTGACTTAGTGTCTCAGGACTAGTCTACTGTCCATAGTGGAATGAATGATCTATTGGGTTGATACATATGTGAGGTGATAAATAGTGTGATTGCTGGAGCTCGGTTGACCAGGGGTCTCGAGGCCAATCACACTAACAGCCAGACTGCTGGAGCTCGATCGACTTAATGTCTCGGGGCCAGTCTACTGTCCAGTTTGGAATAAGTGTTCTATTTAGAATCAAGTGAGCCTGTATGGCTAGAGTGATGATGGGGTTGATTGGGGTTGCTATTATTAGGGTTCTATGGATCCTTCATAAATTAAAACAAACGTTTTCTGCATTTTGTATATTTATATAAACAGAGTTTGGCATTCATGTGAAATGAATGTATATATATATATATATATATATATATATATATATATATATATATATATATATAAGAATGTCTGATTGTTATGGTTTAGATTGCATGTATATATAGTATAATAATTCACTCAGTGAGGTCTGACCCCCCTCAATTATTTTTTTTCAGGAGATCCCATATCGTCAGACCTTAGTTGTAGAGTTCCTCGCCGGTGTTCTTCGGTCCCGGCTATTTTATGCAAATGTATATTTTGAACTCTGAATTGTATTCTAGAAACTGCAGTAGTAGTGTTATTGTATCATAAGAGTATTATATTATTTTGATATTATATACTCTGAAAATTTGTATTTGATTACTATATGAAGATGTATTCATTGAGAAGGATTTGAAGTATTTATATTATATATTGATTCAAAAAATTTTAATTCTGTCATATTTTTATTTAATTATTGCATGATTTTATTTTCTAAGGCTTGCTATGGGTTCCGAATTCGAAAAGAATTCTCGTTCCCTAGCACCAGTCATGACTCTTAGTTTGGGTCGTGACATGCTCCTTCAGATAGGAACATTTCTACACCAACTTTCATTACGTCGGGAAGGAGGAACAGTAATATTAATCTCTGTCTCCATGTTGTTTTGAGATGGGAGGGATTGTATGGTGACCAAAGGGGGAGCAACTGCTACTACGACAGCCATTTTGGTTTGTATGTCCAAGTGTGTGATTAGGGAAGAGAGGGACTAGGGTTTTCATCTAAGAGGCCTTATGATTCTGAATTTAATTTGTTTGATGATTTTCGATCTGGAAATGAATTTAATTTGTTTAATAGAGTGAATTTGTGTTATTTAATTTATTTGATGGAGTGAATTTTGAAGAAAGAGAAAAAATTTTAAGAAAAAGAGAAAAAAATATTTTTTAATTTAAAAAATAAAAATAATTATATTTAAAATAATTATTTAATTTCACACATGATGATTATGTGGCACTATTATTTTATTTTTTAAAAGAAAATTTTTTTTGCTACATTATTGTTCAATTATTGGGCCATGTTAGCATTCCAATGGTCCACGTCAGTATTACGATGGTTATTTCACTAAAATTTGTCAATTAGGGTTTCACTGTGACTAAAATTAATAGTTATGATTTGTTAACAACTTTTGTTTGTCAAATTAATTCTTTAGGACAATAGTGGGAAAACAGTAAAAATTTAAAGACGATGAGTGTAAATACCCCCACAAATCTATAAATATATCTAAAGGTGGGTTCTTAATTTCCATTGTTCATCTACAGTCAATAAATTACCATTCAATTGGAGCTTATTTACAAAAAAGCCATTGAGTTTTCCATTATAAATTTTCACTTTTACCCCTTATATGAACAGTTACCGTAGGACAACATGATGTCGTTTTATGTAATTTACAGATCTATCTATCTCTCTTTTACAAATGCTTGAAGCATCATGGAAAATTTGTTATTACGGTGCTTTATAAAAGAATCTAACTTCACCTAAATTACACATTACACGTCTTCCACACATACCCTCCCGTAATAAAAAGACATAACTGCCCTCATTAATTATAGACAAATGGCATTGTCCCATGTTTTTTTTTGGTAACCTACCAAAACACACACATAACACAGTTGTCCCCCTTCTAATCAAATGACACAAATGCTGTCACTTACTGTCAAAAAATGACATTGTCTACATATTGCCCTTTTTTTTAACACTGATTCCATTAAAATTATCAAACTGAGTACAAGGTGTTTAGGAAACCAGTAGGTGAATAAACAAGCCAACATGAATTATATCAGATTACATCGATGTTTCTAACAACCCAATCTGCTCCCTAGATACCATTAAACTTAGCCCACGACACCATAGCTAAAAGAGTTGTTGCCTCTCCAACAAGGACTAAACTATCCCTTAAAGAGCTAAAAAAACAATACCCAATCTTCTATAATGATCTTGAACCAGCACCGCCAAAATAGCACCATCCAAAATTTGATTACAACCTACATCCAAATTTAGTTTCCAATATCTTGGAAGAGGAGCAATCCACACAGTCCACTAAACTCTGTTAGCCAAAGGAGAAATTCTTTCTTAAACTGTAGCAGGAAAGCACTTATAAGAACACTAGGCATTAACTATGGTCACCACCTCCATCGAGATGGGTTTTTCTGATAACTTAGAAGGATATTTGTGCTTGCCTTGATCATAAAAGAAATTGATCCAAAGTTTCCTCTTAAATCTAGAAAACATCCATTAAAGGAGATCAAAACCATCACAACAAAGGAGTCAAAATAGGATTTAAACTTAAGGGAAGTAAAACAAAGAGGAAACAAAAGAGGAAAACCAATTTCTAACCAAAAAAGGTTAGAAATTAGTCTTTCCAGCAAAAAGATGAATAGTGATTCCAGAGAGTTCTAGAAAGAACTCCTTAAACCATTGCACACGCTCATATTGCTCAATTTTTTATGTTTTGAAGTTTCAAAATGACAATTTGTGCTTTTTATTTATATAAAATTCTTGGCTGAAATATAATTAATAGACAACTTTTGAATAATTTTTTTATTTTTTATAATTTGTAGCGTTTATATATATTAATCATATGATGAATATTATAAAAAATTTACTTATTTATCACTTAGTTGTTTAGTGTCATATATATTAGGATCATAAAATTGAAAAGAGAAAATTGTTTGTTCTTATGCGCTGCATTAGAAAAGATGACATACCTTCACACGTCATGTGTTTCTTCAGTAAATGAGGAGGAATTTGTAGACTTGCAATCAATGTTTGATCCTCCTCCTCTGCTTTAAAATCTGTACATTAGTAAATAACGAGTTGCCACACTGGATAGCCAGACAAACAAGTTTGGTTAAATTGCATTAAATTGGTCAAGAGTATGGGATGATGCATTACAAATGCTCCAAGCTTTACCTAATCTACTAGAGTTGTGGTTTTATGAGGGATACAATGCAGAGAAATTGCATTTTAGGAAAGGATGCTTTTCAAATCTCAAAAAGCTGAGATTTCATAACATACAGAAAGAATTTGTAATTGGAATGCCACCAGTAGCAGATGGAGGTAATAATGGCTATTGGACATATGAACTCTCCCATGTACCGATTGTCCTTTTCTGGTGCCAGATAAGAGGAACAAGATATTGTTTCTACAAGCATGGTGATGAGGACTTGATTAAACATTTGAAGGAAGACCCAAATTGAGATCCATCAAGGGAATATTTTACTGTAAGATTCTTAACATTCTTTTATATTAACTGAAACAACTTTTTTTTTTTTTCCTATTATATCAAAACAAGTTCAAAATTTTACTTTTTTTTTTTTTGTTACTTCTATTGTCAAGGACAAGTTTTTAGTATTAAGTTTTATTTTGCATGAAAATCTTCTGTCAGTTTGTGATAAATTGGGCCTATTTACTCATTTCACCTATTTTATTTACAACTTGGATGGTGAAAGTCTAAGTTCAAGAAATTTACTCATTTCGCCTATTTTATTTAATACAGGTTTTTCAGGCTGTTTTGTTGTTTCCATTGATGCTTCATTTGACTAAGTTGATATCGCTTTGTGATATGATGTTGTGAAATTGTCGACAAGTTGTGACAAATTGCACTTTGATTTGATTTTATTGCTATGTCCCAGCAGAAACATGGACATATGCATTCTATTCCAATTACATGTGGCAGCATGGTATCATATTTAAGACAATCACATGCGGTTTCTGTCGTCGACTACAATTGAATCTATGCTCTTTGATTTTGTCTGTACAATCTCATTAATATATTTGCTTTCTAAGAAATAAAACCAAATTCGTATTGTACTAATTTAATACTTTCTATTCTATGCTAACTTAAATTCTTGCTTTGTAGCAAATTCAAGAGTTGATGCTATAATATTACAGTCTCGCTGCATTTTTTCTTTTTTTAAATATTATAGACTCTTTCTATAGCACATGGGAAAATAATATAACTCTTAATTCTTTGAGACGACTGAATGTAGCCACACTTTCTGACACAATCTCCTACATAGAGCACAACATGTAATTTAAAAGAAAATATATATATAATCAGTTAAAATTTTTTGAATTCTCATAATTAACGCGGGCACCACTCACACACATGCAAGTAAAGGAAGGCAGGAAGAAAGAAATGCCAAAGTTAAGAGTTTTAAGCTGGGGAAGATCCATGGCACATTGAGAAAGCAATCTGAGGAAGTCATGATGTACGTTATAGGTGAAATAGAAATACACATTCTCAAGTGCAGGAATATTGTGGAATGAGAACCGTCTCACAAAACCAACGTGCTCAAAGGTTTTGAGTTTTTCAAGAGAATCGAGTTCAACAGCCATAAAGTCCATAC
This sequence comes from Mallotus nudiflorus, assembly GCA_947683625.1. Taxonomy (NCBI): domain Eukaryota; kingdom Viridiplantae; phylum Streptophyta; class Magnoliopsida; order Malpighiales; family Euphorbiaceae; genus Mallotus; species Mallotus nudiflorus. The sequence goes on from CANTUR010001210.1 coordinate 212,976, forward strand.
AATCCAGAACAAACAATGATTTCAAACGAGGCAATGGTCCAGATACGCGAAAAGGATGGTAGAGTAGACATTCCTCGAGCTTCAAGCACTCAAGGTTCGAGCAACCCGAACTTTTGATACCTCAACATGGTTGATATCAAGGATCGTTAAAGAATTGAATCCTTTACATTATTCAAGAGGTGGCATCAAAGTACAGTGACCTATATGAAGGTGTTTCAAGCTACTGGTGCCGGTGGGTCATGGGAGGAGAAGGTGACAAGGGAAGTTGTAGTAGTCAAGAATACGAAAAGGGTATATAAGGTTGAGAGAAATTGTCGTAGCATTCATGGCAATAGCATAAGTAATCCATCCGTTGGTCAATATGAGAAGCAGAATCATTTTTAAGGCCAAAAGTAAGCTGGAAGATGTTTATTTTTGTTACGATTTGTGTGATAAAACTGCAGGACTTGAGTAGCGCCCATCAAGAAATTATCAATCTCTGAATTAGTGCCATTAATAGAGAGAATATTAAAGTGAAGGTTTGATGAGGATGAGCGTAGAAATCTCCATCTGCGAGACAATAACTTGCCCTTAAAAGTATCTCTCACGCTCATAAACGAAAAAATCAAAGAGAGAATGTCATAAGGTAATTGACTCATACGATCAACACCACCAACATTTTCCATGGTCTCCTTCATTTCCCAGAATCTTTTTCAGAGTAAACAGAGTAAAAAACAAAATCAGAAAGAGATCAATATACGCATGCACAAGCATATGATTTTGCTCCAGGAATTTTTTTTTTTTTTTTTAATTTTAGGATAAGCATTTAGAGTTTTTAGTATGGATGGTATCCAAACTTTAATCTTTGTTTCAGATTAGATATCAAATATTTATTTATTTATTTTTCATACTTACATTATTTTTGCTTTTTTTTTTTTTTTTGGCTTCATGGTACAGAAATCAAATCAATTAAAGAGCAGTATTTTTATAATAAGCCGTGGGTAACTTGAAGTAATATATTTCCTTAATACTTTCTAATATTTGGCACTTTCATTAAATTGTTTAGATCCTACTAAAAAGTTTTTGTTACGATGCAAACATTTATCTCAATACAAATAAAATTAAAATCGTTAAATTAATTTTTATTTAATTATAATCATTGATTATTTTTATGTATGAATACTCATCATATGCATCAATAATTAACATTAAATAAATATTAATCTGCTTATTATAATTTTACTTATATAAATACATATATTTATTCTGAATAATGACTCTCTACTAAATATACTAAATATATAAAGGATAATGTTCAATATCGTGAGAAGTGATATGATTAATATGTTGTTGTCCGTAGCTAATCACTATAACTCTCTAATTAATTAGTATGTCGCTGTTTGTAGCTAATGACTATTAACTTTCCTCCTCTAATTCAATTGTCCTCTGTCAGGTAAAAGCAATAGAACTCTAATTTTAAAAAAGTATATCTTTATCTAACTCGTGAGGTTGATATAAATGAGTCCACAAAATAGGTATGATACAAGTTGGCTACGTGGCAAATAATAATGAATATAATGATCAGAAAATCATAAATATTCTTTCAATGTTAATCCAGCATTTTTAATCTTGTGCAAAGAGAACAACTGTTGTTTGTTTGCTTAGTGTATATTTTGTTAAAAAAAAAAAAGTGATTTTTTCGATAAAATAAAAATAGTAATTTATTATGTGTATATAGTATATTTATATTGATGTGTACCCAATTAATTTATCACTCCAGATGTTTGAGATGCTTGAATGTAACGATACTCTCTAGCACATGCATCCTCAAAGGACTGAAAGCTAATGATACAGTTTTGAACTTGTGAAGTTCCCTTGGCAAGTAGCTTCATCTCACACCAAATATAAATTCTCCAGTGGAGAAAGATTGGTGAATTCGAATTGTTGCCTGCAACCAATGTGCTCGAAGTTCAACAGTAAAGAAGGCCAAACAATCAAGAAGCAGCAATGTTTAGATATTGTCTAAACTGAATTCAGTGATACAGTCATCACCATATATATCATAACAAATTATGATTTTTAATGCATACAAAGTAACTAAAAGCACAATAATAACAAAAAAAAAAGTCCCCCAAGTAGATGTTGCAAATAAAGCAACTCCTTTGCCAATATTACACATAGATCTTCGTTATACTAGAGCTGTTCTAATAATTACCTATGCAGAATTAGTAACTCCTGAAGAAGCAGCAGCAGCATTCTCTTCTTGCTTCTCATAATAATGGTAGATCGCTGCACCAGAGAGGACTGCTAATGTTAAGGCTTGTGCATGCATCCTACAAGCAACAAAAAAGATCAAGTTAATCAACACTTAAACATAGATGAAATGCTGCAATGTAGTTTGCAGTATGTATGTGTGTATGTACCTAGCATGAATAAGCCTCAGACTGGGTTTAAGAGGAGTTCTTGAACCTGTATAAGCAAGTGAACCACCAACAGCTGTTGCCCAAAATGCTCCTACACTACCCAACAACATCATGTTATCATCAATAGATATAATAGCCATTAATTAGTGAACAATGAAGCAAAAAAATTATATACTAACCAATGCTGGCAAGCTTGTGCTTTGAAACCCAAGATTGAATTGCCTCCATCTCTGTTCACTTTGTTTCTTCTTCTTTTCATTGAGTGAGCGAAGGTTGGTATTTATGGAGGTAAAGAACATAGCTGTTGATGAAGAAGATGTTGAAACATGTGCTTGTTGTCGACTTGTTCTCTTTTTCACTTTTCTTGGAACACTGAAACTATAAACTAGTGGCTCTACTGTCATGGTTTTGTAGTTATTTTAGTTAGTGCGGCACTGTGTGTTGAGATTTTTTCAATTTTCGATTCTATGAGCCATTGGATTTGGATTGAAATCAAGACATAAGTTGATGGAGATTATTCAGTCTTCATTAGTAGGTGTAGAAATTAAGTAAATTAATGGACATTCACCAAACAAAAAAAGGCAAAAAGTCATTTTTGTCTAACAAAAAAAATATTGATATATTTTTCAATCTAAACAAGTATAAAGATTTCATTAATATTTGTTATTTCAATTGATAAAAAAAATTTTAAATAATATCTCAAGTTTCAAATAGAAAAATAAATATTAGAAAAATTTTACTTTTATTATAAATTTACATTATTCAAATTTTAAAATAATTAGATTCTATATAATAACTGAATTATGAACTTTGAAACCCAAAAAATTACATAATAGGGGGTGGGGGATAATCGAATTCCACTCCTAAATTAACTCAGGAACATACTAGTTCATCTAAAAAAAAAAAAAACTGCTTAATAGTAAATAGGTAAATATTTAAAATCATTTTTGCAAATCTTTTCTAAAAAATAAATAAAAATGAAAAAAAAGGAATTTGTACAAAAATATCACAAAAATGGAAATAATTTACATTAAAACACCCAATTTTCCTTAAATATTATACACGTGCCCTAATTTTTTTAAAAATTACATACATATCTTCTTTTTTCTTCTTCTGTCTTTTTTTTATGTTTTTTTTTTTTCGTTTCTTTGTTTTTATGGTTCTCCTTTGAGATCTATCGCTTCTTTGATTTCAAAATCAATTGCAGAAGCTTTGCTTGTCATGCGCTAGCCCAGTCTACAAATGCCTTTGATCTTGCCTGGAAACGCCTGTATCACCACCTTGACTTGCTTTTTTTTTTTCTTGTGTCTTTGATGATTATGAGCTAAGTTTGATTTTATTAAGTGGTTTCTGCTGTTAGAGCCTAATGATTCCAATCAAGTGAATTTTGTTGAAATAATTTATTGTAGTTTGAAGTATAAAGTATATAAATATAAGAGAAATATGTATCTCACTTTGTTTTCATGGAAAACATATGGAAAAATATGTTGGAGAACAACACGGGCAAGTACGTGGTTGTATTGAGTGTATTTGAAATAGATAATGGCTAACATGACCTGAAACACGGGTATGTTCCAAACAGTGTATATCCAATAAACATTTCATCCAGAAAGTTACATGATCTAAAACATGGGTGCCTTCCAAGCTGTGTTTGATGGGTCTCAATATTCCATAAGTATACATGGGCAAACATGGGTGTTATAGACGACGGGATTTAGCGTGCATTCAAAATTTTAGCAACCGCGTCACTGTTTGAGCTCAGGGCTCTAGAGAACACACTAACCACTGTCACAAAGACATGACGTGGAGATGAAGAGTCTCCACCCAGGGTAATAACTGGGACAAATCGAAAAGGTGGTACTTGATTTCCTAAAAGAAAGCTGGTACCACAACTAGGAAATTTTGGATACGGAATACCAACTTCTTTCAGTCTTGTGTTCATTTAGAATTACTTTATGAATTATTATTTTATTCTCTATTTACATGAAATTTCATATAAACCCAAAACAATAAACTCCAAGGCAAACTAGTCATAAAATATACAAGTAAATAATGCATTCAATAAATCACATAACCCCTAAGTTAGTCTAATATATATGGATTTTAAATAAATGAGTTAAAGTTTACATGTTTTAAATTATAAGTGAACCTAAAGAACTAATTCCTTTTGATTTTAATTAAATGAACTTAAGTCTACTAATTTTAATTCTAGATATGGGCTTAAATCTACAAATTATGAAGGTATTTAAATTAGTGGGCTTAATTCTACATGTTTTAATTAAATAATGATCTTAAATCTATAAATTATGAAAAAAAGTTTAAATTAAGTGAGTTAAGTCTAAATTAATTAAATTAAATTAGGTGAGCCTATGTCTAATTAACTAAATGGGTCTAAGGATATTTCTAACCTAAAATCTAATTAATTATGGGCATAAAATATATTTTAATTAATTAAACCTAATTAATTATTAAGTGGTATGGGATAAAATAATTACCTAACTTTAAATAAATAAATCAAGGCCTAAAAATAGGCTTAAGACCCAAAACACACAAAAATAATAAATAAAACCCAAAAACAACTAAAAAATAAAAGAAACAATTAAATAAGATCAAACAAATAATTATTAATCCTTACTAAAACCCTAATTTTTATTAATATGCAACGTACATTAATCTACTTCCTCTATTGATTTTAAATGATTACCAAATTAAAACCAAATTTTACTAACCGATTCAATCAAAATAAACATACAATCACACACATAATTTCATTACTCCCACTATCGGGGCTATTACATTAGTTCCTAAAAAAATTAATAAAATAACAATAAAGAATAAAATAAAAATATAGACAATAAAAATAAAAATAAAACCCTAGAAACTAAGTCTTTTTTGTTCATAATCTTATGCAGACTTCTAATGAAATTCATCTCCCTCACATGATCACCATGCGTTTTCCTCCATAATCACCACAAAACATAAAATAAAATAATAATTAATGAATAAATTATAATAAAATAATAAGAATAATAATGTAAAATAATCAAAAAATAAATAAATAAAAGAAGAATAGAAGAATATGATATGCTTATGGATGGTTTAGGGTGCTTCTCAAATTTGTGATTCACCATTTTTTGGAAAATCTTCGAATCTTTCTCCTTAAAAATTCTTCACGACTCTTGAATTGATTGTTGAATCAAAAGGAATTTTAGTAAAAAAATCAAAAGAAAATCACAAATTTTCTTCTTATTCTCCCTGTCTCTTCCCTTTCTTTTTCTTTTCCTTTCTACGCCCCTTTTCTGCTTTTCCTCCTCCCTTTTTTCTTTTTTTTTCCTCTCCTCAGCTCTCTTTTTATAATGGAACTAGGAAGCCTAACCCTAATCCTAATGTGATTCTCATTCCTAAAGTGTATTTAGGAATTTTGAACCAAATAGAATTGAATTAATTAGGAAGTTTAAACCAATTAGGATTAAATTAATTAGGAAATTTAAACCACCTAAAACACTAAATTGGAAGTAATTAGAAATAGGAAAAATGGAAGAATTCAATTCCGACCGGGATTGTGCAATTCTGATCGTAATTGTACAATCCCAATCGAAATTGTATTACATAATTCCGATCAGAATTATGTAATTCCAATCGGAATTACATAATTACATAATTCCGGTCAAAATTATGGAATTCTGATATGTACTTTTTTTAATATTTAATTACAAAAAGGCCCCCGGAGAAATTTAAATTTTGCAATTAGGTCCTAAAAAGAACTTTGTGATTTAGTCCCTAAGAACATTAAATTCTTCCTTTAAAAGCCCTTAGAATTTTTTAAAGATTAAGTATCGAAGACACTTTCATCATTGGAGTCCTTTGCTACATCCATAATATGTCATCCCGAAATTTGGTGTCTACAGTTGCCCCCCTTTGTCGTTGTTTGCTCGATAAATTGTGGCAAAGTAAAATAGCACCTAATTTCTAAATTGAAAGTTAGGATACTTACTTATACTCCTTGAGGCTTCTGCTTATGAATTTGCTATACTTGGACGTACAACATTTCAAATGACATATCATACTTGGTCGTATGATGTTGATTATACTCAGTTGTATAATATGAGGTGAATAAAACACATTCTACTTGGTCATACAATGTTTGACTATACTCGAACGTATAGCATTAGAACAAATTACATCATACTCGGTTGTATGATGCCAATTATACTCAGTCGTATAATCGATTGGAGACACCTTGCACTCGATCATACAATACTGACTACACTCGGTCATATAGTCTGATAAAGAGAAACATCATACTCGATCACATGATGCTGATTATACTCGGTCGTAAAATCGATTGAGGATACATTGCACTCGGTCGTACAATGTTGACTACACTCGGTCGTATAGTCTGTTTTGATAAGAAACATCATACTCGATCGTATGATGCTGATTATACTCAGTCGTATAATCAATTAAGCATACATTGCACTTGGTCATACAATGCTAACTACACTCGGTCGTATAGTCTGTTTTGATAAGAAATATCATATCGGTCGTATGATGCTGATTATACTCAGTCGTATAATCAATTAAGGATACATTACACTCAGTCATATAATGCTGACTACACTCGGTCGTATAGTCTGTTTTGATAAGAAACATTATACTCGGTCGTATGATGCTGATTATACTCAATCGTATAATTGATTGAGGATACATTGCACTTGGTCGTATAATGCTAACTACACTCGGTCATATAGTCTGTTTTGATAAGAAACATCATACTTAGTCGCATGATTCTGATTATACTCGATCGTATAATCGATTATGGATACATTGCACTCGGTTATACAATGCTGACTACACTTAGTCGTACAATGCTGACTACACTCGGCCGTATAGTCTGTTTTGATAAGAAACATCATACTCGATCATATATTGCTAATTATACTCAGTCGTATAATTGATAAAGGATACATTGGACTCGATCGTATAATGCTGACTACACTCAGTCGTATAGTCTGTTTTGATAAGAAACATCATACTCGATCGTATGATGTTGATTATACTCGGCCGTATAATCGATTAAGGATACATTGCACTCGGTTGTACAATGCTGACTACACTCAGTCATAGTCTGTTTTGACAAGAAACATCATACTCGGTCGTATGATGCTGATTATACTCAGTTGTATAATCGATTAAGGATACATTGCACTCGGTCATACAATGTTGACTACACTCGGTCGTATAGTCTGTTTTGATAAGTAATATCATACTCAGTCGTATGATGCTAATTATACTTGATCGTATAATTAATTGAAGATATATCGATAATTTTAACAATTCCCTAAATTGATAAACTATAAGCTTTACAATTTAGGACTAGATTGTGAAGAATCAAATGGACCTAAATGTAAATAAAAGTTAAAGGACCAAATAGGATATTTTCCCCTTTATATATTTCATTCCTTCTTTTCTCAATCCATACTCTCTTTTTCCTATTCTTCTTCTCTTTTTTCCTTTTCATTTTCTCTTGATTTTCAAATTTTCTCTTTTCAATTAAACTCTCATCCAACGTCCGATTTTGGATCCGTCTGATCCTATGGCCCACCCACAATGTAGACTATGCAGGAGCAGTTTCAAGTAGTCAGATCCCATCACTTTACGTCCACATTTTCCCCAAAATGATTTGGGACTTCATGAAGATGAAGAGATATTTCCATTGACCCACTTGCACCTCCACAGATGTTCTCAAGCTGGAAATAAGGAAAATTTCTTATCCCTATTTTCAATTCTCTACTATAGATTGGATACTGTTTGTAGAGGTGTTGTGACAATGTGTGGCTTCTGGCATGTCTTGCATGTATGCTTCTTATCCCTTTTTAACTTTTTACTTACTTCCACCTGCCCCTCTTTATTTCCTTCATCTTCCCATTTTTTAGATTTAGGATATTGAGACTGGAGTGATTCGAGGTTTCAGTGCTATTAGCTCCGACAGGAGTCTTCCCCTGATGCAGAGATGGGGTTCTTCTCGTCTTGCTAGCATTAAACATGATTTGCAGACTTATCGGGATTAGCTGAACTCCTTAGAGTGGGACCTGGTCAAAAAATTTTAACTTTTAGTATTTCATCAATTGCAGAAGTCTAACAAATTTACATGAAAATGAATGAGTTTGCAGGTTAGATCAGATTGGTTGGCTGGTGCTAAGGACATTTAGCAATATGAGTTTATGATTCCAGCTATGAGACTTAAGACTATGAGAGTTCTGCTTCATGGTTATGGCTGCCAGATGTGGTATCTTAGTGAGCATGTTTATCATTGCCATGTGGGACCTTCCAAGAGATGTGTCCCTTCTTCTATTCCTCCTTCGATGTTACGGAGTAGTAGCATGATTGGCCTGGAGCTTAGAGATGCTCTTAAGGGATATGACGCCTCGACGATGCTTGAGCGCTCTCGTCATTATCGGGAGTATATTCGAGAGAACCTCTTAGAGCAGGTTCCTATGAACCCATCTGAGGTCTGTATACTTTACTTAAATTCTCTCATCATTATTGACATTTGATTCTCTGTATAGTTTGAAGGAGTCCTTGATGCTGCTGTGGAGGAGACTGGGGATAATACTGAGAAGACTGAGCAGGAGGTCGAGCCTATTTCTCATAGTGAGACTGCTCATGGTGAGGTTCCTTTGGGTACCGTTTTGGGTGATATTCCCCCATTTAATAGATTGATGTATTATTGGGCTTCCATGGTACAGACTCCCGTTAAGCGACACATGTATTTTAATACAGCTAAGATTCCTAGCTTCTCACCTCCTAATGCTTCTCATGTAAGTTCTATTTGCTTCCTAGCCAACCCTGCACAAACTTGTACTTGTTGCTGAGTTAGTAAATTTATTTTATAGGTCCCTAGGACACAGGCAGAGTATTTGTATGGAATCGCATCTTCCCAGAGATTGTTTACTATGCAGATTACAAACACTTGGAGGGTTAGTATTCATAACAAATATGCAAATGTATGCATGCTATGCATAATATACATGGTTCTAGCTATTTTATGATGCAACGGAATTATGTCAGGGATCTGGAGCGTGAGAATGAGAGGTTTCGGTGATAGCTTACTACTCTTAGTTTCTATGGACACGATGCCGGGACTTCTATGCCCCCATATCAAAGGGACGATCCAACTAGAGAGTGGAGCCCTTAGCTGGACACTAAAGCTCAGGAGGTCTGACTTTCTTTAGGAATTGTATTAGTGTGACTATACTTTGAGATATTTCAGGACTATCTTCTTTTATGCACCATAGACCTTTATTTTGGATCAAACTATAATTTCCCTTTTTTTCTTTTTCTTTTCGGCCGGTGTCCTAAATTTCTGATTGGAAATTTAGAATTCAGATCGAAAATCTAGAATTTCGATCGGAATTATGGATTTCCGATCGAAAATCTAGAATTCCTATCGAAAATCTCAATTCCACTTATGTTTCTTTTCCTTCTCCGACACGAATTTAGTCCAAGCACAATCATAATCCTTTCTATATTTGATTTGAGACCTATATAAGAACAAAAAAATAAAAAACTATAAAGACACATATACTGCATTCATTCCATTCTTCGCCTCCATTATGACACAAGCCACGCTTATTTTGGTGAGGAAACTTCTCAAAACCCTTAATGGAGATGATTGGTATAAAATTATGCCCTTTCATACCAAACCATTAAAGTCTTTTCAACATTTAAAGATAGACAATAATTTCTTACACACTGCTGCCACTTTTTGGGATGCCAAGGATCACGTATTTAGATTCAATGGACAAGAGTTGTGTCCCCTAATAAAGGAATTTGCTGCTATTATGGGATGTTCACTAAGTTCAACTGCTACCATTGCTCTCCCAGACCTTGAAATTGAGTTCCCTAACAGGTTAATAGCATTCTTTGATATGCCCCCAGATATTATCTACATGCACGCACGTAATGCTGAAACCATCAGTCTTCTTTTTTTGATTTCCTCTTGTGAAACTAGAGACAAAACCAGTGCTGCTTGGATTAGAACTGTCACCTTCTGCCTATATGCTCAGTTTCTGCTAGTATCTTCTCATGGAGATGCTGATGTAAGAATTATCAGTATCTTGGAACATGTAGAAACTGGAGCTAATCTCGTGCCTGTCATACTTACTGAAACTATCATTAAGTTAGATAATTTCAAAGTTCAAAACCGACTCTTAGGCAGTCTGCTTCTCCTTCAGGTGTGTAACCTCCTTCTTTTTTTTTAGCTTAGCCGCCCTTTCAAGTTTTCAGCTTACCTTTTTTATTTATTTATTTATTTTAGATTTGGTTAGATGAGAAATTGAGTCTACTTGATGCTCCTCCCAATGCTTTGATTTATCAACCTCATCATCTACAATCTCGTCCTTTGAAGATAAAGAATAAGCATACTACATATCAATGGGTTGATTGGATGAAAGGCATTGCTGATACTAAGATTACTTGGATATGTCCTTGGTGGAGATTAAAATTCATGACCATCAACTTGTATGACAATTGTGTCCCTATTCCCAAATTATACTCTTTGACCTTTCTTTCTCCTTTATGCCTCTACCATCAGTATGGTTGCCCTCAATTCATTGTTGTTGTTATGACTGACTCTGAAGGTTTCCTCCTGAGGCAAGACTTCTTGGACAAGGTGAAGAACTTGTGGCCTCGTAGAGCTTTGGAACGCAATTTGTGCCTGGATGCTGATATGACTACTGATGACAACTATAAGACTTGGGTTACTATGCAATCTACAGAATCACTAAAACTTATCAAGTATAAAAGGACTCAAATATTATTAGATGAATCAAGAAAGAAACAAAAACATAACTAGTGGTCTCATAAGTCTGGTTTCTTATGTTTTGTTTTTCCTTCAAGTCTTTGTGTCTTATAATAAAGATAGAATATGCAATATTCAACAAAAATGTCTTTTCAACTTATTTTATTATCCAAGGCACAAATGAGTACATTTATTACATCACATGACACAACTCTTGTTATCAGCTAGTCCTTTCAGATTTTCTAACTAAATATGTTTCCTCTCATTTTCATTTCCCTAACTTCTGCCTGATCAGCCCTTTACGGGTTTTATGAACAGCGGGAATGTCCTACCTTTTGCCTAACCAATCTTTTTAGGTTTTCTAGTTAGCGAACTTTTTTTTAAGGTAGTATTTCTTAAGACGATCTAAGTTAATTGGCTCAATGAACTCATTCCCTTATAGATCTGATATCTTTGCGGCTCCCTTGGGCAAAATTGTCTTAACTAAATACGGTCCTTCCCAATTTGGTCTGAATTTTCCTCTCGGGTCAAACACCATAGCCCTTGCGTGCTTTAATACCATATCTCCAGCTTTTATCTTTCTCGGCTTAACTTTTTTATTGAATGCTTTTGCTATTCTCCTCTGATAAATCTGAGTATGGAATAAAGCATCCATCCTTTTCTCATCTAGTGATATAAGATAATCAAACCTCTTTTGCATCCATTCACTCTCGAGGATCTTTGCTTCCATAACCACCCTTAAGGATTTAATTTATGTCTCTATGGGTAGAATTGCTTCACAACCATATACTAACGAGAATAGAGTTTGTCTTGTAGTCGTACGTGTTGTAGTTCTGTATCCCCACAAAATAAAAGGAAGGTGTTCTGACCAATCCTTATATGTCTTCACCATCTTAGAAAGAATCTTCTTTATATTCTCATTAGCTGCTTCTACTGCACCATTAGCCTGAGGTCGATAAGGTGAGGACTTATGATGCTCAATCTTATATCTTTATAACAACTCAGTGGTTTATGCCTAAAACTGAACTCCATTGTCTGTCACAACATGATGTGGGACCCTATACCTACAAATGAGGTTCTTCTCAATGAACTTTGCCATTTGCCTAGCTTTTAAGGTGCCAAAGGATTATGCTTCTATCCATCTTGAAAAGTAATCGATTGTGACCACTATATATTTATGCCCGTTTGAAGCAGTTGGTTTTACCTCCCCTATTATATCTATTCCCCAAGCTACAAAGGGCCATGGAGATGTTAAACTATTTAGAACTATAGAGGGAAGGTGATTGAGGTTCCCATGTATTTGACATTGATGGAATTCTCTTACTATTCAAATGTAGTCCTTTTCCATACTCCCCTAATAGTACCCCTATCAAGTAATCTTCTTTGCCAGAATTATCCCATTCATATGTGATCTATAGACTCCTGCATGAATTTCTCTTATCACCTGCTCTGCTTCATCCTTCTTGAGACATCTCAGCTGTATTCCATTCGGCATCCTTCTGTATAATATCCCATCATGACTTGCATAATGACATGCAAGAACACAAAGAGCATATCTATTTTTGGAAGTTGCTTCATCTGGGTATCTTCTTTCCTTGATAAATATCTGGATGTCATAAAACCATGGCTTTTCCTTTAGCCCTATCTGAATATTCATGACATGTTCTTTGTCGTAACATGGAGCTTGCATTTTCATTATCACCAAGGGTTTCATCATCGATCCCGTCGGTTTATCCCACATTGAAGAAAGTGTTGCCAAAGCATCCGCCATCTGATTCTCATCTCTTGGTAGACTCATAAAAAGACATTTGGTGAAATTCTTTATTAGCTTTCTCAAATAATGGATGTAAGGTTTCAGCCTTTCTTCTTTTACTTCCCACTCTTCATTAGCTTGGCTGATGGCCAACATGGAATCTCCGTAAACTAATAGGTCTTTTGCTCTGACTGCCAATGCTGCTTCCATACCATAAATACATGCCTCGTACTCAGCCATATTGTTAGTAACCCTGAAGTCTAATTTTTGCGCCATTGGGATGGTTTCTCCTTCTTGTGTGACAAGAATTACTCTTAACCCTGCTCCTCTATTATTCACTGCTCCATCAAAATAAAGTTTCCATTCTCTATGCTCTATTACTGCTAGGTTCTCATCTGGAAACTCTAGATTCCACTACTCATTTCCTTCAACTGCATTCTAGGCTAGAAACTCTGCTACAACTCTACCTTTGATGACCTTTATAGTGACGTATTCTATATCAAACTCCGTTAAAAGTACCAACCATCTAGACATCATTCTAGTTAAAGCTGGTGTTTGGAACAAGTATTTTAAAGGATCTATCCTTAAAATAGCTTGTACTTTGTAGGACTGGAAGTAATGCCTTAACTTCTTTGTAGCCCAGATCATTATCAAACATGTCTTCTCTACAAAATTGTACTTTTCCTCATATGGCAAGAACTTTTTACTGAGGTAATATATAGCGTACTCCACCCCTTCGAGCCCTTCTTATGCTAGCATTGCTCCCATCACCTTTTCTTCTAAATCCAAATATAAGATTAAAGGCTTACCTTGTTTTGGTGGCCTTAATACAGGCGGGTTAGTAAGGTATTCCTTAATCTTATCAAAGGCTTTCTAGCATTCTTGATTCCACTCCATAGGCTAACTCTTCCTCAAAAGCTTGAAGATCGGATCAAAAACTATAGTGAGTCTCACAATAAACCTGCTGATGTATTATAGTTTCCCAATAAACCCTCGTACTTCCTTCTCTGTTCTTGGCGCTGGCATCTCTTGAATGGCTTTGATCTTATCTGGATCGACTTCTATTCCTCTATTGTTGATTATGTACCCCAAAGATGCATTTCTTTGGATTTAGGTTGTATTTTTCTATTCTTGCTAAGAACTTATCCAAAGCCTCAAAGTGTCCCTCTCTTGTTTCAGACTTCACCATCATATCATTAACATAAAATTCCACTTCCTTATGCATCATATCATGAAATAAGGCAGTGGCTGCTCTTTGATAAGTTGCTCCTGAATTCTTTAATTCGAAGGGCATAACCTTATAGTAGTACGTTCCCCATTCCATGATAAAAGCAGTCTTGATCCTATCCATCACTGCCATCATTATCTGATTATAACTTGAGAACCCATCCATAAATGAATATATCGCACTAGATGCTGCACTATCCATAATCATATCAATATGGGGTAAAGGAAAATCATCCTTTGGACATGCCTTATTCAGGTCCCTGAAGTCTACACACATTCGAAATTTTCCATCTTTCTTAGGAACTAGTACTATATTCGCCAACCATTGAGGGTGCTCCACAACTTCTAGAAAACTAGCCTGGATTTGCTTGGTGACTTCTTCCCTTATCTTTTTTGTCCACTCAGGCCTTAACCTGCGAAGTTTTTGCTTAACAGGTTTAGCTTCAGGATATGTTGGAATGTGATGCTCCGTAATTCCCCTATCTAACCCTGGCAAATCCTCATAGGACCAAGCAAATACTACCTTTCTTTTTATTAATATTCTCTCAAATTTTTCCCTCTCTTCAGGAGTTAAGTCATGTGATATAGAAATGTGTTTTGGTTGTTCATTTGTGCCCATGTTTAATGAATCTAATTGAATAAAATTAATCTCAAACATGCATGAACGATCATTATTAAAATGCACAAGACCATCAGAATCAACATCACACAAGTAAGCCAAACCAGAATTTATATCATTGACCATCAAAATAAAACAAGTTCTATTCAAAGAAGACAATAAGAAAATTTATTTCCTGTTCTAGATGTTAAGGATGCTAAGTCTTATGTTGGTTGTCCTTCAGATGCCTAACATAATGGCTATTCTTGCACTTCCTCATCCTTATTGTCTTGCACCATGTTCTCAATAATCCATTCCTCGTAGATCCTACCGGGTATATTGATAGGTTCCTTTGCACTGAGGTAATACTTTTCATATCCTTCTTTGATGAAGCTCTCATTGAATGGTTTTGCTTTCTTTCCATCCTTCCATACTTCCACTTTATATGTTTTATTATCTTGTACCTTCTCATCATCAAACTCCTCACCCCATCCTGTAGGTATAATTAACTCGAAGGGTATGTCAAAAGAAGGTGGTTTAGTGTAAAACACCTTGTAGTCAAACTTGCCTGAAGGCTGATCCAGCAAATCTTCTACCTCTTCCATACCTTTGAGAGCATTAGGAGATTTCTCAGTAGTTTTAAGGCTTAGATCCTCAAAAGAGTTCAACACTTCTTCTTTGCTCACTCTTGAGTTGATCATCATAGTGGTTGGGGGTGGCACATTTCGATAATTTAGGAAAGGATTATTTCGGGTGTTTGGGTTTGGGCTTGATTTTTCAGGGTCTGTGATCTTTCCAGAGTCTATGAGGTTTTGGATTTCGTGTTTAAGACGCATGCAAGAGTCAGTATAGTGACTAGTGACTTGATGAAATTTGTAATAACTGTTTTAATCAAAACCAAGGAGGTTTGGGTTTGGTGGTCTAAAAAGGGTTAAGGGTCTAAGGAGGCCTTTTTGAATGAGATGGTCTAGGACTTTGGATAAGGGTTGGTTAAAATTTGAGAATCTCCTAGGCTATTGGATGGCATGAACTCTTTTGGGTAATTTCTCACTCCAGTATTCCTAGTGGCCTTCTTTTTCTCATTTTCGATCTCTTCAGCCTATAACCCATCATCATAAAGGTCCACGAACGTCTTGGGTTTCATCATTCGTAACCTCTCCACTAGGTTAGGTGACACGTTTCAGACTATCATTCTAACCTGGTCCTTCTCTACCAATTTGTTCTTTATCATTCTCGCCTTATTCATGAACCTAGTCAGAAAATCTGAAAATGATTCATTGGGCTTTTTCTTGGTTAGTTCCAGATCTCTTATAGACACCTCAAGCCTAGTATTATAGTCATATTTCTTCAAAAAAGCAGTTCACAACTCCCTCCAATCTGCTCGGATTGACTTCTCTAACCTATGATACCAGTTAACGGCCATACTTTCCAAGGATAAAACAGAAAACTTAGTAACCATGGCCAAAGGAGCCTTAGTGGTACTCATAGTAGTTATGTATTGGCTGAGATGAATCCTCGGGTCCCCAATACCATCAAACTTCTGTAGCTGTGGCATTTCGAATTTTTCAGGTAGCCTGTCTTCCTCAAATTACATCATATCATCAAAGTCAAAAGGTATCCTAGGCCTTGTCCCCTCATCAACTCTTCCATCTTAGACATCTTCTGAGTTAATGCCTTCATCTGTCTGGATTCCAGCTCTTGAACTTGCTCAAATGATTCCTTTTTCACTTTTTTAACCATATAACTCTCAACATCCTCGAGTTTCATTTCTATAACATTGTCATTGTTAACAGGTAGTGGACCCATGACAGGTGGGTTGGTTGCAGTGGGTAGTGCAGCAACAGCAGGTGGTGGCATTAGTCCTATTAGAGCTTGTCTTAACTCATCTTGCATCATTGCTCTTATATCATCCATCAGTGCTCCTTTGACATCTTTTAGGGTCCAATTTCCTCCCTCTTGTTGTTCCATTCTTTTAGATTTTTTAGGCTGCATAGCTTTCAAATAGAGTAGATTAATGGGGCTCTTTTCTAGTCTGCTAAGGATCTCTTTCACGATCGATTGAGGGCTTGAATCAGTTCTCACCAGTCTGCCACCTTTTCAACTCCAAACACAGGAAGACCCAGATGAATCTATGATGGCTGCAAGACAAATGGTTAGTATGATGCATGAGATTCATGTATGCATGTATGCATGATGCACGTGCTATGCAACAAGTAGTAAGTAACAAGTTAGGTATACATACATCCTTCCAACCTTATTCCTCCCGCACACGTATTCAACGGTGAGTCTCTTTTCCTAGGATTTTTTTACCTTGGTTTTAATATCAACAGGGGATATCAGGGACCGATGCGCATGCCAAATCTCTCAAAAAAAATAGAAGCATAGAAATAGCATTTCCAGGTGTAAAAGATTAGCCAGATCTTTATTAACCTTAACAAGCTTCTAAAGTATGGGCTTGGGCCTTTACAGATAGAAATACCTCATGGCAACATTCACAAGTAATTTGGTAGATCCTAGGGGAAATAACTAAGCCATTATATATGGTTAGGGTTCGGTAACAAGGTCAAGGTTCCCTTAGCAAGATGCCCTCCTTTATGGACTTTAAGTTACAGGCCAAGGTCAGAGGGGCCCGACATCCTTTGCAAACTCGAGAGAAGACTACCCCCCTTGAGGACTTGGGTTACAGGCTCTGGTTAGATGAGCTCGGTAATCTCTCTTGGACCGAGTTAAGGCAAAGAGTGATGGTTAGCCAATCTACAACCCCATTAAGCTAGTGGAATCATGGAGTCATAAACCAACGCCATCGGTTTAGTAAGGACATGCAGAATGAATGCAAGAATAAAATAATAATTAATAAAATAATTCTAAAGAACACAAGTAGAATCAGTATCTCTTATTCCCAGTGGAGTTGCCACTGTAGACGGCAGGGTTTAGCGCGCGTCCAAGATTTTAGCAACCACGCCATTGTTTGAGCTCAGGGCTCTAGAGAACGCACTAACCACTATCACAAAGGCATGACGTGGAGATGAGGAGTCGCCACACAGGGTAATAATTGGGACAAAACGAAAAGATGGTACTCGATTCCCTAAAAGAAAGCTAGTACCACAACCAAGAAATTCTGGATACGGAATACCAACTTCTTTCAATCTTGTGTTCATTTAGAATTACTTTATGAATTATTATTTTATTCTCTATTTACATGCAATTTCATATAAACCCAAACAATAAACTCCAAGGCAGTCATGAACTATACAAGTAAATAATGCATTCAATAAATTACATAACCCCTAAGTTAGTCTAATATACATGGATTTTAAATATATGAGTTAAAGTCTACATGTTTTAAATTATAAGTGAACCTAAAGACCTAATTCCTTTTGATTTTAATTAAATGAACTTAAGTCTATTAATTTTAATTCTAGATATGAGCTTAAATCTATAAATTATGAAGGTATTTAAATTAGTGGGCTTAATTCTACATGTTTTAATTAAAAAATGATCTTAAATCTACAAATTATGAAAAAGGTTTAAATTAAGTGAGTTAAGTCTAAATTAATTAAATTAAATTAGGTGGGCCTATGTCTAATTAACTAAATGGGCCTAAAGATATTTCTAACCTAAAATCTAATTAAATATGGACATAAAATATATTTTAATTAATTAAACCTAATTAATTATTAAGTGATATGGGCTAAAAGAATTACCTAACTTTAAATAAATAAATCAAGGCCTAAAAATAGGCTTAAGGCCCAAAACACATAAAAATAATAAATAAAACCCAAAAACAACTAAAAACATAAAATAAACAATTAAATAAGATCAAACAAATAATTATTAATCCTTACTAAAACCCTAATTTTTATTAACATGCAATTTAAATTAATCTACTTCCTCCATTGATTTTAAATGATTACCAAGTTGAAACCTAATTTTACTAACCGATTCAATCAAAATAAACATACAACTACACACATAATTTCATTACTCCCACTATCGGGACTATTACATTAGTTCCTAAAAAAATTAATAAAATAACAATAAAGAATAAAATAAAAATAAAGACAATAAAAATAAAAATAAAACCCTAGAAACTAAGTCTCTTTTGTTCATAATCTTCTACAAACTTCTAATGAAATTCATCTCCCTCATATGATCACCATGTGTTTTCATCCATAATCACCACAAAACATAAAATAAAATAATAATTAATGAATAAATTATAATAAAATAATAAGAATAATAATGTAAAATGATCAAAAAATAAATAAATAAAAGAAGAATAGAAGAATATGATATGCTTATGGATGATTTAGGGTGATCCTCAAATTTGTGATTCACCGTTTTTTGGCAAATCTTCGAATCTTTCTCCATAAAAATTCTTCATGACTTTTGAATTGATTGTTGAATCAAAAGGAATTATAGTAAAAAAATTCAAAAGAAAATCATAATTTTTCTTCTTGTTCTCCCCGTCTCTTCCCCTTCTTTTTCTTTTCCTTTCTATGCCCCTTTTCTGCTTTTCCTCCTCCCCTTTTTCTTTTTTTTTCCTCTCCTCAGCTCTATTTTTATAGTGGAACTAGGAAGCCTAGCCCTAATCCTAATGTGATTCTCATTCCTAAAGTGTATTTAGGAATTTTGAACCAAATATGATTGAATTAATTAATAAGTTTAAACCAATTAGGATTGAATTAATTAGGATATTTAAACCACCTAAAGCACTAAATTGGAAGTAATTAGAAATAGGAAAAATGGAAGAATTCAATTCCGATCGGGATTGTGGTAATTAAAAAAAAAATTTAGGATCAGCATTGGTGTAATGCCGACCAGCATTACACAATGCCGACCGGCATTATGTAATGTCGATCGTCATTGCACAGTACCGATGCATAATAATTCCATTTTTTTATTTTTTCGTGTATTTTTCCTTATTTTTATCGATTTTTTCAGTGTTTTAATTGGTTAAAAATTCAAATTTTATCCTTATGATTATCTGATAAAGTTTTTTTTAAACGCAGAAGGCTTTTTTTTTTAAATTGAAACAAACGCTATCTGATCATCAGTTCGTTCCTCCTTTGAAGGAAGTTTAGTATGCACAGACTCTACATTTAAAAGCAAAGTCTGCATGCGTGTGTGGTGAGGGTTTTTTTTGGAGAGGTTTTTTAAAGAGGTTTTTTTGGAGGAGGTTTTTTTTGGAGAGGTTTTGCTGGGGGGAACTTCTTTTTTTTTCTTTTGGTTTTCGAAAGGATTTTTTTTCTATAGAGCTTTTACATAAAAAAAATGCAGAAACCCTAAAAAAAACCCCAATTTTGGATATTGCCAGTGTCCTTGAACGCAATCAAGTTTGAGTCCAGAATCAACAAACAATTTAATTTCAACGGTGAAAATCTTAATCTGAGGGGCCAAAAAAGAGCATCTGCATAGCATCTAAATCTCCAGTGATATTTTTCTATTTCATTTTCACTCTTTTCTATTGTTTTGTTTTTGTGCTTTTTCTTCTATTCTGTTATTCTTTTTTATTGTTTAATTTCATCACTAATCTGATTACTTATTTTTTTTTCTGTTTTGATGTGTGCATATGGATTGAGGAGGATACCGCCTATATTTGAATTGAATAGAAGGTCTATGGAATGCCATAGATGAACCTGTATTATTTCTTCAATAGTTCTTAGGATTTTTTTTATTTATTATCTTTCCCAGTTTTGGTGTTCTATGTAGTTATTTTAATTTTTGGGTGTATAATTTTAATTTTGTATATAGTTTGTAATAGCCCTAGTAGTTGGAATAGTAAATTTTCATTTTATGTATTTTAAAATTGATTAGTAATTAGGTTCAATTGAGTAAAAAAAATCAATTAAAATTAATGGTGGCAGTAGCTTAAATTAGGGTTTACATGTAATTAATTTAGGGTTCTTTTTTAGAAAATTCACTGTAATGTTTGTTTGATCTATTTTTGTAATTTATTTATTTTGGGCTTGTTTTTTTATGTTTTTTTTATGTTTTTGGACCCCAAGCCCACGTTTAGGTCTAACCCACTAAATAAATAGGTTTAAAAATGGTTTAGAACTTTAAATAATTAAAATCAACTTAGGCTCATTAGGTTAATTAGATTTTAGGCCCACATTAGTTAATTAAAAATTTTTTAGACTTAGCTCAGCCCATTTAATTGCATTTCTTTTAAATAAATAGATCTAAGCCTATATTTTATTTAAAATAAAACCATATTAGACTTAGGCCCACTAATTTGATTCTCCTTTAAAATTGAATAGACTTAAGCCCATATCTTAGAAAGATTAAAAAATAGATTTAGTGGGCCTGCTTTTATTCTATTTCACTTGTAAATAAAATGTAGATTTAGCTAACTTTTTAATAAAATTAACATAGTTTAGATTTAGGGACAACGCAATCTTGAGTACATTTTTTACTTGTAATTTTATTGACTTATTGCCTTTTTAGGTAGATGGATGTTAATTAGGGTTTAATAAATTGCATGTAATTAGAGGATGAAATAATTTTTTTTAAAATTATTCTAAATGAACATGAGACTAAGAGAAGTTAGTATTCCGTATCCAGAATCTCCTGGTTGTGGTGCTAATTTTCTTTTAGAGAATCGAATACCACCAATCAAATTGTCTAAGTTATTACCCTGGGTGGCGACTCCTCATCTCCACGCCATGTCTTTGTGACAGTGGTTAGTGTGTTCTTTAAGGCCCTAGCCTAAACAGTGTCACGGTTGCTAAAATCTTAGACGCGCGCTAAACCCTGCCGTCTACAGAGATTATATTCTAAAGGAATTGGTTTAAGTGTTTAGCCATTAAGACACTTAGAAATTTGGTTTTTGAGTGAACCTTGAAAACTCAATTTGTAAGGTTGTAAGAGTGAGCCATAAAACCCTTGTATATTCTCAATCTTGTGAATAAGATTGTGGGTGATTAAAAATCCTAACTTTGAGATAAGTTAGGTGGAGACGTAGGATTATTGTTAAATCCGAACTCTTTAAATATTTGTATTCTTCATTCTTCCTTCTCAACTCTTACTTAATTCTTGCAAAGAATTCCTTTAATTTTCTATTTTTATTTGATAGTCCTATTCACCCCCCTCAAGGACTTTTTTATTTGGTATCAGAGCTTGAATTCTAGGTACTTCATTGCTAGAATACAATATCATAAGGAGTGAATCTCAAGACATCTCTTCTCTTAGACCATTTTTTGATGGTAGTGACTATCCATATTGGAAATTCAAAATGGAATTATATCTTGATTCTGATTCCATCAAACTATAGGATATTGTCCTAAAAGGTTAGGAACTACCTACAATCATCATTGTGTTAGTATAAGGTATGCCCTAGTGGCATTCTTATAATTATTTAGACATTGTATATAATCCCTGTGGCAATAAAATATTCTTTTAAATAAATATGTTATTTTTTTGAGTATTTATCCTTTAGTATTATGTTGAATAAATTTATTATCAAAGAGTTGAGTTGATAATATGAGTTACAAATTTATTCAGTACATTTACTATAAATTGTTTGAAGTCGATTAATTAATATTTGGATAATATTAATTAGACAATCACCTCTGTCTATTTTCCTTGATTAGTATGAGAAACTAATAGTGGGAGGCAGTGAATCTCATGCTACTTGATATGAGTGATCAGAATAGACATGTGGATACTCATTGGATGGGTTAATCGAACAGTGACATTAGTATTGTGATTGCAAGGATATTCACATATAATCAACAATCACAATCTAGATTATAATGGTGCATATAGTCCTTTGACTTGAGGGGATATAGTCATCCACATTTAGGTGGTTAGAGTTTATTACCGATTACATACTTGTGTTAATCATCACATGGGTATATGTCGTGTGGTGGCTCTAATTAGTTAAATGTAGGGATGAATGTTTAACCAAGATGGGATTCATTACCTGGTGTGAACCGGGATAGATCCTATGCTATTTAAGTTTATTCTTGATGAATAAATTCCTTGCCAGGATAAATACAACATAGTCTGAAAAAGAGTTTCAGTACTATAAAGAGTTCTAGTATTTGTTGTATTTTATCAAGAATTAAAACTTAAGATGAGGTCATATAATAAAGCTATTAGAGTTTGATAATACCTTGACTCTAGGCTATATTGGGATCTTTAATGAAAGGAATTTAGTGCACGGTAATTATGATCAGGTTCGTGTGAATCACAATATGCATTCATTTCTAATTGGGTAGCTGTGATATCGATACTAGGGGTCACTCACAGCTTATGAGAACCAAATGTGAATAATTGGGATTTTCACATTTAGAATTGAAAAGAGTTTCAAATAATATTAAATGTTAATATTATATTTTCTCATTGTCATTTAGACATGAACCTAGTAAGTCACACCTAATAGAGTTTTATTTATTCACTATAGTATTAATCTAATTATTGATTAAAAGAGTTTAATCAATTAATCAAAATTAATAAAATTAGATTTATGTTTTGAACAATGATTCTACTATATCATGAAATCTAATTCAAATAAGAGTATTATTTATTAATTAATATTGGATATTAATTAATATATATTAAATATATATATATATATATATATATATATATATATATATATATATATATATATATGTTGTTATTTATTTATGGACTTATATTAATGGTCCAAATTGGTTTGGACATAGGCCAAAATTTATTTTGGACCAAAGATTAATTAAAGTCCATATCTATGTATACGTATAATTTAATATGTAAACTAATCCATTTGATGTATACTTTATATACAAATTTATACATTAATATGTGTAGGCGGCAAGCTTAATTATTGAATTAAGCAAGGTGGCATATTAATTAAGTGGATATTTCTAAAGTATGCCTAAGGTGTCATTTTTAATCATTTGGATGGTTAGGTGTATACCTAAGGTGGCATACTTAATAATCACTTAATTAATTAATGCATACTTTTCCTTAGTTGAAAATTACTACACATATATCTTTTGATATATCTAAGGCAAGTCAAGTGACTTGGTAAGAGATTGGAGAGGAAAAATAATGCTTAAGTGAGTTTTTGCTTAAAGAGTTAAGAAAAATCACTAAGTAATTTTGGTTTTGATAAGATCATAAACCAAAAATAAACACAACATATACTAAACATATAGTCTATACTTGTGCTCTTAATTAAATTAGTACAAGTTACTAAGTTTAATTAACACAAGTAAGTGATAGATAAGGCTTTGGTGTTTCAAACTAAAGGCCTTACATTTGGAGGGCTAAGCATTTGATTTAAGGAATTGAATAAAAGGAATACTAAGCTCTACAACAAGTAAGTTTATAAACTTATAATTAATTAATTATATGTTTGTATATTGCTTAATTTATTTAGTTGTGTATTTTAATGCAATTTGAACCTTGGGCAAATGAAATTCTTCATTTTATGAAGGTTATGATGAGTAAATTTTTAAAATTTACTCTATTTAGACTTATGCTTACTATACATGTATTTATGTCTAAATACCATAACTGATTTCTAACACATTAATGGTATGATAACTACTCTTACAAAAAGCCAATGGAGTGTTGATTAAAAGGAAGAAAATCATAAAAATAAAAAGGCTATGATTACTCTAGTCTCCTCCATAACAAGAGAAGAAGGAGGCAAGCTTCAACATTGCATTTCGGCTAAAGAAATGTGGAAGACTTTATAAAACTACTATGAAGGCAACATTCAAGTAAGAAGCAAGAAGGTTTAACTTCATATGTATGAATATGAACTCTTCAAAATGAAGCCTCAAGAATCAATCACAGAGATGACAAACCATCTCAATGCTGTCCTCACAACCCTTAAGAAACATGGAAAACATTTCTTCAAAGAAGAGGTAAACAATAAGATTCTAAGAATCCTACCTAAGAAGGATTGGGAATTTTATGTTACTTCAATTGAGGACGCTCAAGACCTCTCCACTCTATCAACTGATGTGTTCATTGGTAAGCTCTTGACACATGAGCTCACCATCAAGCAACGAGGTGAAGAACAAGAAAAGAAAGAAGAAAAAAAAAGAGCATTGCTCTAAAAGCTCTTCAAGAAGATAGTGAAGAGGAAAGCATCAAAGATTCTAATGACAAAGGTGGTGACATTGCCATGCTCACTAGGAACTTCAAGAAGTTCTTAAGAAAGAAAAACTTCTCAAGAACAAGGGACTTCAACAAGAAGTTCGAAGGAGATGAGAAGAAGAAAATAAAAGAGGTTACTTGCTATGAATGCAAGAAACTGGGACACATTAGAACTGAATGTCCCAAACTCAAATTCAAGAGCAATGGAGCAAAAGATAAGAAAAAGGCATTCAAAGCTACTTGGGATGATTCCTCTGAATCCGAAGAGGAACAGGAACAATAAGAAGTTGCCAATCTTTGCTTCATGACCATTGAAAATGAAAATGAGGTACCATCCACTTCTTATTCTTCCTTTGATGATTGTGATGAATATTGTGATGATGATGAGAGCTCTATTGTGAGCAAATTACTTTTTAAACGCAAAAGTTTGTTATCTAAGAAGAAACAATATAAACATGAGTTAGCTAGCTTAAATAAGGATTTTGAATGTTTAAAAATTGATTTTGCTAAACTTTTTGCATCAAATGAAAAACTTACTAGTAATGCTAAATCTTCTAATTCTTTGGAAGATCAACTTAAGAAAGAAAATGATGAAAACCATAAGCTTTCTAAGGAAGTCTTAGAATTAAAGAATTCCATTGTTAAATTTAAGGGAGGAAAAGAAACTTTCAATAATCTTCTTGACTCTCAAAAATTTCATAGAGATACTTATGGAATTGGATATAAAAATGGAATTTCTTCATCATCCTCATCATATATTAGTTTTGTTAAAGCTTTACATTATTCTACTCCTTCAACCTCAAATGAGATTCAAGCTTTCAAAGCTAAAAAGTCTTACATGTTAAATAGCAAGGCAAAGTCTCATAAGATGAGGTAAGACTCAAACTAGAGCACCTCAACCTAAGCATGCTTTTATGTACACTAGACATAATTATAGTAGGCATGTTGCACAACACAATGCACATAAACATGTTATACATATTGCACAAACCTATCAAAATACACATTGTCATTACCAATGTATGTCTCACTCAATGTCACAAAATAATAAGAGATACACATAACACCAAAGGTATGTTGCATACATTAGGAAAGCATATCATCATAGGAGAAACAAATTTGAAAATGTTGTATGTTCATATTGCATGATCAAAGGACATACCAATAATGTGTGATTCGATAGAAAACTACACATGAATTTGCTTCCTTTGGATTATCTTAAAACTAACCAACCTAGACCAGGAAAGGTTTGGATTTAAAAGAACATTTAAAATGTTTTATATTGGTGTCCTTGAAATCCACAAGAACAAAAATCAAGTGGTATCTCGATAGTGGATGTTCAAGGCATATAACGAGAGACAAGGAGAAATTCAACAAACTCGATGCTAAGGATAGAGGACACATTACTTGCGGTGATAATGCAAAAGGAAAAATTATTGGCATTGGAGAAATAGGTAATCCTCAATCATTAGCTATACATCATGTGTTGTTTGTTGATGGTCTTAAATATAATTGCTAAGTATAAGTCAATTATGTGACATGGGAAATAAGGTGACTTTCTATCCTAGAAATTTCTTTATTAGTAGTCTTGATGAAGATAAAGTAATTTTTAGTGGTGAAAGAGTATATAATGTTTATGTTATTGATTTGAATAAAATTGATAACAAAGACATAAAATGCTTAATGTCAATTTCCCATGACATATGGACATGGCATAGAAGATTAAGACATGCAAATTTTAAGCTTTTGAATGATCTTTGTAAACATGAACTTGTGATTAGTTTACCTAAGCTTGAATTCACTAAGGATAAACCTTGTGATGCTTGTTAAAAGGGAAAACAATCTAATTCTTCATTTAAGCTAAAAAATGTAGTGTCCACTTCTAGACCACTTGAACTTATACATATGGATTTGTTTGGACCAACTAGAGTTGTTAGTCTTGGTGGAATGCACTATGCTTATGTATTGGTTGACGAATACTCTAGATACATATAGGTGTGTTTTCTTGCTCATAAGAATGATGCATTTAAAGCTTTTGAAAATTTTTCAAAAAGAGTTGAAAAAGAAAAAGGATTTTGTATTTCATCCATTAGAAATTATCATGGAACCAAATTTGAAAATGAATTTTTCAAAAGCTATTGTAATGAAAATGGCATTTCTCATACATTTTCATCTCCTAGAACTCCTCAACAAAATGGGGTAGTTGAAAGGAAAAATAGAACTCTTATGGAAATGGCTAGAACAATGCTTCATGAGTATAATTTGCCTCTATACTTTTGGGCAGAAGATGTTAACACATCTTGTCATATTTCAAATTGAGTTTTCAAAAGACCAATTTTAAGTAAAACATCTTATGAGCTATGGAACAATAGAAAACCCAAAATCTCATATCTAAAAGTATTTGGATGCAAGTGCTTTACATTGAACACCAAGGATAATCTTGGAAAATTTGATTCCAAAGCCGATGAAGGAATTTTCCTAGGCTATTCCATCTCTAGCAAAGGATATAGGGTCTTTAATAAGAGAACTCCAGTAGTTAAAGAATCAATGCATGTGGTATTTGATGAATCAAACTCACTTGATCCTAGAAAGGATATTTGTAGTATTGATGATCTTGTAAGTGATAATAAAATTGTGGAAACACAAGAAGAAAATACTAGTAAGCCTTTCGAACTTGAAGATCCAAGCAAGAAGGAAAATGAGGAGGTATCTCAACCTACCTTGAAGGATGAACTTCCAAAGGATTGGCAATTCAAGAAAGCTTACCCTTAAGACCTCATTATAGGCGACACTATAAAAGGGGTAACTACTAGATCTAAGCTCAAGTCTATTGTTAATCTAGCTTTCATTTCTCAAATTGTACCCAAAAATGTTGATGATGCTTTGAGTGATGAATTTTATGTCCCTACTATACAAGAAGTATTAAATCAATTTAAGAGAAATAAAGTTTGGACCTTGGTTCCTAGACCTAAACATCATCCTATTATTGGCACCAAATGGGTGTTTAGAAATAAGATGAATGAATAAGGTGTCATAACTAGGAACAAAGCTAGACTAGTAGCTAAAGGTTATAATTAAAAGGAAGGCATTATTTATGTTGAAACCTTTGCCCCCATTGCAAGGTTAGAAGCTATTAGGATGCTACATGCATTTTTTGCATTATACGTGGATTTTAAACTTTATTAAATGGATATTAAAAGTGTATTTTTAAATGGTTTTATTGAAGAAGAGGTATATGTTAAATAGCCTCCAGGTTTTGAAAATTTTGACTCTCCAAGTCATGTTTTTAAATTTTCAAAAGCATTGTATGGATTGAAACAAGCTCCAAGAGCTTGGTATAAAAGATTGAGTAACTTTTTACTAGAGAAAGGTTTCTCTAAAGGAAAGGTTAACACAACTCTTTTCATAAAGAAATCCAAGCATGATTTATTAATTATTCAAATTTATGTTGATGATATTATTTTCTGTGCTACTAATCATTGCTTGTGTGAGGAATTTTCTAAGCTAATGTAAGGAGAATTTGAGATGAGGATGATGGGAGAACTCATGTTCTTTCTTGGACTTCAAATCAAGCAATGTAAAGATGGGATTTTCATTAATCAAACCAAATATGCAAGGGACATTCTCAAGAAGTTTGGAATGGATGGAGCTAAATCAAGCAAAACTCCAATGAGCACTACAACCAAACTCAACAAGGATGAGAATGGCAAATCAGTTGATGAAAAGCGATTTAAAGGTATGATTGGATCCCTTCTTTATTTAACCGCTAGTAGACCCGATATTATGTTTGCTACTTGCTTGTATGCTAGATTTCAATCAAGTCCTAGGGAATCTCATTTGAATGCTATCAAAAGAATTTTCAAATATCTTTGTGGTACAATGCATTTAGGACTTTGGTATCCTAGGAGTTCTTCCTTTGACTTGATTAGTTATTCTGATGCTGACTTTGCCAGTAGTTTACTAGATAGAAAAAGCACTTTCAGAACTTGTCAAATTTTAGAAAATTTCTTAGTTTCTTGGTTTAGTAAGAAACAAGTTTCAGTTGCCTTGTCCACCGCTAAAGCAGAATATGTGGCGGCTAGTTATTGTTGCACCCAAGTTTTATAGCAAAAACAACAACATTTGGAAAATGGCATTGATATTAATCACATTCCAATTAATTGTGACAATACAAGTGCTATATACCTTAGTAAAAATCCCATTCAGCATTCTAGAACTAAGCATATTGACATTAGACATAATTTCTTGCGTAATCATGTACAAAATGATGATATTTTTCTTGATTTTGTTGATACTAATCATCAAATAGCAGACATCTTTACCAAGCCTCATTGTGATGAAAGATTAAATTTTATCAAATATGAACTTGGTATGATTAATGGCTCAAGCTTGTCTTGATCACTTGTTAAAATTGATGAATTGATGATTAAATTCTTATATGATCATGTTCTTTAGAAATATTATTTTTAGCATCATGTATATATTTTGTTTTAAAAGTATTTGCTCAGGGCTCATTTACTTCATATACATGATATATTGTATTTCCCATTTGCATGATCTTTGTATTAATTTTATTTGATTTGGATTTATGTGGATTCATTCAATTTTTTTTTCAAAAGCCCTCATATTTTTCAAATTAATAATTAATTATTGAGCTAAATTTAATTAATTAATTATTTTAATTTAGAAAAAATATTTCTCCTCCTCAACAAGATTTTTTAAATATTTTTTTTCATTTTATGCCAGTTTCTGTTTGGTTTATTTTCAGTATACTTTTCGTATCTAAGTTTTGAGATGTTAGTCTATTTTTTAATTCAATTTATGTCAGTTTCTATTCGGTTTATTTTCTTGATATAAGCCATGAGCTATTTGTTTATTTTATAGTTATTTTATGACAGTTTACGTTCAGTTTATTTTCTGGATATTTTTTGGATTTAAGTCATGAGCTGTTAGTTTTATATCTTGTCTACAATTGGTATTTTAATATCATTGTAACTCTCTCCTTTTTTAATGCAATTTTATTTGCATTTTAACAAGGGGGGAGAAATATTTGAGTTTCTTTAATTTTTTTATTTATTGTGTTGATGCATGAATATTTTTTATTATGTTTATACATGCATAATTAATATTTAAGTTATTCATGTATCAATTTTACTTAGGAATTTTTTTGATCTTTGATAAGGCATGAATAATTTTTTTAAGATTAGTCTATCTTTGCTTTTGTTAAAGGAGGCAAAAATAATTAAGTTTGCATGCGTACTTAGTTAATTTCTTTTAAGGCAAAGAAATTTTTTTTTACAAAGATGTGTTTGTGACATAACTATGTGATAGTGTGTCCTTAATATCAATTTTTTTTAATCCATTGAAATAGGGGGAGAAAATTGTTTGAATTTATTTCACATAAATTTTTTATGCATGCATAGTAACAATGTAAGTGTGGCTAGTTTGGTCCTTCAAATTAAGCTTTGTTTTGCTTACTTTGTTTATGTATGACATAGATTTTATAAAGATTTTGAGTATCCTTGTTTTCATTGTTTTGGTTCTTGTTCTTTTATTCCCTCTAGTATTTTTGGCTCCCTTAGGTCTATTTCACCTTATATCTCTCTTTTTTTTTTTTGTCTTTGACAAAGGGGGAGAAAAAGATATGTGCTTAGGGGATAAATAATTGTGTTTGTGTTTAAGATATGCTAAGTACCACATGATTATGTATGATTGATTGACTAGCTAAATTTTCTATAATCATGCGATGTTTCAATATAGCATATATACTATTTTATGATGCATTATAGTAGCACTACATGCATATATGTTTGAAATTATTTTCTTCATATTGTCTAACATTTTTTTAATGATCATGTTATCATCATTTGTTTTGTTAGACCATGTTCTTCTTAAATTTATTTATATTTCTTATCATGTCCAAAAATGAGGAGAAATAAAGAAATATATTTGTTAAACCCTTATACATGTTATGATAATTCATTTATTTATATACTCTGATACATAATAAATATTGAATTTATGCATATGTTAAGGGGGAGAAAAATAATTTCTCATTTTGTATCTATTTAATTTGAAAGGGGGAGCTATTTTAATTAACATGTTTATACATGTTATTTATTTTTGTCACACTCACACACATTATTTATTATCTTTTAAAATTGGTTGTCAAAGCCAAAAAGGAGGAGATTGTTGACTATTTGCATGATCAAACTCCTAATTTTGGACTTTGATAAACAATTTTTATACTAATAATTTCAATTAAGTGTGTAGGAAATTATATACCAAACATATACCAAGCATATACAATTTTGGATGAATAGTGACTTTTCCAGCAAATTGAACCTCTAATATTCAAGAAGGATTTTGACATCTTTAGAGCTCTTAAATGAGAAAATAATCTTCTTCACTTTTGAAGTAGACATATTAATATTTCCAAATTGAGATTTCTTATCAAAATCCAAGTTCATTTGGGTATACAAATCTTCAGTCGAAGTCAGCATATGCAGCTTGTATTTCAGTTTTCATAGCTCTTGGTATTTCAGTAATATCTTGAGATACAGATTTTAAATTGAAGTGATTCAAAGTTTTATCGAAATCTAAGACAATTATCTACAACTTTTATAGATAATGTTTTAGCTAAATCGATCTTCTTCAATCCCATTCATGAGCATCTTTTAAGGTGGTCACGAGCTATCCTTGAATGGTGCCTTTGGAGCACGTTTTTGCCAAAATAGGCAGTACTCCTCATGAGGGTGAGTCCTCGTGAGTTGATCATGAGCACACCTTTGATAGCATCCAATAGGAATATTTGAATGCAACAAATATACTTTTGCTCCTCACGAGCACTGTTCACTCGTGAGCCACCCGTGAGCATCCCTTGAGCTGCCAAAAGTTCAAGAATTGATTCAAAATCAATTAAAATGTTGGAGAAATGATTGATACATCCAAAAACTATATTTTTAAGTATTTTTCTATATAAACACAACTTAGAATTCAATGGAAGGTAAGGAAACTTGTTTATCATTCATTATTTTCTTAAACATTCAATTGAGCTTCTTAAAATTTCCTTTAAACAATCTTTGTGTATAACTCTTGTGAGAGTTGGTGAGTGATTAGAATAAACATTCTTATTCTTTTATTTTCTAGGTTTAGAAAATGGGAAGTGAGATTTTATTCTAAAGGAATTGGTTTAAGTGTTTAGCCATTAAAACACTTGGGAATTTGGTTTTTGAGTGAACCTTGAAAACTCAAGCTGTAAGGTTGTAAGAGTGAGCCATAAAACTCTTGTGTGTTCTCAATCTTGTGAATAAGATTATAGGTGATTAAAAATCCTAACTTAGGGATAAGTTAGGTGGAGACGTAGGATTATTGTTGAATCCAAACTCCTTAAATATTTATGTTCTTCATTCTTCCTTCTCAACTCTTACTCAATTCTTGAAAAGAATTCCTTTAATTTTCTATTTTTATTCGATAGTCCTATTCACCCCCCCCCTCTAGGACTTTTTCAATTGTGTGTTAACTAGATGTGGTAATAGATACTTCATAATATTTATTGATGATTTTTCAAATTCACATTTATGTACTTGATGAAAACTAAGGGTCAAGCTTTTGATATGTTCAAGATTTATAAATCTGAAGTTAAAAATCAAAAGGATATGAAAATTAAGTTCCTTAAGAGTGATAAAGGTAGTGAGTACTTTCCTATTGAATTTTCTTCTTTTTGTGAAGAAAATGGAATTATACATCAAACATGTGCTCCATATACCCCACAGCAAAACAGTATTACTGAAAGGAAAAATAGGACGTTGGTAGACATGGTTAATGTCATGTTAATGAATGCAAAATTACCAACAAACCTATGGGTAAAAGCTTTACTCACTTCTTGTCATTTTCATAATAGATTACTCTCAAGGAAATATAAAGTTTCACTATATGAGTTATGGAAAAATAAAAAACCAAACTTAAGTTATGTTCGAGTTTGGGAATGCTTAGCCTTTTATAGAGTTATAGATCCAAAAAGTTAAATTAGGACCGAGAGCATTAAAAGGTGTTTTTTTTAAAATATGCAAAGAATTGTAAGCTATATAGAATATTGGACTTGAGTTCAAATGTATTTTTGAATCAAGGGATGTAGACTTTGTTGAAAATAAATTTCAAAATGATTATTATAAAGTCTCTAATGATTCCAAATTGGATAATGAACCTACCAATATTCAAAATTTTGATATGCATTTGAATGAAAACTCAAATGGTGGTGATCTTCCTACTGAAATTAGGAGAAGTTAAGGAGCTAAAAAATAGAAATATGCTCCTCTAGGATTTATATCTTCTCAATCCATTCTTTTCCTAGTTGAAGGAGATAGGTCTACAGTTCTTAATAAAATTCCAATTTTATTTTTTGTAGAGAATGATCCAAAGACATTTCAAGAAGTTATATCTTCTAGAGATTCAGCCTTTTGGAAAGAAGCAATCAATGATGAAATGGACTTATTATTGAGTAACAATACATGGATTATTGTTGATTTACCTCCTGGTTCTAAACCAAATAGTTGTAAATGGGTGTTTTAAAGGAAACACAATACTGATGGATCATTGCAAACCTATAAAGCTATATTAGTAGCAAAAGGATTTAAGCAAAAGGAAGGTATAGACTATTTTAATACATATGCTCATGTGGCTAAAGTAACATCCATTAGAGTGTTTTTAGCTCTTGCATCGATATATGATTTATATGCACATCAAATGGATGTTAAAATAGCCTTTTTGAATGATGATTTAGATGAGGAAGTATATATGGAGCAACCAGAAGGATTTATTCTACCTGGAAATGAACATAAAGTGTGTAAATTATTAGATCACTTTATGGTTTAAAAAAAAAGATCCAAAGCAATGGCATGAAAAGTTTGATGCTATGATTTTAAAGTATGGTTTTGAACATAATAATGTTGACAAGTGCATATATTCTAAATTCACTGAAAATTTTGGAGTTATTATTTGTCTTTATGTTGATGACATGATCATCATTGGGACAAATATATATGGTGTTATTAATACAAAGAAGTATTTATCCTTAATGTTTAAAATGAAAGATTTGAATGAGGTAGATACAATTTTAGGTATCAAAGTTAAAAGTATAGTAGGGGTTTTGCTCTTTGTCAATCTTATTATATTGATAAAGTTTTGAATAAGTTTAGTCACTTAAATATCAAATATGCAAACACCCTTATGATGCTTCATCAAAGCTTGTTGAGAATGATAGTAGAACTATAGCACAAGTTGAATATACTAGTGTTATAGGTAGCTTGACGTATGTTATTCATTGTACAAGACTTGATATTACTTTTGCCGTTTGTAAATTATCAAGATTCACTAGTAATCCTAGTATGGATCATTGGAAAGATATAGCGAGTGTACTTGCATATTTAAAGAAAACTATAAATCTCGGATTGTTTTATAATATTTTTCCAGCAGTATTGCAAGGTTATATGGATGCTAGTTGGATAACTAGTGCAAGTAATAATAAATCTACCTCTGGTTGGATTTTTACACTTGGTGGTTGCATTATTTCTTAGGCATCAAAGAAACAGACATGTATTACTTTCAATAGTGGAATCCAAATTTATAGCTTTAGCAACTACAAGTAAGGAGGCGGATTGGCTGAGAAATTTATTATTAGATATAAAGTTATGGCCACAATCAATGTCAGCCATTTCCTTATACTGTGATAGCCAAGCACCTATGTCTAAAGCTTTTAATAAGATATAAAATGGAAAGTCTAGACATATAAGCTTAAGACATGAGTTTATAAGGCAATTGATTGGTGATGGTATTATTACCATAATGTATGTAAGGTCTTATAAGAATTTGGCAAATCCATTTACCAAAGGGCTCTCGAGAGATATAGTTAGAAGTACTTCTGCCATAATAGGATTAAGACCTTTTAACTAAGCATATCAATACATGGGAACCCAACTTCCAATTAGCACTACCATTAAAAAGAAGTTAATATGCAACAAGAAGTTAATTGATAAGCGATGTTAAGTAGCACTAATGTTAATAATTTAGTACTAAACTATGAGGATGATGAATGGTTTTACTCTTAATGAAATTCAAAGGTTTAAATATTTATGAATCTGGGAATAAGATCAAGGGAACTTCACCTATATGAATATAGGAAGTGGTGTCGCTTTAACAAAGTAGTGAAACTTTGTAAATGTTCATAAATTTAGGATTATAGCACAAGGCCAAATTAGTGTTAAAACTTTATGAACCTATGAAAGAAATTAAAGTTTCATGTGTGTGATGTTTCCATTTCTAATATTAAGAATCATGATTTAAGGTTTAATCACCATTAAAATTTATTTTTGGTTTAAGAGGTATGCCACCATTGATTTCATTAAGGACTTGAAATATTTACACTAAGTAATAGTTTAAATCGAAAGATTCTATTACTATACATGCAACTTATTTTAATACTTTATATTATAAAATAAGTAGGGGATTGTTGAAATACTTTATTATAGTTTGAAGTATAAAGTATATAAATACAAGAGAAATATGTATCTCACTTTGTTTTCATGGAAAATAAATGGAAAAATATATTGGAGAACAACACCAGCAAGTACATGGCTGTGTTAACTGTATTTGAAATAGGCAATGGCTTACATGACCTGAAACATGGGCATGTTCTAAACCATGTATCCAATAAACATTTCACCCAAAAAGTTACATGGTTTAAAACATGGGCATGTTCCAAGTTATGTTTAATGGGTCTTGATATTCCATAAGTATACATGGCTAGGAACATAGGCAAACATGGGTGTGTTATAGGGTACGTTAATAGACATGGCCCGATACACGACCATGTACTGAAATGTGTTCTGGAAAATGATATGAAATGTTTATTTTGGGTTGCAACCATTCAATGAATGGTTATGACTTTTCATTGAATGATTGTATCTGAATTAAAAGATATAGATAGCCATATAAATACACATCTCCAACACATTGAAATTTTTTAATGATTAACTTCTTTTCTTTCTCTTACATTTATCTTAAATTCTTGAAAGGTTCTTTGAGAAAACTTAAGAGTTTTTACTATCTAAGTTTTCAGGCTTTGTTATAACCTGAGAGTGTTTTGCCATCAAAAACCTTTAATTATTGATTTTGAGAGAATTGTTGATTTGGTTTACCCTTTAATCAAGATTCTCTATTTATGGTTTAAGATGGTTTGACTACTCCATCAATTTACAGAGAACAAGGGAAATTTCTTCTAGCTTACCAACAAAAACCAATTCTTTCCCAAATAGTGGGTGGCCTCTCCATTTACTGTGTTAATAATTCTTACTTTGTGGTGCCAATGTACTGACATATTAGCAGTCTATTTCTTTTCTTCTTTTATTAAAGTTGTTTGTTTCTCTTCTCTCTATTATTTTTCCTTTGATAACAAGACATTTGGTTATGAATTTGTTTACTGTAAATGTTGCAATTGTCTTGCTATTTCCTCTGTATACTCTGAGTTCTTAATGCATTTTTATTTTTAGACAAAAAAAAGTTAATTATAGGTGTTCTGTTCCAGCTTTGTCGGCAGTGGTCGTGTTTAAATAATTAGGAACAATATGGGAAGGATATGATGCCAAAATCTCAATTGTACGAACAATTGCAGCTTTTTAATTAGCTCATGGGAGGTCTAAGTGTTTTTTTTTTTTGCTAGTAAACCTGTTTAAAATTATATAGAGATAGAGGTCCACACTCCACAGTTCAAAGATTTTTCATCTTCGGTTCTAGTCGTGTCAGAGAATTGAAAAATT
This sequence comes from Mallotus nudiflorus, assembly GCA_947683625.1. NCBI lineage: Eukaryota > Viridiplantae > Streptophyta > Magnoliopsida > Malpighiales > Euphorbiaceae > Mallotus > Mallotus nudiflorus. The sequence goes on from CANTUR010001210.1 coordinate 249,673, forward strand.
ATTAATTAAAATTTTTGTTACACAACAAATTTAAAAAAATAATAAAAATTATATTTAAAAATATTATATTTTCTAAATATTATTTGTATATGATAGAATCAAAACAATATATTATCTAATTGTTCGTATTTGAAACTCAAAACAGTATATGTAAGTGAAACTTCAAAATCGTATAAAAAACAGTATATTATCTGAATATTATTCAAATATTTTCTTCTAACCAAAAGTATATTTTTTGAATGTTATTCATATTTAAAACTCAAAACAATATTGAAACTTAAAACAGTATTGAAACTTAAAACAGTATCTGAAAATTAAAGACAATATCTCAAAATTATAAATATAGTATACTATATATATATATATGTGTGTGTGTGTGTGTGTGTGTGTGTCTGTGTGTGTGTGTGAAGCTTCAAAATCATATCTGATACTAATAACAGTATATTATTTGCATATTATTCAAATATTTTTCAAGTATATTTTTTGAATATTAATTGTATTTGAAACTCTAAACAGTATCTGAAAATGAAAAATAATATTCCAAACTCATAAATATAGTATACTATCTGAATATTATATGTATGTGAAACTTTAAAATTATATTGTTACTAAAATTAGCATATTATATGAATATTATTCAAATTTTTTCTCCAATCAAAAGTATATTTTCTTAATATTATTCGTATATGAAACTCAAAATTGTATCTGAAACTCAAAAACAATATATGAAACTTCAAAATTGTATCTAATACTAAAGATAGTATATTATTCAAATATTTTCCTTCAACAAAAAGTATATTTTTTGAATATTATTCATATCAGAAATTTAAAACAGTATTTGAATATGATAATTTGAGTAAATATATATTGCTAGAAAAATTATCAAAGAAACAGTTGACCTTGAGTAATAAATTTCAAATATAATTGTATTCAATTAATTAAAATAAAAATAATTAATATATGCATATCAATTAATTTGAATTCAAGTGTCCATCTTTTTTCAAATTTATGAAACTTGAAAATATTTTTCATTTATTTCTATTTCATTATTTGTATATTTTAATTTATTTTCTGTGTATAAGATGAATAAAATAATATAAGCCTATATATATACGCACACAAACTATTTATATTTCAAAACATTTTTCTGGGACACCTAAAACTTTAATTATTTATTAAAACTAATGTGAGTGATAATTTAAATTTTTTAATATAATGCCTGAAATAGAGCACATTATATATATACTAAAACCAAAACTAAAAACAAAAAAAAAGAATAAAAATAAAAATAAGGAACAAGTAAGAATTTGAAAAAATAAGGATAATAGAAAATAAAATAAATAAAAAAGAGAAAATTAAAATAAATATAAGGATAAAATAAAAATAAAAAATAAAAATAAATTAAAAAAATAAAAACAAAAACAAAAAATAAAGAAAAAAAAGGAAAAATAAAATAATTAAGAAAGAAAGAAAATAAAAAAGAAACAAAACAAGAAAAAATAAAAAATTGATAGAATAAGGATAGCAGAAATAAGAAAAAAGAGAAAAAGAGAAAAAATAAAAATAGAGAAAATAAAAAATAAAAAAAGAAATAATAATTTTAAAAAATGAGAGAATATGAAAAAATAAAAATAAATATAAATATAAAAGGAATAAAAAATAAGAATAAAAAAGAAAGAAAATGATGAAGGAAAAAGGAGAATATAAAAATGACAAAAAGGAAAAAAAAATTTAAAAAAAAAGTACTTCTAAAAATAAAAATAAAAATAAAAATAAAAACTTATGTAATTAATGAAAAAATGGACATTTTGATGTAAATTAAAATCCAAAATAGGTACATTTATATACTTTTTTTTCTCATGTCTAAAAAGGTGTAATGGGCCAGAATTTATTGTAGATAAAAAATAATTCAATAAATAGAATATCAAATTTAGAATATTTACATTTCGTTTGAAACATCTATAAATATATATAAATGTGGCTTCTCAATTTCCACTGTTCATCTACAGTCAATAAATTGTTATTCAATTTGTGCTTATTTACAAAAAAGCCACTTTGTTTTTCATTATAAATTCACTTTTATCCCTTATATGAACAGTTACGAAGGACAAAACAACGCCATTTTGTTCAATTCACAATCCTATCCGTCTCTTTTTTGCAAATGCCTGAAGCACCATGGGCAAATCTATAGGGTTATTTATACTTACCATCCCTAAATTTTTACCCTTTTTTACTATCATCTTAAAAAATCGATTGGACAAATAAAAATTCTTGACTCTTAATTTTAGTCATAATGAAACCTCCAATTGTCAAATTCCAATGAAATCACCACCAAAATACTAACATGGCCCAATAATTGGACAATAATGTGGCAAAATTTTTTCTTTTAAAAAATAAAACACATGGTGCCACATAATCATGTGTGCAATTAAATAATTCACTCTCAAAAAAACTAACTAATAAACTAAATATTATAAATTAAGCAACTCATTTATCAAGAAAAAAATTACCTAGCTAAAAGAATTTTCAATTTCAATTTATAAATTTAATTTTAAACATAATCAATACTCAAAAAAAAATTGTTCCTGTTCCATCTCATCTTCACAATTTCATACCTATTAATCAAATAAATCCTCTTCAATCCTAAATACGAGCTTAGCTTCAATTCATCGTTAAGACCATCCTCCCCAATTACACGTTCTTCATCTACATCAAGGCCTTTCACACCATCCACCTACTCAACATCATCACATCCGTCAACTCCATATAGAGTTCGTCTAGCCCCAACTAGCTCTTCACTTAACTAGAATCGAGAATCCCAAAGCTCAAGGCCTTTTACTCTAAGCTTTGAGGCACAAATACCTGCAAATTTAAATTCAACTTCTACTTGATCAAATTCTAGCCCATCTACTCCTACATGTTTGGTTTAGCAACTTTTGTATCCCCTATGTTTGGTCTAGCGACTTTTGCATAACCTGCGTTTGCATCTACTTTTACGTCTCAGCTTCAGTTGGAGGTGCTCCTTTAGATGGGCACATTTCTACACCAACTTTCATTACATCGAGAAGGAGGAACAATAACAACAATTTCTGTCTCCATGTTGTTTTGAGATATGAGGGATTGTATGGTGACTAAAGGGCGAGTAACTGCTACTACAGCAGCCATTTTGGTTTGTATGTCCAAGTGTGTAATTGGGGAAGAGAGGGACTAGGGTTTTTATCTAAGAGGCCTTATGATTCTGAATTTAATTTATTTGATGATTTTAGATCTGGAAATGAATTTAATTTGTTTAATAGAGTGAATTTGTGTTATTTAATTTGTTTGATGGAGTGAATTTTGAAGAAAGAGAAAAAAAATTAGGAAGAGAGAAAAAAATATTTTTAATTTAAAAATAAAAAAAATTATATTTAAAATAATTATTTAATTGCACAAATGATGATTATGTGGCACTATTAATTTATTTTTTTAAAAGAAAAAAATTTTGCCACATCATTGTTCAATTATTAGGCCATGTTAGCATTCCAATGGTTTATGTCAATATTACGATGGTTATTTCACTGAAATTTATCAATTGGAGTCTCACTGTGACTAAAATTAATAGTTAATGATTTTTTTTTTCAATTAATTCTTTAGGACAATAGTGGAAAAACAATAAAAATTTAAAGATGATGAGTGTATATACCCCACAAATCAAAAAATATACATAAAGGTGGGTTCTCAATTTCCACTACTCATCTACAGTCAATAAATTACCATTCAAATGGAGCTTATTTACAAAAAGCCACCGATTTTTCCATTATAAATATTCACTTTTACCCCTTATATGAACAGTTACCGTAGGACAACATAATGTTGTTTTATGTAATTTACATATCTATCTGTCTCTCTTTTGCAAATGCCTAAAGCATCATGGGCAAATTTGTTATTACAATGTTTTATAAAAGAACCTAACTTCACCTAGATTACACATTAACCATCTTCTACACATACCCTCCTGTCATAAAAAGACACAACTACCCTCATTAATTATAGACAAATGGCACTATCCTATGTATTTTTTTGGTAACCTACCAAAACACACACATAACACAGTTGTCCCCTTCTAATCAAATGACACAAATGCCCTCACTTACTATCAAAAAGATGACATTGTCTACATATTGCCCAATTTTTTTAACACCGATTCCATTAAAATTATCAAACTGAGTACAAGGTGTTTAGCAAACCAGCAGGTAAATAAACAAGCTAACAGGAATTATATCAGATTACATCAATGTTTCTAATAACCCAATTTGCTCCCTAGATACCATTAAACTTAGCCCATGACACCATAGTTAAAAGAATTGTTGCCTCTCCAACAAGGACTAAACTATCCCTTAGAGAGCCAAAAACCATCACACAATCTTCTGGAATGATCCTAAACCAGCACTGCCAAAATAGCATCATCCAAAATTTGATTACAACCTACATCCAAGTTTAGTTTCCAATATCCTAGAAGAGGAGCAATCCACACAGTCCACTAAATTCTATCAGCCAAAGGAGAAATTCTTTCTTAAAATGTAGTAGGAAAGCTCTTATAAGAACACCAGGCATCAACTATGGTCACCACCTCCATCGAGATGGGCTTTCTAATAACTCAGAAGGATATTTGTGCTAGCCTTGATCATCAAAGAGATTGATCCAAAGTTTCCTCTTAAATCCAGAAAACATCCATTAAAGGAGATCAAAACCATCACAACAAAGAAGTCAAAATAGGATTTAAACTTAAAGAAATTAAAACAAAGAGGAAACTACAGAGAAAAATCAATTTCTAACCAAAAAAGGCTAGAAATTAGTATTTCTAGCAAAAAGATGAGCAGTGATTCCAGAGAGTTCTAGAAAGAACTCCTTGAACCATTGCGCACGCTCATATTGCTCAATTTTTTATGTTTTGAAGTTTCAAAATGATAATTTGTGCTTTACATTTATAGTTTCAAATTCCAATGAAATAATTTTTTTAATAGTAATTAAAATTTCTTTATTTAAATATAATTATAAATACATATTATTTTAAATTTTTTATAGCAAATTTATTTTTATCGTATGAAATTTTTGGTTGAAATATAATCAATAGATAACTTTTGAATAATTTTTTATTTTTCATTATAATTTGTAACATTTATAAATTCATCATATGATGATTAGTATGAAAAATTTTAAAAATAATAAGTATTAAGATATAATTGTAAAGTGTCCACGAGGCTTTGGCTGATGGTCAAGCTGGTTGTGGCATAATTGGAGGTCTCCGGTTCAAGATTCATCCTTCCCCTTCCCTCATTATCAAAAAAGAAAAAGAAGAAGAAGAAGGAACTCTAAAGTAATATGACTAATAATTTTTTTTTATTTTAAAAAAATCTAGATAAAAGATATACATAATTATTTTGCTAGGTTCACATTTGAGTCCTAATTTTTGTAAAAGTTAAATAATATAAATTAATTCTCAACAAAATTTATTCCCCAAATGTATATATTAAAATAATTACATTTTATTCCTTAAATCAATATTTTTTAATTACATTGAAAAGGAAAAATGAGAACTTGAATTTAAAATTTAATTGAAATTTTTGTTAATAGTAATAAAAATTCCTTTATTTAAATTATAATTTTAAATACGTATTATTTTAAATTTTTATAGAAAATTTATATTTGTTGCTTTTTATTTATATAAAATTCTTGGCTGAAATATAATTAATAGATAACTTTTGAATAATTTTTTTATTTTTTATAATTTTTAGCATTTATATATATTAATCATATGATGACTATTATCAAAATTTACTTATTTATCACTTTGTTGTTTAGCTTCATATATATTAGGATCATAAAATTGAAAAGAGAAAATTGTTCGTCCTTATGCTCTGCATTAGAAAAGATGGCATACCTTCACACGTTAGGTGTTAGTAAATAACGAGTTGCCACACTGGATAGCCAGACAAACAAGTTTGGTTAAATTGCATTAAATTGGTCAAGAGTAGGGGATGATGCATTACAAGTGCTCCAAGCTTTGCCTAATCTACTAGAATTGTGGTTTTATGAGGGATACAATGCAGAGAAATTGCATTTTAGGAAAGGATGCTTTTCAAAACTCAAGCTTCTGTCTCTTCGATGCTTAATTGAATTGAATTGAAAGAGGTGATAATAAATGAAGGAACTTTGCCTGTTGTTGAAGAGCTATTGATTAGACCCTTGCCCAAAGTTGAAGGAGCTGCCTCTGGCTTCCTTTTTCTAAGAAATCTCAAAAAGCTGAGATTTCATAACATACAGAAAGAATTTGCAATTAGAATGCCACCAGTAGCAGATGGGGATAATAATGGCTATTGGACATTTGAGCTCTCCCATGTACCGATTGTCCTTTTCTGGTGCCAGATAAGAGAAACAAGATATTATTTCTACAAGCTTGGTGATGAGGACTTGATTAAACATTTGAAGGAAGACCCAAATTGAGATCCATCAAGGGAATATTTTACTGTAAGATTCTTAACATTCTTTTATATTAACTGAAACAACTTTTTTTTTCCTATTATATCTAAAACAAGTTCAAATTTTCACTTTTTTTTTTGTTACTTCTATTGTCAAGGACAAGTTTTCAGTATTAAGTTTTATTTTGCATGAAAATCTTCTGTCAGTTTGTGATAAATTAGGCCTACTTACTCATTTCACCTATTTTATTTACAACTTGGATGGTGAAGGTCTAAGTTCAAGGAATTAAGTTACTCATTTCACCTATTTTATTTAATGTAGATTTTTCAGGCTCTTTTGTTGCTTCTATTGATGCTTCATTTGACATGTTGATATCGCTTTGTGATATGATGTTGTGAAATTGTCGACAAGCTGTGACAAATTGCACTTTGATTTGATTTTATTGCTATGTCCCAGCAGAAACATGTACATATGCTTTCTATTCCAATTACATGCGGCAGCATGATATCATGTTTAAGACAATCACATGCGGCTTCTGTCATCGATTACAATGAATCTATGCTCTTTCATTTTGTCTTTACAATCTCATTAATATATTTGCTTTCTAAGAAATAAAACCAAATTCATAGTGTACTAATTTAATACTTTCTATTCTATGCTAACTTAAATTCTTGCTTTGTAGCAAATTCAAGAGTTGATGCTATAATACTGCAGTCTCGCTGCATTTTTTTTTTTTTGTTTTGAATATTATGGACTCTTTATATCGCACATGGGAAAATAATATAAATCTTAATTCTTTGAGATGACTGAATGTAGCTACACTTTCTGGCACAATCTCCTACACAGAGCACCATATGTAATTTAAAAGAAAATATATATAAAATCAGTTCAAATTTTATGAATTTTCATAATTAACGCGGGCACCCACTCATACACATACAAGTAAAGGCAGGCAGGAAGAAAGAAATGCCAAAGTTAAGAGTTTTAAGCTGGGGAAGATTCATGGCACATTGAGAAAATAATTTGAGGAAGTCATGATGTACGTTATAGGTGAAATAGAAATACACATTCTCAAGTGCAGGAATATTGTGGCATGAGAACCGTCTCGCAAAACCAATGTGCTCAAAGGTTTTGAGTTTTTCAACAGAATAGAGTTCAACAGCCATAAAGCCCATGCAATCCAGAACAAACAATGATTTCAAACGAGGCAATGGTCCAGATACGCGAAAAGGATGGTAGAGTAGACATTCCTCGAGCTTCAAGCACTCAAGGTTCGAGCAACCCGAAATTTTTATGCCTCTACATGGTTGATATCATGGGTCGTTAAAGAATTGAATCCTTTACAATATTCAAGAGGTGGCATCAAAGTACAGTGACCTATATGAAGGTGTTTCAAGCTACTGGTTCCGGTGGGTGATGGGAGGAGAAGGTGACAAGGGAAGTTGTAGTAGTCAAGAATACGAAAAGGGTACATAAGGTTGAGAGAAATTGTCATAGCATTCATGGCAATAGCATAAGTAATCCTTGCGTTGGTCCATATGAGAAGCAGAATCATTTTTAACGCCAAAAGTAAGCTGGAAGATGTTTATTTTGTAAGATTCGTGTGATAAAACTTCAAGTAACAACCATCAAGAATTTGCACTTATCTATGGAAAAATTAACAATCTCTGAATTAGTGCCATTAACAGAGACAATATCAAAGTGAAGGTTTGATGAAGATGAGCATAGAAACTTCCATCCGCGAGACAATAACTTAGCCTTAAAAGTATATCTCACGCTCATAAACGAAAGAATCAAAGAGAGAATATCATCAGGTAATTGATTCATACGATCATCACCACCAACTTCTTCCACGGTCTCCTTCATATCCCAGAATATTTTTCAGGGTAAACAGAGTAAAAAACAAAATCAGAAAGAGATTAATATACGTATGCACAAGCATATGATTTTGCATCAGGGATTTTTTTTTTTTTTTAAGAATAAGCATTTAGAGTTTCTAGTATGGATGGTATCTAAACTTTAATATTTGTTTCATATTAGATTAGGTATCATATATTTATTTATTTATTTTTCGCACTTATATTATTTTTGTGTCTTTCTTTTACCCCATGATACAAAAATCAAATCAGTTAAAGAGGAGTATTTCTATAAAACATCTTGGGTGGCAAGGTCAATCTTTTTCCTTTCTGTAATTTTCTTATGATGTGGTAACTTGAAGTGATATATTTCCTTCGAACTTTCTAATATCTGGCACTTTCATTAAATTATTTAGATACTGCTAAATAGATAAAGGTAAAGTTTAATGCAGCAAGCAGAAATATAATTAATATGTTGCTATTTGTAACTAATAACTAAAATTGTTCTCTTCTAATTCAATGATAGTAAGATGTACAATATAAAACATTTATTTTATTTTCATCAACTAACTATAAAATAATTAAATGATATTTCTTAAATCCTATTATTGGATGCAATAGATCAAGTGAAGAAAAGACTTTTGCCAAATTCAATTGTCCTCCAGGTAAAAGGGGTAGAACTGTAATTTTAAAAATTATCAATATCTAACTCGTCATGTTGATATAAATGGGTCTACAAAATAGGTTTGATCCAAGTTGGCTAGGTGGCAAATAATAATGAATATAATGATCAGAAAATCCTAAATATTTATTAAGTGATTTGGGGATACAATAAAAATAGTAATTTATTCAAAAATATATATATATAAATTGATGTGTACCCAATTAATTTATTACTTCAGATGTTTGAGATGCTTGAATGTAACGATGCTCTCTAGTACATGCATCCCCAAAGGACTGAAAGCTAATGATACAGTTTTGAGCTTGGGAAGTTCCTTGGCAAGTTCAATCAACACGTAACTTCACCTCACACCAAATATAAATTCTCCAGTGGAGAAAGATTGGTGAATTCGAATTGTTGCTTGCAACCAATGTGCTCAAAGTTCAACAGTCAAGAAGGCCAAACAATCAAGAAGCAGCAATGAATAGATATTGTCTAAACTGAATTCAGTGATACAGTCATCACCATATATATCATAGCAAATTATGATTTTAGTGCATACAAAGTAACTAAAAGCACAATAATAACAAGAAGAAAAGTCCCCAAAGTAGATGCTGCAATAAAGCAACTCCCTTGCCAATAGTATGCATAGATCTTCCTTATACTAGAGATGTTCTAATAATTAACTATGCAGAATTGGTAATTCCAGAAGAAGCAGCAGCAGCGTTATCTTCTTGCTTCTCATAATAATGGTAGATAGCTGCACCAGAGAGGACTGCTAATGTTAAGGCTTGTGCATGCATCCTACAAGCAACAAAAAAATATCAAGTTAATCAACCAATAAACATAGATGAAATGCTGCAATGCAGTTTGCAATATGCTGTATGTACCTAGCATGAATGAGCCTCAGACTGGGTTTAAGAGGAGTTCTTGAACCTGTATAAGCAAGTGAACCACCAATAGCTGTTGCCCAGAATGCTCCTACAGTACCAACAACATAATGTTATCATCAATGGACATAATAGCACTAATTAGTGAACAATGAAGCGAAAGAATTATATACTAACCAATGCTGGCAAGCTTGTGCTTTGAAACCCAAGATTGAATTGCCTCCATCTCTGTTCACTTTGTTTCTTCTTCTTTTCATTGAGTGAGTGGAAGTGAGCGGAAGGTTGGTATTTATGAAGGTAAAGAACATAGCGGTTGATGAAGAAGATGTTGAAACATGTGCTTGTTGTCGACTTGTTTGGTACGGCCAATTGGTTTAGTTCTCTTTTTCACTTTTCTTGGAACACTGAAACTATAAACTAGTGGCTCTACTGTCATGGTTTTGTAGTTATTTTGGTTAGTGCGGCACTGTGTATTGAGATTTTTTCAATTTTCGATTGTGTGATTCTATGAGCCATTGGATTTGAATTGAAATCAAGACATAAGTTGATGGAGATTATTCAGTCTTCATCAGTAGGTGTAGAAATTAAGTAAATTAATGGACATTTCCCAACAAAAAAAAAAAAGCCAAAAAAATCATATTTGTCTAACAAAAAAAATATTGATGTATTTGTCAATCTAAACAAGTATAAAGACTTCATTAATAATTGTTACTTCAATTGATAAAAAAAATTTGAATAATATCTCGACTTTCAATTTTTTTCTATGAAAAGTAGATATTAAAATAATTTTACTTTTATTATAAATTTACATTATTAGAGTCTATATAATAACTGAATTATGAACTTTGAAACCCAAAAAATTACATAATAGGGGTGGGGGATAATCGAATTCTTCTCTTAAAAAAAAAAAAGTAACAAACTTAACACACGAAAATACTAGTTCATCTAAAAGAAACTGCTTAATAGTAAATAGATAAATATTACAATCATTTTGGCAAATCTTATAAAAATAAAAATGAGAGAGAAAAAAATATTTGTACAAAAATATCCAAAAATAGAAATCATTTACATCAAAATACCATTTTTTTTCCTTAAATATTACACACGTACCTAACTTTTTTTAAAATTACATAAGTATCATTTTTTTGTCCTTTTTTGTTTGCATTCTCCTTTTTTTTTTTTTTGTTTCCTTTTTTTTTGGTTCTCCTTTGAGATCTTCTTCTTCTTGTTCTTCTTCTTCTTCTATTTCTATTATTTGATTTGAAAATCAATTGCAAAAGCTTTTCCAATCTTGTGATCACCTAGTCTAGGATCGGATGTCCCATCTCGGATTTTGCCTAGAATCACCTCTATCACTACCTTAACTTGCCCTTTTTTTTTTGTCTTTGATGATCATGAGTTGAGTTTGATTTTATTAAGTGGTTTCTATTAAAGTAAGTGAGGTTAAGAAGATTGAACTTATGTTATATTAATATTGAACTTATGTTATATTAATGGTAACATGAAAAGAATATATAGACAATACTATACAATAGATTTGCCTATACTATAGAATTGTTGAAATAAAATAATGATACAGAGTATACAATCAAATGTGTTTGAATTATAATTCCTAAGATCAAGGAGAGGGATCTACTATTACGCTCCTGCAAGATGGCCAGTGGGTGAGCAGGCCAATCTTGGATTTTAGTTCCAAAAACTGAGACCGAGAAAGTGCTTTGATGAGAGCATTAGTGAGTTAATTGGTTGAGGAAACATGAGCTACATGCAGTGCTCCATTCTGAACTCTTTCTCATATGAAATGAAAATCTATTGCAACATGCTTCATTTTTTAATGAAAAATAGGATTTGAACACAGTTGAGTTGCTTCCACATTGTCACAATCTATCACAGGACATGTAGGAACCATGACATGAAGATCAAATAAAAGAGAACATATCCATGAAATTTTAGCAATTGTGTTAGCTACTGACCTATATTCAACTTTAGTGGTGGAGCGAGCAATGGTCCTTTGCTTCTTCGAACACCAAGAGATGGGATTTTTACCAAGATAAATTATATAGGCACTTGTAGATGAAAAATCATCAGGATTCCCCCCCCCCCCACCCCCACCCCCCAAATAGCATTAGTAAAGCTATGTAAATTAAATGAAGAGTTGCAATAAAATTGAACACCATCATTAATAGTACTAGCTAAGTATCTGAGTAAGCGTTTGACACAACTCTAATGATATGATGTGGGCTTATGCATGAATTAAGATAAGCCATTAACAACAAAGGCGACATCAAGTCTGGTGACAAAAAGGTATTGAAGACTGCCAACAATGTGCTGATATTCAATAGCATCCGATAGAGTAGTATCACTGTGTAAAGATAAGTGTGTATTTGCAGAAATTGGCGTGACAACAAACTTGGCTTCTAACATGTTTTTTTTTTATAGCAACTATAAAATGTATCATCTCTGTGACAAGTTGAATCCTTATTCATTAAATACAACATCAATGCCTAAGAAGTAGGATAACATACCAAGATCTTTCAAAGAAAATTGTTTGGCCAACATTGAGAGGAACTTAAAAATCATGTTAGGCTTGTCACTGGTTAGGATTAAATCATTAATATGAATAATTAAATACATAACATGGTGGCCATCATTGTAATTAAATGAAGAGGTATCAGAGAGAGAATTTTTGAACCCATACTACAACAAATAATTTTTCAACTCATGATATCATGCCTGTGGTGCTTGCTTTAAGCCATAAAGAGCTTTTTTGAGCTTGAAAACATGATACAGATTATCTTTGTCTACAAAACTAGGTGGTTGAGTTATGTATACATCCTTATATAAGTGTCTTTATAGGAATCCATTATTCATATCAAGTTGTCTCATTTGCTAGCCACAATTGAGAGTAATACTAAGGATAATGCAAACTATAGTTAGTTTCACAACTGGACTGAAGGTGTCATTAAAATCCACTCCAGGACGTTGATGAAAACCTTTAGCAATCAGATTTTTTTTATTTGAAAAATCCATTTGCACCCAATAAGATTATAAGTTAAAGATGAAGGAACTAATTCCCATGTACCATTATTAACCAAGGCATCAAATTCTACTGACATAACTGCTCACCACTTGGGATCCTTTAGAGCTTGGGTAACTATATATGGTTCAATTTCATTGGTATTGGCTAGTTAAGTGATGAGTGTGAGAAATGCATTATTTTTAACACTCAATGTGTTAGGATTAAGTGACATTTCAGTTGCATTTATGTTTCTTTTCTTGAATTTTTGTTTAGTTTGCATGAATGTGTGCATAATTTGTGTTTATGTTTATTTTTAGTATTTTTTTATTTAGTTTGGTTATTTTTATTCATGTAGGTGCCAAAGAATAGTAAAAGAAAGATGCATAGGGCTTATGAATGCTCTGGAAGAGTCAATGGAGCATGTAAAAGAGCATTAAAGGCCAATTTCCTTAAATCAAGGCAGAAGACTAGTGCACGACCGTGTACCTTGACAAGCATGGTCATGTACCCTATTGAAAGCAAACTCAAATTTTAATTTTAATTACTGATTTTGGGAGATTTGAAAAGAAATGAATCAAGAGGTTGGAGGCTAGGGTTTTGTGTATGTGTGGCCTCCAAAAATAAATGAGGATGTCATTTTTCTACTTTTATATGAGATAAGTTTCTTGTTATCAATTTTTACAAAAAAAAAAAAAAGACTTGTGATTATTCATGTTAGTTTAGAGATTGAGCATAAGGATTGAAGAATAATAAGCCTTCTATTGCAAAGGAGGTTTATTCTAAACATTTGTTATTGTTCATTTATATTTTGGATTAATGATGATGTTTATTTTCTTCTGTTATTCTTCTTTATCTCTTGTTATTAACATGAGTAGCTAAATTTTTTGTTAAGGTTCTTATTTCAATTCAACTATATGAATACTTTAATCAAACCTATGCCATTAATTTAAATATATTGGTTGTTGTTGAACATAATGTCTTCATAAGATTGATCACCCTTTGATTAAATATACACAATTAAACTTAATTTAGCGATAGGTTTCATTGGATATAAACAATAACCTATCATATTCTTTATTAATTAAGAGACATTAAAGCAACTAATATTGAGTAAGGGCTAGAGCTTTAAACTAGGTTAAACAACACTTAGTAAGTAAAAGCTATAAATCTAAGATGTTAATCTACTTGGTTAATTATGGGTTTGTTTGAGAGGAAAACCTAGGATTCCATAGATGTCTTTAAATTAGATTAAGATTAGATATGGTTTAGGTACTAATTAATTTTAAGAAATGATTGAATTGATAATAAGAACTTAACTCTTTAGATTCATTGTTAATCAATTCATATTTCTTTTAGTTAATTTCAAAACACCATTTTTCATTGTTTAAACAAACAAAGCATAATTAGTATTACAATACTCAATTCGCAATCTCTAAGGTATTGATATTTAATTACTACTTGTAGGATTCCGTATACTTGTGGATTATGCATCAAGTTTTTGGCGTTGTTGCCGGGGATTGTCAAAATTGATATTGTTAAGAATTTTGCATTATTTAATTTAGACTTTCTTTTTGTAATTATTTATATGGTTTTTTAGGGATTTGAGTAATGCATGCATATAACATGTGGTACAAGCTTGACACTTAACTCTATAAACACATGGCAAGAGTTTTATATAGCTTTCTTCAATAAGTAATTCCCACCAGCTAAAGTACTCAAAATTAGAAATAAAATCAACTCTTTTTATTAAAAAGAGGATGAGCGCTTCCATGAGTGCTGGGACAGATTCAAGGATCTTTAAAGACAATGTCCACCATAGCTGATTCCTTAATGGGATTTGGAATAGTCTTTTTATAAATGAGTCAATCTAGCAGTCAAAACAAACATAGATGCATATGCTTAAGGAACTATTATGTCAAAGACACATAAGGATGCTTTAGAGCTTTTTGAAAAAATGGCTAACATATAAAGCCTATGGTTCAATAAGAGGGATATTTCAAAAAAATGGGGATCAATTGAAGTTGATAGTTTGACAATGCTAAATGTAAAAATGGATGCATCCAAGGAGTCTTACTATTCCATGTTCTGTTGGAAATTTGAATTTTCAAAGAGCTTTATATGATTTAGGAGCTTCAATTAATCTTTTGTCTTTGTCTGTTTATAGGAAAGTAGGGCTAGGAGAAGCAAAACCCACAAACATCTGATTACAGCTTATAGATAAGATAATGAAGGAACTAGAAGGTATAGTGGAAGATATGCTAGTAAAGGCTAGAAAATTTATTTTCCTAGTTGATTTTATAGTCCTTAACTTTAAAGAGGATGAGGAGGTCCCATTAATCCTTGGTATGCCTTTTCTTTACACTGTAAGAGCAATCATTGATGTTTATAATAAAACTCTTACCTTGAGAGTAGGAAATGAAAGCTATAAGTTTAGTATTTATCAAAGCATGAATTACCCTCATGATGAAGATTTTTTCATAAAAGTTGATGTTATTGATGAATGTGTGAGTGAAGTCCAACGACAAAGGTTGTTAAAGTCTATGGAAACTGAGAATATTAAGAAGTGTTTTCAAGTACAATCTTCTCAAGATGAAGTACACCTCAAACACCAACCCTACATACCACACATAAAATTACCAAACACTGAACCCATACCACCCTCAACCATAAAACCACCAAAATTAGACTTGACACCTTTACCCTAATATTTGAGGTACACTTTTCTAGGAGAAGATCAAACATTACCTATGATTATATCCTCTAAACTTAATAAAGATAAGGAAGATTTCGTAGGGAACATCCTAAAGAGGAGAGTAAAAGCAATTGGTTAAAAAATTTCTGACATTAGGGGCATAGTCCATCTTATTGCATGCATAAGATCTTGATGGAGGAAGGACACAAGCCAACCATTGAAAGGTAGGGAAGGCTCAACCCAAATGTAAAAAGTGGTAAAGAAAGAAGTAGTCAAGCTTCTTAATGTATGGATCATCTATCATATCTCAGATAGTTCATAGGTGAGCCCAATTTAGTGTGTATTAAAGAAAAGTGGAATAACTATTATGAAAAATAAGGAAGGGGAGTTAATTCCTATAAAAGTTGTGAGTGGATGGAGGGTGTGCATAGATTACAGAAAGTTAAATGCATCCACAAGAAAAGACCACTTCCCATTACCTTTTATTAATCAAATGTTAGAATGGATAGCAGGACAAGATTTTTATTATTTTTTATATGGGCATTCATGGTATAATTGGATTGCAATAGCTCTAAAAGATCAAGAGAAAACCACTTTTACATGTCCTTATGGCATATTTGCACACAGAAGAGGGATGTCTGAATAACTTTGAGCAAATTCTTGCATGCTGTAAAGAAACAAACTTGGTGTCGAATTAGGCAAAGTGTCACTTTATGGTAGATGAAGGAATTGTTCTAGGATATAAAATTTTTGCCCAAGGCATTGAAGTTGATAAAGCAAAGGTGGAGAAAATTGAGAAGTTGCATTACCCTATAAATGTGAGGGAGTCAGGAGTTTTATTGGCCATGCAAGCTTCTAAGGAGGTTCATCAAAGATTTTTCAAAAATCTCTAAACCCCTTTATAAGTTACTTGAGAAAGATTCACCTTTTGATTTTGCTAATGATTGTAAATTAGCTCTTGACAAGTTAAAAGAAGCCCTTATTTCAGCTTCTATAATGATGGCACCAGATTGGAGTCTACCATTCAAGTTGATGTGTGACACAAGTGATCATGCAATAAGAGCTATACTTAGTTAGAGAAAGGAGAATAAACTATATGTGATCTACTATGTAAGTCGAACATTGACTAATACATAGCTAAATTATGCTACTAATGAGAAGGAGATGTTGGCAGTCATTTTTGGTTTTGATAAGTTAAAATCCTACCTTCTTTAATCTAAAGTGGTTATATACACAGATCATGCATCATTAAAATACCTAATGGATAAAAAATATTCCAAACCAATATTCCAAACCAAGGCTCATTAAACGGGTGCTTTTATTGCAAGAGTTTGACATTGAGATTAATAATAAGAAGGGCTTAAAAAATGTAGTAGTTGATCATTTATCAAGGCTAGATGTAGATCAAGAGGAAAAGGTCAGTCAAGAGCCTATCAAAGAATTATTTCTATATGAGATGCTTTTAGCCATAGAGATTATGGGCACTCCCTGGTTTTCTAACATGGCAAATTTTCTATCAAGTGGAGAAATGCCATAAGAGTTCACTCCTCAATAAAAGAAAAAGTTGATTCATGAATCCAAATTTTACATTTGGGATGAACTATTTTTATGGAAATTATGCAATGATGGTATAGTGAGAAGATGTGTAGAAAATGAAGAAGTTGGGTCAATTTTACAATAATGTGATGGAATGGTCAATGATGGACATTTTGGACCATAAAGAACAACTGCTAAGGTTCTTAAAGCAGGATTCTATTAGCCTACACTTTTTCAAGATGCAAAAGACTTTGTGATTCACTGTGATGCCTATAAAAAAGTGGCAAATTTTCAAAAAGGGATGAAATGCTTTAATCTGGAATTTTAGAAGTTGAAATATTTGATGTATAGGATCATTTCCTTTGTTAGAGGGTAACAAGTACATTCTTATTTGTGTGGACTATGTTTCCAAATAGGTAGAAGCTCAAGCATGCTCAGTGAATGATGCAAGGGTTGTTTACAAGTTCTTAAAGAAGTTGTTCTCTCAGTTTGGTATGCCTAGAGTAATCATAAGTTATGGGGGAATACATTTTTACCAAAAAAATATGGAAACACTATTGGCCATATATAGGGTAAAGCACAGAGTAGCTACACCTTATCACCCTTAAACAAGTGGACAAGTTAAGGTGGGCAATAAAGAGTTAAAGAAAATTTTAGAAAGAATAGTGAGCAAGTCAAGAAAAGAATAGGCAAGGAAGGTTGATGATGCTTTATGGGCATATAGAATAGCTTACAAAACACCTATTAGGATGTCTCCTTTTAGATTGGTTTATAGCAAAACATGTCATCTTCTTATTGAACTTGAGCATAAAGCCTATTGGGCGATGAAAGCCTTGAATTTTGATTTTAGAAAGGCAACTAAAAAGAGATTGCTACAGATGAGTGAACTTGAGGAGATTATAGAGGTTGCCTATGAAAATTCAAGGATTTACATGGAACGCACAAAAAGGTGGCATAATGCAAGAGTAAAAGAAAAGAAATTCAAGGAAGGTGATCAAATGTTGCTTTTCAATTCAAGGCTAAGATTATTTCCAATAAAGTTAAAGAGTAAATGGTCAGGACCTTTTACAGTGACTCATTCATACCCTTATAGAGTTGTGGATGCAACAGAAGAGGAGAAACCTTCAAAGTGAATGGTCAAAGACTGAAGTTGTACCATAGATGCACAATTGAGGATTTCCATCAAGTTGCATACTTAAAGGAGTTAACTAAGTAATCTAAATGGTAGTCTAGCTCACAGACCCTTAAAAGAGCACTTCTTAGGGGCTTAACCAATATTATTTTTATTTTATTTTATTTTAATAATTTCTTTTATATTTTTGCAAATTTATTTTAGTTTTAATGTTTGTTTCCTTTATGATCTTAGGAATTGAGAAATGGACGAGCTCAAGAAGAGGTTTTGTAAGTTTAATTTATGTGGAATATTGTTTAGTGTGACATATAAGTCATAATTATAATGCATTATTTAAATATATTATGAAAAATGCTTGTATAGGTCATATGGCCATGTGCATTTTGCACATGGCCATGCATATTATAATGTCATAATTCTACATGTATAGGTCGCACGACCGTGCACTTTTATGCTTATGGTTGTGTGCCTTACAACGCCAAATTTTGGTTATACAGATCACACTGCCATGCATCTCGATGCACATGGCCATGCTCATGCTATTGTCCTACTATTAAAAAGATGTGAAATTTAATTTTTAGTGGAGTGTTTTTCACTTCCAACTTTCTGCACTTCCCAAAAAAAAACCTAAAGTATTTAAACTTGACCGCCTTTCCCACTTCTCAAACCTTAGAAAATCTAACCCATGACTACTTTTTCAAATTCCCTCAACCTTTTGCAATTCCCCACTACTTCACCTTTTCTAGTTAAACACCCATCTCCCCAATCCTTTCTCACATTCACTTATTATTCATATCATCTTCTTTACTCACATTCTCGCAATATTTCATCTTATACACTTTATCTTCTTCATATCACCATGGAAAGAGATCAAACGAGAAAGAGTATTGCAAAGAAGAAGTCTATTGTTGCTCTAAAGAGAACTAAGCTTGGTGGTAGCTCTAGCAATCTGGGTGGTGCTAGTAAGGAAAAAATGGTAAAACCCTTCCGTAATCAAATTCAATTTAGGCATGATGGGCATAGGAATAAATTTAAGCAAATTATGGGTAGAAATATTGTGCCTAATAGGTATGTGAGTGCTACATCTTTGACTAAACTTAGGTTTCTAGATGAGATAATATGTATGTTAATAGGATGTGATGGAATGAATTTATTATGATGCAAAATCCCTCTTATTCTACACCCACTTATGAGTTTCTCTCTTCATTTATCTTCAATGAACACACTCTCATGCTCACTTTTCATTTAGGGAATGTGGATCACACATTAGAATTATTTGCACTTAATGATGTTTTTCATTTTCCCAAGAACCAAGATGCTAATATTGCATATGATCGTAATGAGATTTAGAGAGAAATAACCAAGGAGAGAGGAGCTTTCTATGAGGCTTGGGTGGCAAAAGAATCTTGAATTTGATTGCTCACATTGAAATATTTGTCCAAGCTTATGGCCCATTCCTTAATTCTAAGGAAATAAGGGGATTTTATGGTCACCAACACAGAGCTTAACATTTTGTATTACATGGTCAATGATAGAAATCTCTATGTGTGTCATGCCTTAGTTAGGAAATTAAGAGATGTTGCTTAAAAGTGACTGGGGCTATCAAAGTGGGAGCACTAGTAATTGCCATGGCTAAATAACTAGGCTTTGACACTGAAAACATGTCATTTGAGAAGGTAAAAGTTCATCATTTCATTAATACTAGCATGATGGAAGCTATGGGTTTAGTAAGAGTTGATCATACGGGAAGAGCTTTTCTTATCCAACCCGCACCTTCGGAAGCACCATAAAAAGAAGAGGAGGAAGAAGATTAAAATTCTACTCTCAATGATGTTATGGGTAGGCTGGATAACTTGGAGCTGCAAGTTGGAGTCATTGACTCCAATGTGGGTGAGCTGAATTCAAAAGTTGAAAGAATCGGTCTCACTTCAAGGCAAATGAATCATACATTGAGCATGATCAACCACAACCTCAATGCCTCAATGCCTATTTTAGCTCACAAAATTTTGCTCAACCTCAACTACCACATGATGTTGAGATGGAAGAAGAAGAATCCTCATTCGAGGAAGAAGGCAAAGAATGAAGCCTTATTTTTCAAGTCGTTTAGATCTAGCTTGAACAATGTTTCTTTTAGTTTGTTTTTAATTCTGTGTTTTTTGGAACAATGTGTTCTTAAGTTTATGTTTTATCATGTTTTGTTTAAGTTGTTCCTATTTGTTTTTGTTTAAGTTGTACCTATTTATTTTTGTTTAAGTTGTTTAGAGATTTTTATATTCTTAATGTTAATTATTTTTGTTTCAAGTTAATTTCTCTCTTACATTGTTGCAATGAATATATGATGCTTGGCCTATACAAAGTGAAGCATCATTGCAGGTTTAGGAAAGTGCCAAGATATGTAACTTTATAATCAGGTCGCACAACCATGCGCATTTTCGGGCACAGCCATGCACTTTGCACTATCAGTTTTAACAAAGCATGTCACACGATTGTATGCCTTGAGGCACAGAGACATGTGCTCTAATCGCCAAGGCAGCATAAATTTTTCCTAATATAAAGATGTCAAGAGCACTTGCAATGAGGACATTGCATATTTTAAGTATGAGGGAGGAATTAAAATTTTTTCAAATTTGAATATTTTCAATTTGTTTGTTAATTTTTTACTTTATTTTTTATTTTGTTTCCTATTTTAATTTGATTGCTAATTTTTTATTTTTTATTTGATTTTATTCTTGATTTAAGTTTCCTTATTAAAATAGGATTTTATATGATCTTAACTTCCTTTTTAATCCCTAATTCCTATTTGATTAAGGAAAATTTGACTTGATGATTTTATTTTTTTGTACAAATTTTAAATTTATTTCTTTTCCTTTTTGTTTTAGGAATAGAATTTCTTGTATCCCATGCCTCTTTTTCTTATTTAATTCTTTTCTTTTGTTTTTGTTCTTGTTATTTTCATTCTTTTGTGATGTTTTATTTTATAAAGTGCTAACATTATTGTGATGGCTAGAACAAAAACTCTATATCAAGGAAGGAGGCTTAATGATGGCAAGGAGAAGCCCAGAGACAAAAGGAATGATTATAAAGCTTTCTTTGCCATTTATTCTAAAGAGGAAGGTAAAAGATTCTGCTCATTAGTCAAAAGGAATTTCAGCAAGCTGAAATACTTTAATGATGAGGTTCTTTTGAACATGGGGATTAAAGGAACCATAAATTTTTTTTGCAATAAATTGGGGTGGTCTAAATTAGCTGCAGCCTAATATGATGTATTATTTGAGCTAACTATAGAATTTTACACTACATTTAAGATTGTAAATGCAAATCAAAGGGTCTTTTCATGTAGGGTCTTTGGGAAAGATGTCATGACCCAAACTAGGAGTCATGACCAACACTAGGGAACGGGAATTCTTTCAAATCTGGAACCCGTAGCAAGCCTTAGAAAATAAAATCATGCAATAAATAAATAAAAAGTATGAAATAATTAAAATTTTTTGAATTAATATATAAAATAAATACTCCAAATCCTTTCATAAATAAATATATTCATATAATGTTCAAATACAACTCTCTAAGTATTAAATATCAAAATAAAATAATACTCTTTTGATACAATAACACTAATACTGCAGTTTCTAGAATACAAATCAGAGTTCAAATTATACATTTACATAAAATAGCCAGGACAGAAGAACACCAGTGAAGAACCCTACTACTAAGGTATGATGATATAGGATCTCTTGAAAAAAATAATTGAGGGGGGTCAGACCTCACTAAGTGAATTATTATATTATATATACATGCAATCTAAACCATACCCAGTCAGGCATTCATATAAATATATATATATATATATATATATATATATATATATATATATATATATATATATATATATATATATATATATATATATATATATTTATGTATGTTAACCATTTGCATGATCAAACTCCTAATTTTGGACTTTGACAAATAATTTTTATACTAATAATTTCAATTGAGTGTGTAGGGAATTATATACCAAACATATACCAAGCATATACACTTTTGGATGAATAATGACTTTTCGGGTTAATTGAACCTCTGAGATTGAATAAGGCTTTTGACTTATTTAGAGCTCTTAAATAAAAAAATGAGATTCTTAAATTTTAAATTATACATCTTAAGCTTTCCAGATTGAGCTTGCTTGTCAAAATCCAAGTTCATTTGGGTATGAAAATATTCAGTCGAAGTCAGCATACGCAGCTTGCATTTTGGTTTGCACATCTCTTGGTATTTCAGAAATATCTTGAGATACATATATCCAATTGAGGTGATTCAAATTTTTATGGAAATTTAAGATAATTATCTATAACTTTTGTGAAGAACATTTTAGCTGAATCGATCGTCTTCAGTCCCGTTCATAAGAATCTTTCAAAGTGGTCACAAGTTGTCCTTCAATGTAGACTTTGGAGCACGTTTTTTGCCAAAAATTAGTAGCACCCCTCACGAGTGCTCCCCATAAGCTGTTGGCTTTTGACCTTCTCATGATAAAACCCCTTACAATATTCCAATAGGAATTTTTGAATGCAACGACTAAAATTTCACCCCTCATGAGCACTATTCACTCGTGAGGCACTCGTGAGCAGCCCTTGAGCTGCCAAAAGTCCAAGAATTGATTCAAAATCAATTCTAAACATTGGAGACATGATTGATACATCCAAAAAATACATTTTGGACTATTTATCTATATAAACACAACTTAGAATTCAATTGAAAGGTTAATAAAACTTGTTTATCATTCATCATTTTCTTAAATATTCAATTGAACTCTAAAACTTTCTTTCAAACAAATTCTTTGTGTATAACTCTTGTAAGAGTTGGTGAGTGATTAGAATAGACATTCTTATTCTTCTATTTTTTGGGTTTAGAAAATGGGACGTGAGATTCTATTCTAAAGGAATTTGTTTAAGTGTTTAACCATTAAAACACTTGGGAATTTGGTTTTTGAGTAAGCCTTGAAAACTCAAGATTGTAAGGTTGTAAGAGTGAGCCATAAAACTCTTGTGTATTCTCAATCTTGTTAATAAGATTATGGGTGATTAAAAAATCCTAACTTAGGGATAAGTTAGGTGGAGACGTAGGATTATTTATGAATTCGAACTCCTTAAATATTTGTGTTCTTCATTCTTCCTTCTCTATTCTTACTCACTTCTTGCAAATAATTCCTTTAATTTCCCTTTTTTGTTTAATAGTCTTATTCACCCCCCTCTAGGACTCTTTCAATTGGTATCAAAGCTTAAATTCTAGGTACTTTATTTCTAGAATATAAGATCATAGGGAGTGAATCTCAAAACATCTCTTCTCTTAGACCATTCTTTAATAGTAGTGACTATCCACATTGGAAATGTAAAATGGAATTATATCTTGATTGTGATTCCATCAAACTTTAGGATATTGTCCTAAGAGGTTAGGAACCACCTACAACCATCATTGATGGTGTGATAACCACACTTGCAAGAAGCCAATGGAGTGTTTATCAAAAGGAAGAAAATCACAAAAATAAAAAGGCTATGATTACTCTAGTCTTTTCCATGACAAGAGAAGAAGGAGGCAAGCTTCAATATTGCATTTCAGTTAAAGATGTGGGAGACCTTGGAGAATCACTATGAAGGCAACATTCAAGTAAGAAGCAAGAAGGTTCAACTTCATATGTATAAATATGAACTCTTCAAAATGAAGCATCAAGAATCAATCACGAAGATGACAAATCGTCTCAATGCTCTTCTCATAACCCTCAAGAAACTTGGAAAATATTTCTCCAAGGAAGAGGTAAATAACAAGATTCTAAGAATCCGACCTAAGAAGGATTGGGAATCTCGTGTTATCTCAATTGAGGAAGCTCAAGACCTCTCCACTCTATCAATCGATGTGCTCATTGGTAAGCTCTTGACACATGAGCTCACCATCAAGCAAAGAGGTGAAGAACAAGAAGAGAAAGAAGAAAAGAAAAAGAGCATTGCCCTAAAAGCTCTTTAAGAAGATAATGAAGAGGAAAGCATCAAAGATTCTAGTGATGAAGATAACTAGAAGTTCGAAGGAGATGGGAGGAAGAAAACAAAAGAGGTTACTTGCTATGAATGCAAGAAACCGGGACACATTAGAAGTGAATGTCCCAAACTCAAATTCAAAAGCAAGGAAGCGAAAGATAAGAAGAAGGCATTCAAAGCTACTTGGGATGATTCCTCTAAATCCGAAGAGGAAAGGAACAACAAGAAGTTACCAATCTTTGCTTCATCGCCATTGAAAATGAAAATGAGGTACCATCCACTTCTTACTCTTCATTTGATGATTGTGATTAATATTATGATGATGATGAAGATGATGATGATGATGATGATGAGAACTCTATTGTAAGCAAATTGTTTGCTAAATGCAAAAGTTTGTTATCTAAGAAGAAAAAATATAAACATGAGTTAGCTAGCTTAAATAAGGATTTTGAATGTTTAAAAATTGATTTTGCCAACCTTATTGCATCAAATGAAAAACTTGTAAGTGATGCTAAATCTTTTAATTCTTTGGAAGACCAAGTTAAGAAAGCAAATAATGAAAATCATAAGCTTTCTAAGGAAGTCTTAGAATTAAAAAATTCCATTGTTAAATTTAAGAGAGGAAAACAAAACTTTAGATAGTCTTCTTGACTCTCAAAATTTTCATGGAGATACCCATGGAATTGGATATAAAAATGGAATGTCTTCATCATCCTCATCACATATTACTTTTGTTAAAGCTTCATATGATTCTACTCCTTTAACCTCTAATGAGATTCAAGTAAAAAAATCTCATGTGTTAAATAGCAAGGCAAAGTCTCATAAGATTAACCCTTCATTAACACAAAGAGGTAAGGCTCAATCTAGAGCACCTCAACCTAAGCATGCTTATATGTACACTAAACATAATTATAATAAGTATGCTGCACAACACAATGCACATAAAAATATTGCACAAACTTATCAAAATGCTCATCACCATTACCAATGTATGTCTCACTCAATGTCACAAAATAATAAGAGATACACACAACACCACAGGCATGCTACACACACTAGGAAAGCATTTCATTCTAGGAGAAATAAATTTAAATTGCATGATCAAAGGACATACCAATAATGTGTACTTCTATAGAAAACTGCACATGAATTTACTTCCTTTAGATTATCTTGAAATTAACCAACCTAGACCAAGAAAGGTTTGGGTTCAAAAGAACATTTAAAATGCTCCATGTAGGTGTGCTTTAAATCCATAAAAACAAAAAGCAAGTGGTATCTCGATAGTGAATGTTCAAGGCACATGACAGGAGACAAGGAGCAATTCAACAAACTTGATGCTAAAGATGGAGGACATGTTACTTTCAGTGATAATGCAAAAGGAAAAAATATTGGCATTGGAGAAATAGGTAATCCTCTATACATCATGTATTGTTTGTTGATGGTCTTAAACATAATTTGCTAAGTATAAGTCAATTATGTGATATAGGAAATAAGGTGACTTTCTATCCTAAAAATTGCTTTGTTAGTAGTCTTGGTGAAGACAAAGTAATTTTTAGTGGTGAAAGAGTATATAAGGTTTATGTTATTGACTTGAATAAAATTGATAACAAAGACATAAAATCTTAATGTCAATTTCTCACGACACATGGACATGGCATAGAAGGTTAGGACATGCAAATTTTGAGCTTTTGAATGATCTTTGTAAACATGAACTTGTGATCGGTTTACCTAAGCTTGAATTCACTAAGGATAAACCTTATGATGCTTGTCAAAAGGGAAAACAATCTAAGTTTTCATTTAAGCTAAAAAATGTAATGTCCACTTCTAGGCCACTTGAACTTATACATATGGATTTGTTTGGATTAACTAGAGTTGCTAGTCTTGGTGGAATGCACTATGCTGATGTATTGGTTGATGATTACTCTAAATACACTTGGTTGTGTTTTCTTGCTCATAAGAATGATGCATTTAAAGCTTTTGAAAATTTTTCAAAAAGAAAAAGGATTTTGTATTTTATCCATTAGAAGTGATCATGGAACCGAATTTGAAAATGAATTTTTCAAAAACTATTGTAATGAAAATGGTATTTCTCATACATTTTCATCAACTAGAACCCCTCAAAAAAATGGGGTAGTTGAAAGGAAAAATAGAACTCTTGTGGAAATGGCTAGAATAATGCTTCATGAGTATAATTTGCCTATATACTTTTGGGCGAAAGCCATTAACACATCTTGTTATATTTCAAACCGAGTTTTCAAAAGACCAATTTTAAATAAAATATCTTATGAGCTATGGAACAATAGAAAACCCAAAATCTCATATCTAAGAGTATTTGGATGCAAGTGCTTTATATTGAACATTAAGGATAATCTTGGGAAATTTGATTCCAAAGCCGATGAAGGAATTTTCCTAAGCTATTCCATCTCTAGCAAAGCATATAGAGTATTTAATAAGAGAACTCTAGTAGTTGAAGAGTCAATGCATGTGGTATTTGATGAATCAAACTCACTTGATCCTAAAAAGGATGTTTGCAGTGTTGATGATCTTATAGGTGACAATGAGATTGTGGAAACACAAGACAAAAATGCTAGTAAGTCTTTGGAACTTGAAGATCCAAGCAAGAAGGAAAATGAGAAGACACCTCAACCTACCCTGAAGGATGAACTTCCAAGGGATTGGCAATTCAAGAAAGCTCACCCTCAAGACCTCATTACAGGTGACACTACAAAAGGGGTAACTACTATATCTAAACTCAAATTTATTGTTAATTTAGCTTTTATTTCTCATATTGAACCCAAAAATATTGATGATGTTTTGAGTGATGAATTTTGGGTCCTTACTATGCAAGAAGAGTTAAATCAATTTGAGAGAAACAAGGTTTGGACCTTGGTTCCTAGACCTAAACATCATCCTATTATTGGCACCAAATGGGTGTTTAGAAATAAGATGAATGAACAAGGTGTCATAAATAGGAGAAAAGCTAAACTAGTAGTTAAAGGTTATAATCAAGAGGAAGGAATTGATTATGATGAAACATTTTCCCCCATTGCAAGGTTAGAAGCTATTAGGATGTTACTTGCATTTGTATCATATATGAATTTTAAACTTTATCAAATGGATGTTAAAAGTGCATTTTTAAATGGTTTTATTGAAGAGGTGGTATATGTTGAACAACCTCCAGGTTTTGAAAAGTTTGACTCTCCAAATCATGTTTTTAAATTATCAAAAGCATTGTATGGATTGAAACAAGCTCCAAGAGCTTAGTATGAAAGATTGAGTAACTTTTTACTAGAGAAAGGTTTCTCTAAAGGAAAGGTTGACATAACTCTTTTCATAAAGAAATCCAAGCATGATTTATTAATTGTTCAAATTTATGTTGATGATATTATTTTTTACGCTACTAACCATTGCTTGTGTGAGGAATTTTCTAAGTTAATGCAAGGAGAATTTAAGATGAGTATGACGGGAGAACTCAAGTTCTTTCTTGGACTTCAAATCAAGCAATGTAAAGATGGGATTTTCATCAATCAAACCAAATATGCAAGGGACATTCTCAAGAAGTTTGGAATGGATGGAGCTAAATCAAGCAAAACTCCAATGAGAATCACAACCAAACTCAATAAGGATGAGAATGGCAAATCGGTTGATGAAAAGCGATTTAAAGGTATGATCGAATCTGTCGCGACCCAAAACAGGGGGCCATGATCGGCACTAAGGAACGGGAATTCTTTCGAATCCGGAACCCATAGCAAGCCTTAAAAATAAAATAAAACATGCAATAATAATATAAATAAAATAACTTGCAGTGGAAATAAAATTCATAAACAAAGTAAAATAATAATTCGATAATATAACTAAATAAACAGCCTCATCTTATATATAAATAATCTTTTACTACATATCTCAATTCAAATCTTTAAAATACAAATCTCATACAAATATAATATATAAGTCCCACAACTAACTACAACTACTGTAGTATCTAGATTATAAAATAAAATCAAGTAAGCAGTTTATATAGTGAAGCCAGGGCAGAAGAAATCTGACGTAAGGGTCTGCTACTGAGGTCTGAAAACATAACTCTCTTGAAAAATAGTCAACGGAGGGGAGTCAGACCTCACTAAGTGAATTTTTATAATATATATACATGCATAGCTAAATGACAATGCACACATTCAATAGTATATATAATAAATATATATATAGGAAAAATCACACAGATGTAGCAAAATCATTTTATATATATACTGAAAATAATATCCGATTATGAAGGATCAAATAGAACCCTAGAAAATCGCAACCTCAAACAGTGTTAAATAATACTCTAGCTATACAGGCTCATTTGTTCCAAATAAATTCACGTATTCCATTCGGACAGTAGATTGACCCCGAGACACTTGGTCAACCAAGCTCCAGCAGTCTTACTGTCAGTGTGATTGGTCCCGAGACACTTGGTCAACCAAGCTCTAGCAATCACACTCTCAAATTGCATCTCACATCACATAAATCAATCCAATCAATATCCACAAATAAGTTAGTAATATAGCCTAATGCTATCGTCGTACTGGTACGTACTCGATTCTAGTGCTGCCCATTAGGTAGCACGTTCTATTGATATCCTTCATTATTATAAAAAACATACATTCATAAAACAAATGATGCATGATATTAAATAAAATAACAACATAAACCATATATATACTAGAAATATACCGAAAATAAACCATGTATATTTCGAGTATATATACGTCAAATAAATTCAATTTAATTATAAAATAATCTAGAAATATACTTAAAATCATTTTGAGAATAATTCATTAATAAAATATGCATATAATTTAAAATATACCAAAAATATACTAAAAACATACCAACAATAAACCCAAGAAATAATTAAACCATTCATGCATAATTTATAAAATAAATCATACATTTCTAAAACCATGCATCGTAGAACACGTATATATAAAATAATAACTCACAGTTATTGCGCTCCACGAGACGGGTCTAATGGGCCTGGTCCACTAGGCCTCAGTCTCGGCACAACTAAACAAACAAATGACAACACGACATTAGAATAAATCTATAAGAATTTTAAAGACTCGATCTAAAATCTTAGACACAAAATTAGAATAGGAATTCAACCGAACATCATATTTTACGAGAATTCCACCAAAAATCCGGTAGAACCTCCCCTATAAAACGGACATCTCTCTACTCAAAGAGTAGAGCCGGTCCTGCAAAGAAACACACTTCAAGAATAAACACAGTTCACAATCTCTCGATCGGACTTCAAACTACAATTTCACTGACCGAGGTCCACATTTCACGAGATCATTACAGAACACATGAAAAATACCAAAAATACCGAAAATGCCCTTCAATACTCAAAATATAGCAAATTAGATATTTAAACGCTAAAAATAATTATTTTACTAATAAATGCATACAAACCCTAATTTTAATAAAATATTATTAAAATTGGTAATTCTCCATAAATTCATAAATATTGATTAAAATACATTTTATAAGTCCAAATTACATATTTAGCCCTAAAACATATTAAAAATCGATAAAAACTCATTTATTTAGAAAAATAGTATATTATATACAATTTGAAAATAATTTACGAAAAATAGTTTTAATTAGTTAAAAATACTAAATAGTTTGTAAAAATCATTTTTACACCTCAAATAACCAGTAAAACCAATTTAATTATATTTTTAGCCAATTTAATGTCAAATTATCAAAATACCCCTAGTTATGTAAATTCCCTAAAATTAATCAAAAATTCACAAAAAATAGTATAATTACTAAAAAATTAATTTCTCAACATATAATTCAATAATATCAAAAAATATACTCAATTAACTAATTAATAACAATAAAACACATAATTAACCTAATTTTCCAAAAATTATATAAACTAAATAAATTCATATTAATTATATAAAAATCACAAAAATTACAAATAAATTTCTAAAATGCATTTCCACACCTAGAAACACCATAAAATAAAATTTCATAATTTAATTCATTAATTTTCAAAAATTAGAAAATATTAATAAAATAATCAAAAATTCACAAAAATTAAAATAATTCCTAAAAATTCCACAAAAATTCATAGAGCTAGATTAAGCTACTAGGATCAATGTTTGTGAAGAAATTTTTCTTGAATCAACCAAATTGAAGCTAAAAAAAAATCAAAAACCCTAGTAGGCTGAAAATGAAAAATCGAAACCTAGGGAAATAGAGACCGGTGGGGCTAGAAATGGTGGCCAGAAAGTGCTTGATCGACATTAATGGCACTTTCGACAACTCTTTAAAAATCTTGTCAAACCACGTCGGAGAAGGAGGCTCTAGACGTCGAAAATGGCTGGCAAGGAAGGTGGCACACCAAAGGGCACAATGACGATGAAAGAACAACGTTGCAGTGGCCGGATTCAATGAAGGAGACGATCGGGAAAGAGGAAGGAGATGGAATGGCAATTCTGTAAATAATTCAAACTTTATTTTTTATATGAATATATATATATATATATATATATATATATATATATATATATAACTTATATTACTTTAATATATAAATTAATACACACAATAAATATCCACCACACACTTTTATAATAATATATATACACATATACATATATACACACATTTAATTAATTAATATTAAAACTATATAATATAATTTAATTAATTAAATAAACCCTAATTTAATTTAAATGCATGTACGTATATATATTTTATTTGACATTTTAAAATTATGCATAAACTCATGCAAATTCATAAAACCGCTTAAAATAATTAATATTTAATTATTTACGTCTTAATTTCCCTGAAAATAAAATCTCTGGAAAAATTTTACGTAAAGAACTTAAAATAATTAAAAATGACTTTAATAAATAACAAACTCATTAAATAATCACAAATATATATAAAAATTATTAACACTGCATATCTCGATGCAGCTTAAAATTATCTAAAAACTCGGGATATCACAGGATCCCTTCTTTATTTAACCGCTAGTAGACCTGATATTATGTTTACAACTTGCTTATGTGCTAGATTTCAATCAAGTGCTAGATTTCAATCAAGTCCTAGAGAGTCTCATTTAAATGCTATCAAAAGAATTCTTAAATATCTTTGTGGTACAATGCATTTAGGACTTTGGTATCCTAGGAGTTCTTCCTTTGACTTGATTAGTTATTCTGATGTTGATTTTGCTGATAGCCTACTAGATAGAAAAAGCACTTCCGAAACTTATCAAATTTTAGGAAATTGCTTAGTTTCTTGGTTTAGTAAGAAACAAGTTTTTGTTGCCTTATCCACCGCTGAAGCAAAATTTATGGCGGCTAGTTGTTGTTGCACCCAAGTTTTATCGCAAAAACAACAACTTTTGGACTATGGCATTGATATTAATCACATTCCAATTAAGTGTGATAATACAAGTGCTATAAACCTTAGTAAGAATCCCATTCAGCATTCTCAAACTAAGCATATTGATATTAGACATCATTTCTTGCATGATCATGTGCAAAATGGTGATATTTTTCTTGATTTTGTTGATACTAATCATCTATTAGCAAACATCTTTACCAAGCCTCATTGTGAGTAAAGATTGAATTTTATTAAGCATGAACTTGGTATGATTGATGGGTCAAGCTTGTCTTGATCACTTGCTAAATTGATGAATTGATGATCATGTTCTTTAAAAAAAAAAATTTATAGCACTCCTATTTTTTTTTTTTTACAAATTAATAATTAATTATTGAGCTAAATTCAATTAATTAATTATTTTCATTTTTGCATAAATATTTCTTCTCAACAAAATATTTTTTTGTGTATTTTTATGTCAGTTTATGTTCAGTTTATTTTCTGAATATTTTCTGAATATAAAACTTGAGTTGTAAATTCATGCTATGTATATTTTTTTATTTTTAGTGTCATTTTTTTAAAATAAAATAATAAAATGTATTTATATTTTATTCAATAAAAATAATAATATTTACTTATTTATTTATTTATTTCAAAAACATTTGTTTTAAGTATCATTTAGTTTGATTATACAATTAATTTTATGGTCAAGGACCTATTTGTCAGCTTTTTTGGACTCAATTGCAATTAATTTGAAAGTATAAGGATCAAACGGTAATTTTCATCACAAGCCGTTGAGCTCGTGACCGTTGCGGTTTGGGCATCCAGAACCACTCAAGAGCTAGGTCACAAGTAGACCGCTCGTGAACCACTCGTGAGCAGCGGTCTGGTTGCCTAATTCCTTTTTTTATTTTTTTTATTTTTTTATTTTCTTTGATTTTTTTTCTTTTCCAAACGGTAACCTGCAATTTTCCTTCACTTTTTTTAATTCTTTATATTATTTTTGTGTATAAACAACCCCCCTTCACTCATATGCAATTATATCTTCAATCAAATTCTTTTACTTCTCAACATTCTTTCAAGTTCTTCTTCCAAATTCTTTCAATTTTTTTAACCTTGCCCTTACCATGGCCTCAAAATTTGCTCAAGGTGCTTCTTCCTCCTCTAGAAGAGCTACTAAAGATCAACCTAAAAAACAACCTCCTCTCACATACACTCAATCTCAATTTTAGGGAAAGACTTGCTCATTTCAAGGAAAGGAAAATCATTCCATCTAAATACATGTCTCAAGCTACTTTGGAAAAGATGGGTTGTTTCAATGGGGTTAGAGATTTACTTAAGAATATGGGTTTATATGATTTTTCTTTCAATGATTTTCCTACCCATCCTACCTTAGTTCATGAATTCCTTGCTTCCTATTGTTTAAGAACTCATTCTTTTAGTGAGAAAAATCCTTTGAATAGCATGAGATTTAAATTGGGTGGGAGAGGTAGATTTGTTACCTCTCAAGCTTTTAATGACATCTTTAACTTTAAACAAGGAGGTTTAGCTTCTCCTACTTAAACTTGGTCTTCTAATCTTTTTTTGTCTCAACATTCTAAACCTCATGCAAGTATCTTTGAAGCCAGTCACACTAAAGCATCTAGTTTGGCTTCAAAATCTCTTTGGTATATACATAGGTTTATTACCTACTCTTTTCATGCTAGAGGCTTGAGTAATGAAACTATTTCCTTTGATGATCTTTTCCTTCTTAGGTGTCTTGTTGAAGGTATAGATGTTGAGCTTAGAAGATGGCTTCAATGAAGGTTTTGGTTAACTAGTGATAGTGTGAGTGGTGCCTTATGTATAGGAGGTTTTATCACTAAGATCACTATTTTCCTTGGGATTAATTTGAAAAATATTCCTTCATTACCTTCATCTTTTCTTGATGATAAACTCTTAAGAAATTCTAGGCAATTCAAACTTATTCGAAATTATTGGTTTTGGAAAGACAAAGTAGAAAATGAAGATGTTAACATAAAGCAAGAATAAAATGTTGAGCTTTTGGGCACTCTTTCTATTAGAGAAGAATTACCTCAAGAGCAAACTCCTTCTCAAAGAAAAAGGGCAAAAAGACCTTCCACTTCTTAAAGTGTTAATAATGAGCCCGCTTGGGTTTGTGGTTTCTTTGATCGCCTATCCAAAGTGGAGTCAAACTTTAACATAAGGTTTGATCGAGTAGATACTAGACTTGATCATTTTGAGCAAAGAATGGATCACATGGAATATGATATTCATCAATTGTATGACTATCATAATATTCAATGCTCTTGGCCACCATCACCTCCTCCTCCTCCTCCTCCTTCACAAGACTAATATTTTTTTTCTTCACTTTTGTTTTTTATTTTTCGTATATTTTCCATATTTAAGACTTAAGAATTGTTGGTGTACCTCTTTCCCATCATTGTATTTCTTTTATGACTATTAATTGAGCTTATTAATGCAATATTCATGTATACATTCTTTTTGGGAATGGCTTTTATCTTTTAAAATGACATGAATTTCATACAGATTTTGAATATATTTGCTTGCATTGTTTTGGTTCTTGATCTTTTATTCCCTTTAGTATTTTTGGCCACTTAAGGTCCATTTCCCCTTACATCTCTCTCTTTTCTTTTTGTCTTTAACAAAGGGGGAGAAGAAGCTATGTGCTTAGGGGATAAATAATTGTGTAAAAGATATGCTAAGTACCACATGATTATGTATGATTGATTGACTAGTTAAACTCTAGATAATCATGCGATGTTCGAATATAGCATACATACTATTTTGTGATGCATTATATTTGAAATTATTTTCTTCATGTTGTCTAACATTTTTTTAATAATCATGTTATCATCATTTGTTATATTAGACCATGTTTTTAATAACTTTTATGTTGTCTTTATTTTTTATAAGAAGTATAGTAAAATTTATTTATATTTCTTATCATATCCAATAAGGAGGAGAAATAAGGAAATATATTTTGTTAAAGGAATATATTTGTTAAACCCTTATACATGCTATGATAATTCATTTATTTATATGCTCTAATACATGATAAATATTGAATTTATGCACATATTAAGGGGGAGAAAAATATTTTCTCTTTTTTCATCTATTTAATTTGAAAGGGGGAGCTATTTTATTTAATATGCGTATACATGTTATTTATTTTTTACACACACACACACACACATATTATTTATCATCTTTTCAAATTGGTTGTCAAAGCCTAAAAGGGGGAGATTGTTTACCATTTGCATGATCAAACTCCTAATTTTGGACTTTGACAAATAATTTTTATACTAATAATTTCAATTGAGTGTGTAGGGAATTACATACTAAACATATACACTTTTGGATGAATAGTGACTTTTCGGGCTGATTGAACCTCTGAGATTGAAGAAGGCTTTTGACTTATTTAGAGCTCTTAAATGAGAAAATGAGATTCTTCACTTTTGAAGTATAATCTTAAGATTTCTAGATTGAGCTTGCTTGTCAAAATCCAAGTTCATTTGGGTATGCAAATCTTCAGTCAAAGTCAGCATACGCAGCTCGTATTTTAGTTTGCACATCTCTTGGTATTTCAGAAATATCTTGAGCTACAGATGTCCAATTGAGATAATTCAAAGTTTTATGGAAAGATAATACAATTATCTATAACTTTTATGAAGAACATTTTGGCTAAATCGATCATCTTCAATCCCATTCACAAGCATATTTTGAAGTGGTCACAAGCTGTCCTTCAATGCAGCCTTTCGAGCACGTTTTCGCCAAAAATTGGCAACACCCCTCACGAGCTTTTGGCTCATGACCTACTTTTGAGTAGACCCCTGATATCATTCCAATGGGAATTTTTGAATACAACGACTA
The DNA here is from genome assembly GCA_947683625.1 of Mallotus nudiflorus. Lineage (NCBI taxonomy): Eukaryota > Viridiplantae > Streptophyta > Magnoliopsida > Malpighiales > Euphorbiaceae > Mallotus > Mallotus nudiflorus. The sequence continues at coordinate 285,221 of CANTUR010001210.1, forward strand.
TAATTTTGTCACAACCCAAAACAGGGGCCATGACCGGCGCTAGGGAACGGGAATTTTTTCGAACTCGGAACCTGTAGCAAGCCTAAAATAAAATAAAACATGCAATAGTAACAATAAAAACACAATTAAGTAAAATATTATGCAGCGGAATAAAATCATAAGTATCAAAATAATATTTCCACTAAATAAAATTAAATCAAATCCTCATCTCATATATAAATAAACTCTTTTAATACAAATCCAGTTCAAATTCTTAAAATACATAACTCATACAAATATAATACAATATCTTTTAACAATTTTACAACTACTGCAGTGTCTAGATCATAAACTAAAACTCAAGTGAGCAGTTTACATAATAAAGCCGGGGCAGAAGAAAGTCGACGTAAGGGCCTGCTACTGAGGTCTGAAGATGATGACTCTCTTGAAAAATAGTCAACGAAGGGGAGTCAGACCTCACTGAGTGAATTGCCATAATATATATACATGCATACTAAATGGCAATGCACACAGTTAATAGTATATATATATACAAGCAAATACACACAGATGTAATAAAATCATTTTATATATTGTTACTGAAAATCACAGTTTATGAAGGATCAAATAAAACCCTAGAAAAATTGCAACCTCAAAACAGTGTTAGACAACACTCTAGCCATACAGGCTCACTTATTCCAATATATTCACTTGTTCCATTTGGACAGTTGATTGGCCCCGAGACATTAAGTCAACCGAGCTCCAGCAGTCTGACTGTCAGTGTGATTGGCTCCGAGACACTTGGTCAACCAAGCTCCAGCAATCACACACGCAAATCCTTTCTCACACATCAAATAATCAAATCCAATCAATATCCTCGAACAGGTTAGTAATATAGCCTAAATGCTATAAGCGTACTGGTACGTACTCAGTCCCAGTATTGCCCACTAGGTAGCACATTCTATTGATATCCTTCATTTTAAATATAAAACATACATTCATAAAAAATAAATGATGCATGAATCTAAATAAAATAGCAACATAAACCATATATATAATAGAAATATACCAAAAGTAAACCAGGTATATTTCGAGTATATGTACGTCAAATAAATCCAATTAAATTACAAAATAAACTAGAATATACCAAGGATATACCTAAAAGCATTTTAAGAATGATTTATTAATAAAACATGCATATAGTTTGAAAATATACCAAAAATAAACCAAAAATAAACTTAAGTACTAACTAAATCATTATGCATATTTAATCAAAATAAAACACATATTTCTAAAACATGCACCCTTAAACATATATATATAAAATAGCAACTCACTAATTATTGTGCTCCTCGAGAGGGGTACGACGAGCCTGGTCCACTAGGTCTCGGTCTCGGCGCAACTAAACAAACAATAATAACAGACATCAGAATAAACCTAACAGAAAATCCTAGAAACTTGATCTAGAATATTAGACACATAATTAAAAATCAGAATTCGATCGAACATCACGTTTTACGAGAATTCTATCAAAAATTCGATAGAACCTCCCCTGTGAAATGGACATCTCCCTACTCAAAGAGTAGAGTCGGCCCTGCAAAGAAACACACTTTGAAAAATAGGCACAAAATCACAATCACAACCCCTCGGTCGGACTCCAAACTACAGTTTATCGATCGAGGTCCGCAATTCACAGAATAATACAAAAATACCAAAAATACCCTTATATCATAGAAATACATTTTATAAGTAAAAATTAAGTAATTAACCCTAAAACACAGAAAAAACTCATAAAAACTCATTTTATTAGAAAAATCATATATTATATATATAATTGAAAGTAATTTACGAAAAATAGTTTTAATTAGTTAAAAATACTAAATAATTTGTAGAAATCATTTTTATACCCTAAATAACTATTAAAACCAATTTAATTACATTTTTAGCCAATTTAGGATAAAATTACCAAAATACCCCTATATATATAAATATACTAAAATTAATTCAAAAATTCACCAAAAATAATAAAATTGCACAAAATTAATTTTCTCACCATATTTTTCAATAATATCACTAAATAAACTTAATTAACCAATTAATTTCAATTAAAAACACAATTAACTCTATTTTCTCAAAATTACATAAACAAATTAAATTCAAAATAAATACATTGAAATTCACAAAAATTCCAAATAAATTTCTATAATTCATTTCAACACCTATAATTACCATAAAACATAATTTCATAATTTAATTAATTTTTGAAAATTAGAAAATAATAATAAAATAATCAAAAATACACAAAAATCAAAATAAATTCCAAAAATTCTACAAAAATTCACACATGAAGATTAATCTAAGGGGAGAAACTTTTGTTAAGGAATTTTTCATGAATCGATCAATTGAAGCTCAAAAAAAATCAAAAAGCTAAAATGGCCGAATTTTAAAAATTAACAAAAACCTTACCAAATCAAGTTTTAAGCTTAAACAAAGCTTAGAATCATCTTAAATGGCCTTAGAGGAGTTCAACGACACCGAAAAGAGGGGATTTGATGGCCGGAATCGCAAGGTGTGGAGGAAGATGCAACTTTCGGCCAAAACGGTTTTTCCTGGCTTCACCGATGCTGGAGAGGGTGAATGTAATATCCCGTGTTTTCAAAATATTTTTTTACACTGTACCGGGATATGCAGTGTCAATAATTTGTATATATATTATGATATTTTTATGAGTTAATATGTTATTTAAACCTATTTTAATTACGGTATATTATTTTCAGTGTTTTACGTAAAATTTTCCCGGGACTTGCATTTTCGGGGAAATTTTCACGTAAACAATTTATTATTAATTATTTTAGATGTATTTACGGACTTGCATGAACTCATATATATTTTTAAATTATTAAATAAAGCCGGTGTGTGTATATTTATTTAATTAGGGTTTATTATTTTCCTAATATTTTATTAAGTATTTAATTATTTTATTGTTATTTAATTAATTTTATTTAGTATAAATTATTAAAATATTAATATTTTTATGTGTGTGGTGTATATTTGATGTGTGTAATTTAATATTATTTTAATATATAGTATAAAGTATATATATATACATATATTTGTCAAAAATCAAAAAGTTTGGAAAATTACCATTTTGCCCCCGACTTCTTCTTCTTCCTCCCGATTCTCCCTTCTCCATTTCCGGTCGCTGCCGTGCCGTTCCTTCACCGTGGGTGTGCCGTCCGGTGTGCCACCGTCTTCCCCGACCAGTTTCGCCGCCTGAGGAGGCCGTTTCCGGCGTCTGGAGATCGATTTTGGCCGGAGAAGCCGAAAATCGATCCACCGTCGATCACGTCGATTCCGGCCACCGTTTTCGACACCGCCGGTATCTTTCTTCTCCTTGAGCTCCGGTGAGTGTGATTCTAGCTTTGGTTTGAGCTAAAATGGTCTAGAATTGCTTAGGTTTTGATTTTTCAATTTCGGCCTATTAGGGTTTTTGATTTTTTTGAGCTTCGAATTGATTGATTCATGGAAACTTCCTTCACAAATGTTGTTCCTAGTAGCATAATCTACATGTATGAATTTTTGTATAATTTTTGGAGATTTTTTGGATTTTTGGGTATTTTTGAATATTTTAATATTATTTTCTAATTTTTGGAAATTAATTATTTAAATTATGAAATTGGAGTTTATGGTTGAATTAGGTGTTGAAATGAATTATAGGAATTTATTTGGAATTTTTATGAATTTCTAAGTATTTATTTTTAATTATTGAAGTTTAGGTGATTTTGGAAAATTAGGTTAAATGTGTTTTTAATGGAAATTAATTGGTTAATTGAGTTTAAATATTGATATTATTGATAAATATGTTGAGAAAATTAATTTTGGATAATTGTATGATTTTTGGTGAATTTTTGAAGTAATTTAAGTATATTTATATATATAGGGGTATTTTGGTAATTTTACCCTAAATTGTCTAAAAATGTAATTTAATTGGTTTTAATATTTCTTTAAGGTATAAAAATGATTTCTACAAATTATTTGGTATTTTTAACTAATTAAAACTATTTTTCGTGAATTATTTTCAATTATATATATAATATACGGTTTTTCTAACAAAATGAGTTTTAATCGGTTTTTATAGTGTTTCAAGGTCAATTATGTAATTTTTACCTATAAAATGTATTTCTGTGATTTAAGGATATTTTTGGTATATCTGGAATTATTCGGTGTTTGTGGACCCCGGTCGGTAGACTGTAGTTTGGAGTCCGACCGTGGGATTTTGATTGTGTTGAGCTCGTTTTTCAAAGTGTATTTCTTTGCAGGTTCGGCTCTACTCTTTAGAGTAGAGAGATGTCCGTTTTACAGGGGAGGTTCTGCCGGATTTTTGGTAGAATTCTCGTAAAACGTGATATCCAGTCGAACCCTAATTTTCAATTCTGTGTTTAATACTCTAGATTGAATTCTAGGATTTCTATTAGGGTTACTCTGATGTCGGTTATTTATTTCTTGTTTAGTTGCGCCGAGACCGAGGGCTAGTGGACCAGGGCCGTCGGACCTGTCTCGTGGAGCGCACTAGGTGAGTTACTATATTATATATATATGCTTAGGATGCATGATTTAGAAAATGCATGTTTTATTTTGACTGAATATGCATAAATAATGTGATTTATATTCAAGTATATTTTTGGTATATTTTTGGTATATAATAAATTATATACATGTTTTGTTAATAAAATATATTTAAAATGTTTTTAAATATATTTTTAGTTTAATTCATGATTTGATTGGATTTATTTGACATATATATACTCAAAATATACCTGGTTTATGTTTGGTATATTTTCGGTATATATATGGTTTATATTGTTGTTTCATTTACATTCATGCATCATTTATTGTGAATGAATGATTTATATTATTAATGAAGGATATCAATAGAACGTGCTACCTAGTGGGCAGCACTAGGACCGAGTACGTACCGGTACGCCTATAGCTTTAGGCTATATTATTAAATTATTTGTGGATATTGATTTGATTATGATTATTGATATGTGAGATGTGGTTGTGGGTGTGATTGCTGGAGCTCGGTTGACCAAGTGTCTCGGGGCCAATCACACTGGCAGTCAGACTGCTGGAGCTCGGTTGACTTAGTGTCTCGGGGCCAGTCTACTGTCCAAATGGATTAAGTGGATATATTTGGAATAAGTGAGCCTGTATGGCCAGAGTGTTGTTTAACACTATTTTTCTGAGGTTGCGATATTCTAGGGTTCTATGTGATCCTTCATAAAAGTTGATTTTCAATAAAACATATAAAACGATTTTCTGCATTTGTGTGTATTTGCCTGTATATATACATATTATATATATACTGTTGATTGTATGCATTATCACTTAGTGTGTATGTATATATATTATAGTAATTCACTCAGTGAGGTCTGACTCCCCTCCGTTGACTATTTTTCTCAGGAGAGTCAAACTTCTTCAGACCTCAGTAGCAGGTCGATACGCCGGATTTCTTCCGCCCCGGCTTCTTTATGTAAACTGTCTACTTGAGTCTCATTTATTTTATCTAGACACTGCAGTAGTTGTGAATATAAGTGTGGATTTCATGTATTTTATTTTAAAGAGATGTATTATGTTAAAACTGGATTTGTATTAAAGAGATTCTGTATCTATGAGATAAGATTTTTATTTAAATCCAGTGATGAAAATGATATCATGATATTATGATTTTTTTTATTTTCCGCTGCATATTATATGGTTATTGTTATTGCATGATTTATTTTATTTTTTTTAGGCTTGCTACGGGTTCCGGATTCGAAAGAATTCCCGTTCCCTAGCGCCGGTCATGATTCCTATTTTGGGTCGTGACAATGAAGGGAGTGGCAGAGCTGGCTGGAGGAAGAGGGTGGACGTCCGGGAGGCACACCGACGGTAGTCAACCAAAGTTGCAGCAGGAAGGGGGAAGAGGTGGCGTCGGGTGGAAGAAGAAAAGGGGGGGGTAGGTTTGGTAATTTTGCAAAGTTATATATATATATATATATATATATATTAATAACTTTAATAAATTTTTATTAAAATATATTAATATAATATTTAAGAAAATCACACACCACATATTTTAAAATACACAATAATATATATATGTACACATACACATGCTAATTAAATAATAACTATATAATATAGTATGACTTAATGGAAATAAAGCCTAATTTAATTAATTATGTAGATATATGTGCATGTATATATATATATATATATATATATATATATTAATATGACATTTAAAATAGTGTATGAACTCGTGCAATTTTGTAAATCCATTTAAAATAATTAATATTAAATTACTCACCGTGTAAATTTCCCTGAAAATGCAAGTCTCGGAAAAATTTTACGTAAAGTACTTAAAATAATATAAAACAATTAAAATTAGCTTTAATTAAATAACAACTCATAAAATATCAATATTACATATAAGAATTATTAACAATGTATATCTCGATGCAGTATAAAAATATTTAGAAACACGGGATATTACAAATTTCACCCCCTCACGAGCACTGTTCACTCGTGAGGCACTCGTGAGCAACCCTTAAAGCTGCCAAAAGTCCAAGAATTGATTCAAAATCAATTCTAAATGTTGGAGACATGATTGATACATCCAACAACTACATTTTTCAGTGTTTTTCTATATAAACACAACTTAGAATTCAATTGAAAGGTTAAAAAAAACTTGTTTATCATTCATCATTTTCTTAAACATTCAATTGAGCTCTAAAAGTTTCTTTCAAACAAATTCTTTATGTATAACTCTTGTGAGAGGGGTGAGTGATTAGAATAGACATTCTTATTCTTCTATTTTCTGGGTTTAGAAAATAGGAAGTGAGATTCTATTCTAAAGGAATTGGTTTAAGTGTTTAGCCATTAAAACACTTGGGAATTTGGTTTTTGAGTAAGCCTTGAAAACTTAAGATTGTAAGGTTGTAAGAGTGAGCCATAAAACTCTTGTGTATTCTCAATCATGTTAATAAGATTGTAGGTGATTAAAAAATCCTAACTTAGGGATAAGTTAGGTGGAGACGTAGGATTATTTATGAATTCGAACTCCTTAAATATTTGTGTTCTTCATTCTTCCTTCTCTATTCTTACTCACTTCTTGCAAATAATTCCTTTAATTTCCCTTTTTTGTTCGATAGTCCTATTCACCACCCCCCCCCCTCTAAGACTCTTTCAATGTATATACACACATTCACACAAATGCCAAACTCTGCTTTTATAAATATAATAAATGCAGAAGTCATTTATTTTAATACATGAAGGATCAAATAGAACCCTATTAATCGTAACCTCAATCAACCATATCATCACTCTAGCCATATAGGCTCACTTAAATCCAAATATATCACTTATTCCATTCTGGATAGTAGACTGGCCTCGAGACACTAAGTCAACTGAGCTTCTACAGTCTGACTGTTAGTGTGATTAACCCCAAGACACTTAGTCAACCGAGCTCCAGCAATCACACTATCAATCACATCACATCTCAATCAAATCAATTAATCCATTAATCATATCATCATTACCATAAGTAATTCCTCACTCAAACCTAAATCAATCGCACTGGTACGTACACAGTCCTAGTGCAGCCCACTAGGTAACACATTCTATTGATATCCTTCATTAAAAAAATAATTATACATTTGAAAAATAAATAAAGCATACTATCATTCAAAATGATAAAATAAACCATATATATACCATAAATATATCTAAAATAAACCACGTATATTTCAGGTATATATATGTCAAATAAAACATAAAATATACTAAAGATAAATCATTGATATACTTTAAAACAATTAAGTGTATTTTAATAATATAACATGCATTTACTTAAAATATACCTAAATATACTAAAAATATACCCCAAGTACACAAATCATTTAATAAAATAGTTATAAATAAATATTCATTTAAAACATGTATATGTAATAAAACATGCATTTAAGTTTGACATATATCAAAAAATATACTAAAAATAAACCTAATTATCTAGCATGCATGTACCAAAAATAAACCCTAAGTATACCAATGATATAGTAAATGTATATAGAAAATATGCAAACATATATACCAAGATATACTAAAAATAAATTGAAAATATATAGAATCATATTATAATTTAAATTTGCTTTTAAAAACATATAATAAAAATGAAAAAACCTAAGTCATGCATCCTATACACAATACATATATATATAGTATAATAACTCATTGATTTACGCTCCACGAGACAGACTTAGCGGGCCTACTCCGTTAGGCCTTGGTCTCGGCATGACTAGAAAAATAAAATAATAACAACCATCAAAATAAATTTCTAACTCTACGCTTCTAGGATTACTATAGAAAAACTCAATTAAAAATTCAAAACTAAACACAGACCGGTTGTCACGTTTTACGAGAAATCTACTAAAACTTTGACAGAGTCTCCTCTGTAAAACGGATATCTCGCTATAAAAGTAGGGTCGATCCTGCACAGAAAATACACTTCTAAAATCACAAAACACAACACCTCGAGTTGGAACCCTAAACTCCACAAATCCCCAACCGAAGTTCGCAATACACAAATAAACAATATTAAACAGTAAAATAATAAAAATCATCAAGAACCCATAAAAATATTTAAAAACCTTTATTTTCCAATTAAAACATAAAAGTTTAATTTAAATAATATTTGATAATAAAAATTCATAAATGGAATAAAATTTCCATTTTACAATTAAATTAACATAAATTGCAAATAATATTTAAAATCACAATTTATTATCAAAAAAAATAATAAAAACCACATTTAATCTCAAAATAACAAATACACTTATTATTTACATAATATTCCAAAAATTATCACAATTTAACTAATAAGATCTCAAATATTATATAATATTAATAAAAATTTAATTTTACAATTATTCAACATAGCATAATAAAGTTCACGTTTAATTGCTTAAATAGTTTAATTATATAATAAACTTAGTTTAAAACCCATTTTATTTCCAAAATAATATGTAATATATTATTTAAAAATAATTTTTAAAAAATAGTATTAATTAGTTAAAAATATCAATTAATTTGTAAAAAATCATTTTAATACTTAAATAATTATAAAATCAACTAAACATAATATTTAACTATAATTAACATAAAATTACTCATTTACCCCTATAATATAAAATATCCAATATACTAAATAATTTCCTCAAAAATTATGTAAAATCATTAAAATTATTTAATCATCATATAATATACTAATATCAACCAAAACACTTATTTAACCAATAATTTCTATAAAAATACATATTTAATCTAAGAATTCCAAAATACACATAAATTGTATAAAATTCCATAAAAATTATATAAATTCATAAAATTTATTTTATCAATAAATAATATTTTAATATCAACTCAAACACACCATTAAACTTTAAATTCAACCAAAATACTCATTTAACTCAATTATCCAATATTTACATAAACTAAAAATATTCATAAAAATTATATAATAATCCCAAAAATTAATTTCTCAACACCAAAATGAATAACGATATATAATAACAATAATTTAACCAAATTCGTAATTTATATAATTTATTTTCAAAAATTCACTAAATATAATAAAATATTCAAAAATTCACAAAAATTAAAATAAATCCCAAAAATTATAACAAAAATATAGACATGTAGATTAAGCTACCAAGATCAACTTTTGTGAAGGAAACTTGTGTGAATCATCAAGATCAAGCTTTAAAAAATGGAAAACCCTAAAACTCAAAAACTAAAATTCATAAAAACTCAAGAAATGGACGTTTTGAGCTCAAACCGAAGCTAGATTAGTACTCACCGGTGTTAAAGGAGAAGAAAGAGATCGGACGATCAAGAAATGGTGGCCGGAAGTGATGGAAGCACAATGACAGGCAGAGAACGAGATGGTAGGGGAAAGAAACTTACTATGAGTTTTTTGGTTTCTTCATGTTTTTTTTTTTTTTTGCTGTGTGTTTTGGTGTTTTAGTATATGTAATGTATGTATGTATATGTTCATACATGGCATGCATGTGTGTGTGTGTGTGTGTGTGTGTATGTGTGTGTGTGTATATATATATATTATATTAATAAAACTTTATATTATAATAATAATACTTTATGTTAAATAATTCTCCACCACATATTTTCACACATATATAAATATATAGACACACACACATCACACAATAATATACACATAAAATAAAACTTAAAAATAACATTTAAATAACCATGTACTAAATTAATGTTATTAAAATAACAGTATTCGAAAATAATAAATATTCATAATGGAATTTAAACGTCCAAAATAATAAGTTTCAAAATAATATATTTACGTAGAAAATTCAATTAAACCTAAAATAATAATTATTAATCACAAAATAGTAAAATAATTAAATTTGACTTTTAAAATTTATTAACACTGCAAATATCATTTTATATTAAAATAATTAAAAAAAACTAGGGTTATTACAAAAGAGTACTATTTTGATTATGAAATCATGTCTAATATCTTTGGTTTTCCTAAAAGAGGTGTTTGTCAACCTCCATTGGATTATAATATGAGTCATTTTTTGGAATGAAATCACTAGAGGTGATAGAGTTTGTAAGGGTCAGGTAATGACTAGTGGTTTAATCAAAGATCACTCATATTTAATTTTGCATAAATTCATGTCACACATAATTTTTGGAAGAAAAGATAGCACCAGGGTTTCTCTTCATGAGTTATTTGTGTTGTGGTGCTTAAAGACTAATACAAAAGTATGTAGTACATACTTTATTTTGTGTTCTATGCGGCATGTTGTGCAGGCTAGGAAGGCATTATTATTGATGGGGTATATTGTCACTAGTTTGGCATTGTATTTTACTCCATTCAAATTTGCCAACATTAATTGGAGCCACTAGAAGTTGAATCCCTAGATAAAGACTACCTTGTTCGGGCTGAAATCATCATAAATTTTAATGAGTTTCATGGTGTCACTTCAAGGATATGCTATTTGTTACGTCAAGCGATAATGCAACATGGTGTAGTCCCTTTGCCCTTCAACTCAATAGAGGAAGAAACTAATGAAAGTGGGAGCCAAGCAAGGAAAAGAGGGAACACCAAAAGTTAGAGTGATAAGATCATAAAAAAGATCAATGACCTAATAATAGGATTAGGAACATGATCATGGATTTGTGTAATGATTTGGAAAAATTTAAAAGGCGTTGTGAATCAAAGGCTGAAAGGTTGCAAGCCTAAATTGATGAAATCTTCCATATACTCCCTCGAAGTAAAAGGTCTAAGATGATTAATAAGGTAGCAAAAGCTAATGCACTACTTCTTTAACCTCTCCACCAAGTGCATCAAAATGAGGGATGTACATTGTTGTTTAGTTTTTATTTATTTTTTATTTTCTTTTCATGTTTATAAGTTTGTTTTACTTTAAGAGTCCTGCATGTTTTGGTTTAGTTTTTGTGTTATTCATGCATTACTCTCACACTTAGATTATTGAAGCCTATTCACATATAGAGTCTTGTTCATTAAAGTTTAGTTTTCTTCAAGAAATGCTTTAATATTCCTTTAATGATTTGTTTGGACTTTTTAAATTAGGAGAGTAATTTATGGTTAGGAATTTTTACATTTTAATGAACTTAATGCCTAATTTTCTATTGAACAAATGAATTTAGGTGATTGATGTTTGAGAAAAATACTTGTAAGTAGGAATTTGAGTTTAACCTTAGTGTGGTTAAATTCTCATGTATTTTGGTTTATTCTTAAAAAAATGAGATAGAGCGTAAAATGCACTCGTTAGCGGCTAAATTTTAAAAGAATATCTTTAAAAGCTCCTTCTACTCCACTATCTTTTTAGAGTAAGAGTATCCAAAGGACCTTTTTAAAAGTATCCACACTAAGTAGTGCAAGAAATGTGAGGGATACTAAGATTGGGAAGACTTTAATTGAATAAAAGTTTTTAAAACCTTATATATGCTAAATTTTTAACTTTCTAAGTATTAGAATAACTCCTACTTACTTCCATTTTTCTTGAGTGTCAATTATTTACTTTCATGATTTCAATAGAGAAGTATGTTCTTCACACGGTAACAATGCATTATTGACCTTAGTTACTATTTTAATTTTAAGTCTTTAAGTTTTTTATTAAAGGAAGATTGAGGTAGTTAGTGAAGTTAAAGCTAGTCAATGAGCATGATTCTTTGGGTGAATATGTCTTCAAGCCTTACTTGAGGATAAGTAAGCATTCAAGTGTGGGGGAATTTGATGAATGTGAGAAATACATTATTTTAAACACTCAATATGTTAGGATTAGGTGACATCTCAGTTGCATTTATGTTTCTTTTCTTGAGTTTTTATTTAGTTTGCATGAATGTGTGCATGATTTGTGTTTATATTTATTTTTAGTATTTTTTAGTTTATTTTTGGTTATTTTTGTTCATGCAAATGCCAAAGATTAGTAAAGGAAAGATGCATAGGGCAAATGAATGTTTTGAAAGAGTTAAAGGAGCATGCAAATGAGCATTAAAGGCCAATTTTCTTAAATTAAGGGAGAAGATTGGCACACAGTTGTGTGCCTTGACACGCATGGTTGTGCACCCTATTGACAACAAACTCAAATTTGAATTTTAATTATTGATTTTGGGGGATTTGATGGAGATTTAAAAAGAAATGAATCAAGAGGCTAGAGGCTAGGGTTTTATGTGTGTGGCCTCTAGAAATAAATGAGGATGTCATTTTTCTACTTTTACATGAGATAATTTTCTTATTATCATTTTTTAGAGAAAAAAAAGACTTATGCATGTTCATGTCGGTTTGGAGATTGAGCATAAAGATTGAAGAAACAATAAGCCTTCCATTGCAAAGGGGGTTTCTTCTAAACATTTGTTATTGTTCATTTCTATTTTGGATTAATGATGATGTTTATTTTCTTCTATTCTTCTTTTTTATCTCTTGTTATTAATATAAGTAGCTAAGGGTTCTTATTTTGATTCAACCATATGAATATTACAATTAAACCTAAGCCATTAATCTAAATCTTTTAGTTGTTATTGAACCTAATTTCTTTATAGGATTGAGCACCCTTTGATTGAATATACACAATCAAACTTGATTAAGATATAGGTTTCATTGGATATAAACAATAACCCGCTAGATGCTTTCTTAGTTGAGAGACATTAAAGCAACTAATATTAATTAAGGATTGGAGCTTTAAACTGGGTTAAACAACACTTAGTAAGTGAGAGCTATAAATCTAAAATGTTAATCTACTTGGTTAATTATGAGTTTGTCTAAGAGGAAAACCTAGGATTCTTTAGATGCCTTCAAATTGGATTAACATTAAATATGGCTTAGGTACTAATTAATCTTAAGGAACGATTAAATTGATAATAAGAACCCTAGCTCTTTAGATTGATTGTTAATTTAATTTAGATTTCTTTAATTTAATTTTAGTTGATTTTAAAACACCATTTTTTATTGTTTAAACAAACAAATCATCATTAGTATTACAATACTCAATTTGCAATCTCTATGGGATCAATATTTAATTACTACTTATACGATTTTGTATACATGCGGATTATGCATCATTAAGCAACAAGGTTGAGTTTTGTTTATGGTTTATGGATGTTGTTTTTAGCTCGGGTGCTTATGGTGTGGGTAGGCTAATTTTTGGGTTATAGGGGTGTGGAGGTTTCATTGAGGGAAGTATCGTCACAATGAGATTGTTGAGGGGCAGTAATCGAAGATGATATATTGAGTGGCATAAGGTGTAAAGAAATTTATAATGGAGGAGGAAACCATGTGGCTATAGTATTTAATTCTATTATAGACTCTTGAGGTGGAAGTTTTTTAAAAGGAAATACCGACTCAACAAACTTAACATGTTTAAATACATATATTTTTGAAGAGTTAGGATCAAGATAAAGATATGCACTTTGAGTTATTAAGTAACCTAAAAACACACATGGCTTAGAATTGGACTCTAATTTATAATTGGTATAAGGCTTGAGCCTTGGATAACAAAGACAACCAAACATTTTGAGTTTTGAATAATTGGGACAATGGTTAAAAATCTTTTCATATTGTGATTGATAGTGTAAAATTGATATGGGCATTCAGTTGATCAACTACACAATAGTGATAAAAAGCATATGACTAGTATTTTATAGGGATGGAAGCATCAGTTAAGAGAGCTAGACTAGTTTCTATAATGTGCAAATGTCACCTTTTAGATATGCCATTGTGTTCAAGAGTGTGAGGTGGTGTTGTGAGATGTGATATGTCATTCTATGGATAAAAAATTATGTTAGAGCAATAAATTCACCACCATTATTAGAGTATAAGTTTTAATAGTGTTTAAAAATGATTTTCAATAATGGATTTAAATATGGTGAACACTTCTTTCACATCTGATTTATGCTTGAGTGGATAGAACCATGTATATTTGGTATAATGATCAACAAAAATAATATTGTATTTGAATGCATCAATGGAAACAATTGGTGAGGTCTAAACATCTATGAAAATGACATCAAGAGGACGAGAAGATGTTACTATAGAGTGTGAGAAGGTAACTTATGACTTTTATTAGAGAGACATGCATTATAATTGACATCGGATGGCACAAATGATGTTAAACTCAAATTATTATAAGAAAAAAATTATTTGAGTATATAAACATATGGGTGCCCTAATTTATTATGCTAATTATAAGATGAGGTTTTAACATTGGAAAAGGCTAAAATTGGATTGGATTAAGGCCACTCATTGACTCTATCTTTCGGTTCGCCCTTCAATAATTTTTCCCTGTGCCGAGTTCCTTCACAAGAAAATCAGGGAGAATTCTATAGAAACTTCATTAGATGAGTAGAATTTATAGATGGAAATTAAATTCCATTTCATAGAAGGTACACCAAGAACATTTTCCAATTTAAAGGTGTTATCAAAAGAGTTAAGAGTTGTTGAACTAGTGTATGCTATAGGTAACTCAGTGCCATCTCCAATCATCATATCTTTAATTCCATAATATGGGGTGTGTAGTGAGAGGTTCTTAAGATCAGAGGTGACATGATAAGATGCACCACTATCAAGAAGCCAAGCTTGATGGTTATTCGAAGTTGCAATATAATTTGCCTTCAGTTGCCATAGAGATGTTTGATTCAAGTTATTTGTTAAAATTGATTGAACCTTATAATCAGAACACCTTCGGGCAATATGTCCTTGAATTCTACAGAGCTGGCAATAGCCCAAGTAAGGCCGTTGTTGTCGACTGAAGTTATTATTCGATGATGGTTAAGGATTGGTAGCTAAAGAAGACTAATTGTTATTGTTCCTCCAAGTGGAGCTGGTCCAAGTTAAGATATGAGCTGTTATAGGAAACATAGTTTCCAATTTGGGAAAATTCACTATAGCTTCAAAGTTAAGAACCTTTTCATAAAGCTCATTAAAGGTTATTGGAGTGTATCTACCTTGTACAACCCTACTAATTCTTTGTAATGATCACTGAGTACTTCTAATATTTTATTAGTAAGATTGTCTTCATTAAATAGAGATCCAATAAGAGCAAGTTCATATACTCGTCCTTTGATTTTCTGTAAAAATTTAGTTAAAGAGTCAATGCCTTTTGACATTTGCTTGATTTGATTTTTAATTTGCTTAATGCGTCCTCTAGAAGACTTAGCATAGGTGTTTGCAAGGGTTATCCATGCTTCTTTAGATGTTTCACATTTTCTACAAAAGGAATTATAGTAGGAGAAACAGAGCCAATAATGGCATTTAAGATCAATTAGTCTTGATGCTCCTATAGTAAGTAAGTTGGGTTTGGAGATATGATGTTATTGGTTGTGATAGTTTGGGTAGGACATGGTTTAGAACCATCAATATGGTTTAGTAAATCGTACCCAACAAAAAGAGTTTTAAACTGTAACTTCCATGAAGGATAATTGGTTGAGGTGAGTTTGAGAGGAGTTTAGGTAGCTATATTAATAGTGATTAGGATATTGTTTGGATCATTGGTGTTTTGAATGGTGGTTGTGTGATTATTTGCTAGTTTGGAGATGAGTGAAAGAAAAGATTAAAGACGAAAAATGGCAAGGAAGAGCTTATTAATGCTCTAATACTATTATAGAGTAAATGAAGTTAAGAAGATTGAACTTATATTATATTAATAGTAACATAAAAAGAATATATAGACAATATTGTACAACAGATTTACCTATACTATAGGACAATTGAAATAGAATAATGATACAGAGTATATAGTTAAATGAGTTTGAATTATAGTTTCTAAGATCAAAGAGCCTGTTATTAGTTTTTGCTGTTAAAGCCTAATGATTCCAATCAAGTGAATTTTGTTGCCTCTAAGGTTTGCTGCTATTTCTAGGTTTTATTTTACTTTCATCTCTTTTTCTTGGTTCCATGCTACTGCAGCAGTGTGTATAATGGCCAAATACTCACTTTTTGATATAAAAGAATTGCCTAAAAAGTAAACCACCAAATTTTTCAATTTAATCTTTTCAGAGAAAATAGAAGATTTTTGCTTTCCTTAGATGTTTGCCAAAAAGATGATAGATTCCTAAAGGAAGATGGACTCTTTCCTAAGAGGTTATTTTTAGCTAAGCCTAGTTCACCAAGCATTTTGCATGCATTGCAGCTGAAGTTACAGATTTTATCGATAAACAAGTACATGTCACTTTGTATTTTTTTAGATTTTTGTATTTTTGGTGTTTTTAACACATTTAAGGTCTTTTTTTTCCTTTTCTTTTTTTTTTTGCTTGCTAATTTTTGTGTTTTTTTCTAAAGGTTTTGGCTTGCAAGCTAAAACCTTTTAAAAAAATCTTTCAATCTTGAGAGGAGACATGCTCTTAATGATATTTATGTGAGTTTACCTTTTTAGTTCAATGGACAAGTGTAGTTTTGTTATTCATGTTTAATTAAATTTAATTGAGTGACACTTAGTGTAATTGACAAGTGTTACTTACTTTGTTGCTCGTTTTCTTAGTTCAATTTGCAAGATTTTTAGTTCAATTATGTCAAATTGCTAAGTTAATTATTGGTGTTCTGTTCAAGCTTTGTCGACAGTGGTCGTGTTTAAATAATTAAGGACAATATAGGAAGGATATGATGCCAGAATCTCCACTATATAGACAATTGCAGCTTTTTAATTAGCTCATGGGAGCTCTGAAAAAAAAAATTTCTAGTAAATCTATTTAAAATTATATGGAGATAAAGGTCCACACTCTACAGTTTTGAAGATTATTCATCTTCAATTCCAGTTGAGTCGGAGAATTGAAAGATTATTAATTAAAATTATTAATTAAAATTTTTGTCACACAATAAATTTTTTAAACAAAAAGAATGATAATTAAAAATAGTATATTTTATAAATATTATTTGTATATGATAGAGTTAAAACAATATATTATTTAAATATTGTTCATATTTGAAATTCAAAATAGTATATGTAAGTGAAACTTCAAAATCATATCTAATACCAAAAACAGTATATTATTTGAATATTATTCAAATATTTTTCTCTAACCAAAAGTATATTTTTTGAATATTATTTGCATCTAAAACTCAAAATAATATGTGAAACTGAAAATAATATTGAAACTTAAAATAGTATTAAAACTCAAAACAGTATTTGAAAACTAAAAACGGTATCTCAAACTCATAAATTGTCACGACCCAAAACAAAGGCCATGATCGGCGCTAGGGAACGGGAATTTTTTCAAATCCGGAACCCGTAGCAAGCCTTAAAATAAAAATATGCAATAATAATAATAATAACATAATTAAAATATTTTGCAACGGAAATAAATTTCATAAATAAAATAAAGTAATGCTCCATCAAACTTGTTTAAATAAACAAGTTCATTCTTATATATAAATAATCTTTTAATACAACTCAGTTCAAATCTTTAAGATACATAACTCATATAAACATGATACATAAGTCCCACAACAGGCTACAACTACTGCAATGTCTAGATTATAAAATAAAATCAAGTAAGCATATTACATAATAAAGCCGGAGCGGAAGAAATCCAGCGTATGGGTCTGCTTCTGAGGTCTGAAGATGTAGACTCTCCTGAAAAATAGTCAACGGAGGGGAGTCAGACCTCACTGAGTAAATTGTTATAATATATATACATGCATAACTAAATGACAATGCACACATCCAATAGTATATAAAATAAATATATATACAGGCAAAATCACACAGATGCAGCAAAATCATTTTGTATATATACTGAAAATAACATCTGTATATGAAGGATCAAATAGAACCCGAGAAAATCGCAACTTCAAACAGTGTTAGACAACACTCTAGCCATACAGGCTCACTTATTCCAAATGATTTCACTTGTTCCATTTGGACAGTAGACTGGCCCCGAGACACTTGGTCAACCGAGCTCCAGCAGTTTGACTGTCAGTGTGATTGGCCCCGAGACACTTGGTCAACCGAGCTCCAGTAATCACACTCCCAAATCACATCTCACATCAAATAAATCAATTCAATCATAATCCACAAATAGGTTAGTAATAAAGCCTAAAAGCTATCGGCGTACCGGTACGTACTCGGTCCTAATGCTGCCCACTAGGTAGCACGTTCTATTGATATCTTTCACTTAAATATAAAACATACATTCATAAAATCAATGATGCATGATATTAAATAAAATAGCAACATAAACCATATATATACTAGAAATATACCAAAAATAAACCAGATATATTTCGAGTATATTTACGTCAAATAAATTCAATTTAATTACAAAATAAACTAGAAATAAACCATAAACATACCTAAAACATTTTAAGAATAATTTATTAATAAAACATGCATATATTTTAAAATATACCAATAATATACCAAAATTAAACCTAAATAATAATTAAATCATTTATGCATAACTTATAAAATAAATCATACATTTCTAAAAACATGCATCCTAGAACACGTATATATAAAATAACAACTCACTGTTATTGCACTCCTTGAGACGGATCCGACGGGCCTGGTCCACTAGGCCTCGGTTTCAGCACAACTAAACAAACAAATGATAACACGACATTAGAATAAATCTATTGGAATTCTAAAGACTCGATCTAGAATCTTAGACACCAAATTAGAATAGGAATTCGATCGGACATCACGTTTTACAAGAATTCTACCAAAAATTCGACAGAACCTCCCCTGTAAAATGGACATCTCTCTACTCAAAGAGTAGAGCCGGTCCTGCAAAGAAATACATTTTAAGAATAAATACAATTCACAATCCCTTGGTCGGACTCCAAACTACAATTTCACCGACCGAGGTTTACAATTCATGAAATAATTACAGAACACATGAAAAACACCAAAAATGCCCTTCAATACTCAAAATATAGAAATTTAGATATTTAAACGCTAAAAATAATTATTTTACCGATAAATACATAAAAACCTTAATTTTAATAAAATATTATTAAAAATTATAATTCTCAATAAATTCATAAATATTAACCAAAATACATTTATAAATCCAAATTACATAATTAACCCTAAAACATAATAAAAATCGATAAAAACTCATTTATTTAGAAAAATAGTATATTATATATAATTTGAAAATAATTTACGAAAAATAGTTTTAATTAGTTAAAAATACTAAATAATTTGTAGAAATCATTTTTATACCTTAAATAACTAGTAAAACCAATTTAATTATATTTTTAGCCAATTTAGTGCCAAATTACCAAAATACCCCTAGTTATGTAAATTCCCTAAAATTGTTAAAAAAAATAGTATAATCACTAAAAAATTAATTTATAAACATATAATTCAATAATATCAATAAATATACTCAATTAACCAATTAATTTCAATAAAACACATAATTAACCTAATTTTCCAAAAATTACATAAACTAAATAAATTCATAATAATTATATAAAAATCACAAAAATTACAAATAAATTTCTAAAATTCATTTTAACACCTATAAACACCATAAAACACAATTTCATAATTTATTTAATTACTTTTCAAAAATTAGAAAATATTAATAAAATAATCAAAAATTCACAAAAATCAAAATAATTCCCAAAAATTCCAAAAAAATTCACAGAGCTAGATTAAGCTACAAGGATCAATGTTTGTGAAGGAATATTGCATGAATCATTCAAATCGAAGCTCAAAAAAATCAAAAACCCTAATAGGCCGAAAATGTAACATTGAAACCTAGAAAAATCTAGACCATTTCAAGTGAAACAAAGTTTGAAAATACACTCATCAGATCTCAAGGAAAAGATATAGACCGGTGGCATTCAAAATGGTGGCCGGACGAAGGAGAACGAAGTTGGTGTTGATTCTCGGGTTTTCGGCCAAACAACGTCGGAAATGGAGGCTACAGGTGATGAAGGAAGCTTGGGAGGGTGGTGGTTGGCTGTGAGGCACACCGACAGTGATGGTGGAGCTTGGCAGCGGTGGTGATGGTGTTGAGGGGCGTCGTGAGCTTGAAGGGAAATGGATGGCATTAATTGTAAATTTAACAAACTTTATTTTATATATATATATATATATATATATATATATATATATATATATATATAACTTTAACTTTAATTATTATAATATATTATTATTATACTCAAAATAATTATACACCACATGTCACAAATTCCAAACCAATTTTATACACACACTTTTATTTAATTAATAAGTAATATATATATATATATATATATATATATATATATATATATATATATATATATATATATATATATATATATATATATATATATATATTACTTATTAATTAAATAAAAATGTATTATATAAAATAAACTTAATTAAAATAAACCTTAGTTATTAAATATGTATATATATATATGCATGTATATGTATATATTTTAATACGACAATTAAAATCGTGCATGGACTCATGCAAATTCATAAAACCGTTTAAAATAATTAATATTTAATTATTTACATCTTAATTTCTCCGAAAATAAAATTTCTGAAAAAATTTTACGTAAATATCTTAAAATAATATAAAATAATTAAAAATGACTTTAATTAATAACAAACTCATTAAATAATCATAAATATATATAAAAATTTATTAACACTGCATATCCCGATGCAGTTTAAAATTATTTAAAAACTCGAGATATTACATAAATACAATATACTATTTGTGTATTATATGTATATGAAACTTCAAAATCATATCTAATACTAATAGCAATATATTATCTGCATATTATTCAAATATTTTTCTAGTATATTTTTTTAATATTATTCGTATATGAAACTCAAAACAGTATCTAAAAATGAAAAACAATATTTCAAACTCATAAATACAATATACTATCTGAATATTATATGTATGTGAAACTTTAAAATTGTATTGTTACTAAAATCAATATATTATTTGAATATTATTCAAATTTTTTTGTCAATCAAAAATATATTTTCTTAATATTATTCATATATAAAACTCAAAATTGTATATGAAATTTAAAAATCATATCTGACACTAAAAATAGTATATTAGTTGAATATTATTCAAATATTTTCCTCTAACAAAAAGTATATCTTTTGAATATTATTTGTATCTGAAATTTAAAATAATATTTGAATATAATAATTTGAGTAAATATATGTTGTCAGAAAAATTATCGAATAAATAGTTTACCTTGAGTAATAAATTTTAAATATAATTGTATTCAATTAACTAAAATAAAAAATAAATAAAATAATTAATATATGCATATCAATTAATTTGAATTCAAGTGTTTATCTTTTTCAAATGCATGAAACTTGAAAATATTTTTCATTTATTTATATTTTATTATTTGTATATTTTAATTTATTTTCCATGTATAAAATAAATAAAATAATATAAGACTATATATATATATATATATATATATATATATATATATATATATATATATATATATATATATATTTCAAAATGTTTTTGTAAGATAACTAAAACTTTAATTATTTATTAACACTAATGTGAGTTATATAATTTCAATATATTAATTATAATGCCTGAAATAGAGCATCGTCTATATACATACCCAAAATCAAAACTTTAAAAAAACTAAGAATAAAAATTAAAAAAAAAAAGTAAGGAACAAATAAGAATTTGAAAAAAATAAGGATAATAGAAAATAAAAAAAATTAAAATAAATAAAAAGAGAGGAAATTAAAATAAATATAAGGATAAAATAAAAATGAAAAAATAAGGATAATAAAGAAAAAATAAGGAAAAATAAAATAAATAAGAAATAAATAAAATATAAAAAGAAATAAAAAATTGATAAAATAAGGATAGCATAAATAAGAAAAAATATAAAAACGAGGAAAAATAAAATTAAAGAAAATAAAAAAGAAATAAAAAAAGATATCAGAGAACAAGTAAAAATATAAAATATAAAATATAAAAACATAAAAGCAATAACAAAATAAGAATAAAATAAAAAATAAGAAAATGATGAAAGAAAAAGAGAATATAAAAGGGGGCAAAAAAAATTTAAAAAGTACTTCTAAAAATTTTTTAAAAAAAATCTATGTAATTAATGAAAAAATGGACATTTGGATATAAATTAAAATCCAAAATAGGTTTATGTATATAATTTTTTCATGTCTAAAACGATGTAATAGGCCAGAATTTATAGCAAGATTTGTCGATTAAAAAATAATTCAATAAATAAAATATCAAATTTAGAATATTTACATTTTGTTTGAAATATCTATAAATATATAAAAATGTGGGTTCTCAGTTCCCAATGTTCAACTACACTTTATAAATTGCCATTCAATTAGTGCTTATTTACAAAAAAGCCACCGAGTTTTCCATTATAAATTTTCACTTTTATCCCATATATAAACAGGCACCATAGGACAAAAAAATGCCGCTTTGTGCAATTTACAATCCTATTCGTCTCTTCTTTGCAAATGCCTGAAGCACCACGGGCATTTTAAAGAATAAATTCGATAAATAAAAATTCTTGACACAGTAAAATTTTAATTGTCAAATTCTAATGAAATCTCCTCTGAAATGTTGACATGACTCAATAATTGAACAATTATGTGACAAAATTTTGTTCTTTTAAAAAATAAAATACACAGTGTCAAATAATCATGTGTGCAATTAAAAAATTATTTCTAAAAAAAACTAATTAATTCAATATTGTTAAAGCAACTCATTAATCAAGAAAAAAATTAGCTATCTAAATTTTCAATTTATAAATTTAATTTTAAACATAATCAATACTCTAAAAAAAACAAAAAGAAAAAACAAAACTGTTCCTATCCCATCTCATCTTCACAATTCCATACCTATTCATCAAATAAATCTTCTTCAATCCTAAATATGAGCTCAGCTTCAGTTTTATCTTCAAGACCATCCTCTTCAATTGCACGTTCACACCATCCACCTGCTCTGTCATGATCCAAAACATGGGTCATGACCGGCGTTAAAAAATGAGAATTCTTTTGAATCTGAAATCCACAATAAGCCTTAAAAATAAAATAAAAACATATAACAATAATAACATAGATAAAATATTTTGTAGCGGAAATAAATCTCATAAAATAAGAAAAAAATATAATCCACCAACTCATTTAAATAAACAAACTCATCTCATATATAAATAATCTTTTAATACAAATTTCAATTCAAATCTTTAGAATACATATCTCATACAACATAGTACATAAATCTCACAACTGACTACAACTACTGCAATGTCTAGAATATAAAATAACATCAAGTGAGCAGTTTACATAGTAAAGCCGGGGCAGAATAAATCCGGCGTAAGGGTCTGCTACTGAGGTCTGAAGACGAAGACTCTCTTGAAAAATAGTCAACGGAGGGGAGTCAAATCTCACTGAGTGAATTGTTATAATATATATACATGCATAGCTAAATGACAATGCACATATTCAATAGTATATATATAAATACATATACATGCAAAAACACACAAATGCAGCAAAAATCATTTTATTTATATACTGAAAATAGTATCCGATTATGAAAGATCAAATAGAACCCTAGAAAATCGTAACCTCAAACAGTGTTAGACAACACTCTAGTCATACAGGCTCACTTATTCCAAATAAATTCACTTGTTCCATTTGGACAATAGACTGGCCCCGATACATTAAGTCAACCGAGCTCCAACAGTCTGACTATCAGTGTGATTGGCCCCGAGACACTTGGTCAACCGAGCTCCAGCAATCACACTCTTAAATCACATCTCACCTCATAAAAATCAATCCAATCAATATCCACAAATAGGTTAGTAATATAGCCTCAATACTATCGTCGTACCGGTACGTACTCAATCCTAATGCTGCCCACTAGGTAGCACGTTCTATTGATATCCTTCATTTATATATAAAACATACATTCATAAAATAAATCATGCATGACATTAATTAAAATAACAATATAAACCATATATATACTAAAAATATACCAAAAACAAACCAAGTATATTTCAAGTATATATACGTCGAATAAATTCAATTTAATTATAAAATAAACTATAAATATACTTAAAAATATTTTAAGTATAAATTCATAATAAAACATGCATATAATTTGAAATATACTAAAAATAAACCTAAGCAATAATTAAACCATTTATGTGTAATTTATAAAATAAATCATATATTTCTAAAACATGCATCCTAGAACACGTATATATAAGATAACAACTCACAGTTATTGTGCTCCTCGAGACGGGTCTAACGGGCCTGCTCCACTAGGCCTCGATCTCGATGCAACTAAACAAACAAACGACAATATGGAATTAGAATAAATCTATCGAAATTCTAGAGACTCGATCTAAGAATATAGGACACAAAATAGGAATAGGAATTCGACCGCATATCACATTTTATGAGAATTCTACTGAAAATTCTGCAGAATCTTCCCTGTAAAATGGACATCTCTCTACTCAAAGAGTAGAGCCGGTCCTGCAAAGAAACACACTTCGAATAAACACAGTCTCACAACTCCTCGGTCGGACTCCTGAACTACTATTCCACTAACCGAGGTTCACAATTCACGAGATATGCAAATAACACATTTAAAATGTCAAAAATACCAAAAATACCCTTTAATACTCAAAATATAACAAATTAGATATTTAAACGATAAAAATAATTATTTTACCGATAAATACAATAAAACCCTAATTTTAATAAAATATTATTAAAAATTGATAATAATCAATAAATTCATAAATATTGACCAAAATACATTTTAAAACTCCAAATTACATAATTAACCCTAAAACATATTAAAAATCGATAAAAACTCATTTATTTACAAAAATAGTATATTATATATAATTTGAAAATAATTTACGAAAAATAGTTTTAATTAGTTAAAAACACTAAATAATTTGTAGAAATCATTTTATACCTCAAATTACTATTAAAACCAATTTAATTATATTTTTAGCCAATTTAGTGTCAAATTATCAAAATACCCCTACCATATATAAATTCACTATAATTATTCAAAAATTCACTAAAAATAATATAATTACTCAAAAATTAATTTCTCAATATATAATTCAATCATATCAATATTTATACTCAATTAACACAAATTAATTTCAATAAAACATATAATTAACCTAATTTTCTAAAAATCACATAAACTAAATAAATTCACAATAATTATACAAAAATCATAAAAATTACAAATAAATTTCTAAAATGCATTTTAACACCTATAAACATCATAAATCACAATTTCATAATTTAATTAATTAATTTACGAAAATTAGAAAATATTAATAAAATAATAAAAAATTCACAAAAATCAAAATAATTCCCAAAAATTCTACAAAAATTACATCATGTAGACTGAGCTACTAGGATCAATATTTATAAAGGAATTTTGCTTGAATCATTGAAATCGAAGCTCAAAAAATTCAAGAACACAAGTTGGCCGAAATTGAAAATTCAAAACATAGGGAAATCTAGACAAAATCAAGTGAAACCAAGCTTAGAAATACACTCACCGGAGCTCAACGAAGAGATAGAGACCGGTGGCACTTTAAATGGTGGCCGAAATGGTTGTGATCGGCATTAATGGCAACTTTCGGTTTCTTTGAGAAAAACCAGCCAAAACTCGCCGAAAATGGAAGTGAAGGGTAGCAAGATGGGCTAAAGGTGGAGGAGGAAGGCTGAGAGGCACACCGACGGTGAGAAATGAAGGTGACAGACGCTGGAGATGGTAAGGGACGATCGAAAATGGGGAAGGTGAAGATAGTAGCAATATCATAAATATCATGAACTTTTTGTTTTGGTAAATATATATGTATATATATAACTATATTTTATATTATTTTAATATATAAATATTATACCCAAATTAATATACACCACACACTCAAATAATAATATATATATACATATGCATATATATACACATTTAATTATTATTAAAACTATATAATATAATTTAATTTAATTAAAATAAACCCTAATTTAATTTAAATGCGCATATATGCATGTATATGTATATATTTTTATTCGACACTTAAAAATCATGTATGGACTCATGCAAATTCACAAAACCTTCTAAAATAATTAATATTTATTTATTTACGTTTTAATTTCCCTGAAAATAAATCTCTCGGGAAAATATTACGTAAAAGACTTAAAAATAATTAAAACTGACTTTAACAAATAACAAACTAATTAAATAATCAAATATATATAAAAATTATTAACACTGTATATCCTGATGCAGTTTAAAATTATTTAAAACTCGGGATATTACAGTCTTTCCCCCTTACAAGAATTTATCCCCGAATTCCAAAAAAGAATAAATACAAGTCAAGAAAGGAAGAGATACGGGTAAGAAGCTCGCATCTCAACTTCAGTCTCCCACGTATGCTTCTCTACCCTGTTGCTGTGCCACAGAACCTTGACCATCGGAATCTGTTTCGATCGCAACTATCAAACTTGATAATCAACGATCGCCACAGGTTCTTCCACAAACATCAGATCTTCGTTCACTTCCACGCTGTCAGGCTGCAATACATGTGAAGGGTCTGAGATGTACTTCCTCAGCATCGAGATATGAAATACTGGATGCACTTGAGACATACTCGGGGCAAAGCCAATCGATATGCAACAGTACCAACTCTCTCCAGAATCTCGAACGGTCCGATATATCTCGGTGCTAACTTACCTTTCCTGCCAAATCTCATTACACCCTTCATCGGAGACACCTTCAGGAAAACAAAGTCTCTAATATGAAATTCCACATCTCTACACCTAGGATCCGCATAGCTCTTCTACCTGCTAATTGCGATCTCTAATCTGTGCTTAATCACAGTAACTTTCTCTGCAGCATCCTAAACCATCTTAGGACCAATCAAAGCTCTCTCACCAATCTCATCCCAACTCAGAAGGGATCTACATTTTCTTCCATACAGCGCCTCATATGGTGTCATGCCAATACTACTATGGTAGCTATTATTATATACAAACTCTACGAGTGGCAAATGATCATCCCAACTACCTCCCAAATCCAAAACACACATTCTCAACATATCTTCCAGTGCCTGGATCATCCTCTCAGACTGACCATTTGTCTAAGGGTGAAAAGCAGTACTGAAGTCCAACCTAGTGCCCATCGCTTCCTACAACTTCTGCTAAAAATGAGAGGTAAACACTGAACCTCTGTCTAACACAATGGACACAGGTACTCCATGAAGGCACACAATATGCTTCATATATAGCTTTGCCAATCTAGCTACAAAATATGTGGCTTTCACAGGCAAGAAATGTGCAGACTTGGTCAAACTGTCTACAATCACCCAGATGGAATCGTATTCATCCTTAGAATGAGGTAAACCGACCACAAAATCCATAGCTATCCTTTCCCACTTCCACTCGGGAATAGGAAGAGGCTGAAGCTTCCCCGAAGGTTTCTGATGCTTAACTTTCACTTGCTGACACGTTAAGCACTTAGCAATATAATCAGCGACATCCTTCTTCAGTCCGTCCCACCAGTACAAGTCTCTGATACTGTGGTACATCTTAGTGACACCCGGATGTACGCTGTAAGTTGTAGAATGTGCTTCATGTAGGATCTCTTCTCTCAAATTATTCACATCAGGAACACATAATCTACCACTAATCCACAATATACCATCATCATCGAGTGTGAAATCAGTGAACTTCCCTGCTCGAACATTCTCTATAAGCTCTTCTAAAATAGGATCTCGGCTCTGAGCTACCATAATCTTATCTCTCAGTACAGATCGCACCTTAAACTGAGCTAGCAATCCACATGATCTACTAAGCTTCATCATCAGACCTTAATCC
Organism: Mallotus nudiflorus; assembly: GCA_947683625.1. NCBI lineage: Eukaryota > Viridiplantae > Streptophyta > Magnoliopsida > Malpighiales > Euphorbiaceae > Mallotus > Mallotus nudiflorus. The sequence continues at coordinate 313,648 of CANTUR010001210.1, forward strand.
ACCAACAGATGTAACTCCTGGATCAACGGTCTCTTCTCTACACTGATATGAGCGAGACTGCCTGAGGACTTCCTACTCAAGGCATTTGCTACTACATTAGCCTTGCCCAGATGATATAAAATCTCATAGTCATAATCATTGAACAGTTCCAACCATCTCCTCTGCCTCAAATTCAGTTCTCTCTGCTGAAAAATGTACTTAAGGCTCTTATGATCAGTAAAAATCTCACAAGTCACCCTGTACAGATAATGTCTCCAGATCTTGAGAGCAAAGATCACTGCAACCATATCTAGATTGTGTGTAGGATAATTCTGCTCATGCTTCTTTAAATACCTCGAAGCATAGGCTACCACACTACCATTCAGTATCAACACACAACCAAGGCCAACTCTAGAGGCATCATAATAAATTATGAACTTGTCTACACTATTAGGCAAAGCTAACACTGGGGTTGTGGTTAACTTCTCCTTCAACAACTGGAAACTATTCTCACAAACTTCTGACCACTTAAATCTTACATTCTTCTGAGTCAAGCGAGTCATAGGGGCTGCAATTCTGGAAAAATCCTGTACAAACCTCTTATAGTACCTGGCTAAACCTAGAAAATAGTGAATCTTTGTAACAGAAGTCGGTCTAGGCCACTCAGACACTGCCTCAATCTTCTGTGGATCAACCTGGATACCTTCTTTAGACACCACGTGTCCAAGAAAAGAAACACTCTCCATCCAGAAATCACACTTTGAGAATTTAGCATAAAGCTGATGTTCTCTCAGTATCTATAGTACAGTCCTCAAGTGATATATATGCTCCTCCATACTCCTCGAATATACCAGTATATCATTAATGAAGACTACCACAAACTGATCCACATACGGTCTGAATACCTTGTTCATCAAGTCCATAAAAGTTGTTGGTGCATTAGTCAAGCCAAAAGACATCACCAGAAACTCATAATGGCCATATCGAGTGCGAAATGCCGTTTTAGGAACATCGGCTTCACTGATCCGTAACTGATGATAACCCAACCTCAGATCAATCTTAAAAAAGAATTGTGCACCCTATAGCTAATCAAATAAGTCATCTATCCTTGGAAGAGGATACTTGTTCTTCACTGTCACCTTGTTAAGCTCTCTATAGTCAATGCACAGTCTCAGGGTACCATCCTTCTTCTTCACAAATAGGACTGGTGCACCCCAAAGAGAAACACTGAGTCTAATGAAACCCTTATCTAACAACTCTTACAACTGCTCCTTCAACTCTTTCAACTCTGCAGGAGCCATTCTGTAGGGTGGCATAGATATAGGAGTAGTACTTGGAACCACATCTATACAGAACTCAATCTCTCTATGAGGTGGTAAACCTGGCAACTCCTCCGGAAAAACATCAAGAAACTCACAGGCAATAGGAACATCTGTGAGTGATAACTTCTCCACTGAAGTATCCCTAACCAATGCCAAATATCCCTAACAACCTTTCCTCAGCAGCTTCCTAGCCGTAATAGCAGAAATAAGATTATGAGGTGCTAAACTCCTATCACCCACAAACTTAAATTCTTCTTTACCAGGAATTATGAAAGTCACCTTTTTACTCCGATAATCCACAACGGCATAGTGCTGAGATAACCAATCCATACCCAGAATAGTATCAAACTCCATCACATTCAATACAATTAAGTCAGCAGATAATTCTCTATCTCCCACGAGAACTGGACAACCAGAAAGAACAATATCGGTGTCCAAAGAATCACTTAAAAGAGTGGCGACAGACAAAGGAAAAGTCATCCTCGAAGTTTGTCAATAAGACTTAGAAGTAAAAATAGAAGAAACGAACGAATGCGTGGCACCCGGATCAAACAAAACCCATGCATCCAGGTAACAGACAGAAATAATACCTGCCACGACTGCATTAGATGCCTGAGCATCTTGCTGAGTGAGATGGAAGATTCTGGCCTGTCCTCGACCTCCCTGCTGGTTAGTAGAAGTCTGACCAAACCTTTGGCACCTCCTCTAGCACCTCTACCACGACCCTACTGGGGAACAAGCTGAGTAGAACTCTGATGCTGGGTTGGGGGCAACTGAAATTGAATGGGTACAACACTAGTAATCAACTGTTGGGAAAATCGTGAAATTTATGGCTGCTGATACCCAGAATAAGGGCACAATCTAGCATAATGTCCCATCTACCCGCATCTAAAGCATGTCAGCGATGTCATATAACATGGTCCCTGATGGACTCTACCGCAGGTCACTAGCAGCTGATCCAGAACTACGACCACTGCTGCTACTTGAAGCACTTGACCCAAGTCTAAATGGTCTATGCTAACCTCCACGGCCATGTCTACTGCTCTGATGTACCTGCTGCTACTGTCTTTGACTCTGCTGAGCTGGACCTCTCCGCTAATTACTCGATCCAATCTGGAAACTCGAGTACGGAGTAGTCTGGAATCCACCCGATTGAACACCCAACTAGTAATAATCAGGCATAGCTCCCTGCCTGACTAGTGCCTGACTAGCCTTAGCTCAATCTCCTTGGCCAACTCAATCACCGACTCTAGAGTAAGGCCCACTATAGGCATATGAGCAAATGCAGAACTCAATTCGATCACATAGGTAGTGACTGCAAAATATTGGTCTTGCATCAGATCCTCTACATATATACCTAGCCGGAGGAACTCTCGGGTATACTCCTCAACAGATCGGCCACCATGAGATATACTGGTCAATCAGAGTCGATAACTCATATGAAGTGGCTCTGGGCAGAATCTCCTCATAAATCGCTCTCTGAACTGAGCCTAGGTCATCGTCAACATATACGGCTAAATCATCTGAATAAACCAGTCCAGGGTTGGTCCCTCAACTGACAGCTTGATGATTATGAACCACTAGTACTCGGTGTGAGCAATCTGAGTCCTAGTCTCGATTGTGTACAGAAAATCTAGAGGATCGAAAGTCCTATCGAAAGCGATCCTGCCAACTCTAGCATAAAATAGAGCTGCCTCAGGGTCAAACATACCCTGCTGATAGGCATGCTGAACAGGCAGAACTACAGGAGGTACATGAACATCCTCGTACTCAGGCTTTACAGGCTCCTCATCCTGTATCTCTCTCTGCCTACAGTGACCTACTGCTCTGCGAGATTTACCTCTTTCACGACCTCTGTGTCTAACTGGCGGCTCCAGAGGTAAAACCTTATCCTGAAAAGACTCATCATCCTCGGCCTCAACGATCGGTGGAGCAACACACGCTCACCTCCTCATTCTGAAAAGACAAACAGAAAAGTTCAGACAAAATAGACAACGAAGGATAACGCAAAAAACTAAATCAAGGAATACTCATCAAGACATACTCGAACCTAATTCACTGCAGTAGTTTCAAAGAAACACAACACTGAAAGTTAGGGCCACAACTCACACAACTAAGGCCCTGACATAGAACTCCGCTCTGATACCAACTTTATCATGACCCAAAATAGGGGTCATGACCACCGCTAGGGAACGAGAATTCTTTCGAATCCAAAACCCGCAGCAAGCCTTAAAAATAAAATAAAAGCATGCAACAATAATAACATAGATAAAATATTTTGTAGCGGAAATAAATCTCATAAAATAAAATAAATATAATCCACCAACTCATTTAAATAAACAAACTCATCTCATATATAAATAATCTTTTAATACAAATCTCAGTTCAAATCTTTAGAATACATATCTTATACAACATAGTACATAAATCTCACAACTGACTACAACTACTGTAGTGTCTAGAATATAAAATAACATCAAGTGAGCAGTTTATATAGTAAAGCCGAGGCAGAAGAAATCTGGCGTAAGGGTGTAATATCCCGAATTTTTAAATATTTTTATACTGCATCGGGATATGCAGTGTTAATTATTTTTGTATATATATTTATGATATTTTATGAGTTTGTTGTTTGTTTAAAGCTAATTTTAATTATTTTATATTATTTTAAGTACTTTACGTAAAATTTTCCTGGAAATTATATTTTCGGGGAAATTGACACGTAAATAAATTAATACTATTTATTTTGACTAATTTTATGAATTTGCATGAACTCATATATAATTTTAAAGTGCTAAAATAAAATGTATATATGTGTATTTATTTAAATTAATTAGAGCTTAATTAATTTCCTTAATTTTATTATTTAATTTTTGTATTAATTAATTTTAAGTTTATAAATTATTAAACATATTAAAATATGTGTGTGGTGTCTATTTAATGTGTGTGAAATTTTATATTATTATAATATATAGTGTGAATATATATATATATATATACATATATACATAATTTTTTTATCAAAAAATCAAAACTTCCCTTTATTTACAGTTTTGCCCCTCCTTCATCTTCTTCCTCCCAAAACATTTTCTTCCATTTTCAGCCACTTTCAAGCTGGTTTTCTTGCTGTTACTATGCCCCTCAGCCTTCCTCTTCCACCTCCAGCCATTTCCACCACCTAAAACACTCTTTTCCGGTGAGTTTTGGCCGAATTTTCTTCAAAGAGCCAAAAATTGACTTAGCTCCTACCAAGCACTTTCCGGCCACCAAATTTGATGTCGTCAGTCTCTATCTTCTCCTTGAGCTCTGGTGAGTGTGATTCCAAGCTTTGTTTCACTTGATTTGGTCTAGAATTGCTTAAGTTTCAATTTCTTCAAATCAGCCATTTTGTGTTTCAAATTTTTTTAGCTTCAATTTAATTGATTCATGAAAACTTCCTTTAAAAACTTTGTTCCTGGAAGCTTAATCTACATGCTGCATTTTTTTTTTAGAATTTTTGGAATTTATTTTAATTTTTGTGAATTTTTGATTATTTTATTATTATTTTCTAATTTTCGAAAATTAATTAATTAAATTATGAAATTGTGTTTTATGGTGATTATAGGAGTTTAAATGAATTATAGAAATTTATTTGTAATTTTTTTGAATTTTTATGTATTTATTTGGAATATATTAAGTTTATGTAATTTTGAAAAATAGGGTTAATTATGTGTTTAATTGAAATAAATTGGTAAATTGGGTATATTTATTGATATTATTGAATTATATGTTGAGAAATTAATTTTTGAGTAATTATATAATTTTTGGTGAATTTTTGAACAATTATAGTGAATATATATATAGGGGTATTTTGGTAATTTTACACTAAATTGGTTAAAAATGTAATTAAATTGGTTTTAATAGTTATTTAGGGTATAAAAATGATTTCTGAAAATTTTTAGTATTTTTAACTAATTAAAACTATTTTTCGTAAATTATTTTCAAATTATATATAATATACTATTTTTCTAAATAAATGGGTTTTTATTGATTTTTAGTATGTTTTAGGGTTAATTACGTAATTTGAATTTATAAAATGTATTTTTATTATATAAGGGCATTTTCGATATTTTATAAATATTCTGTGAATTGTGAACCTCGGTCGATGAATTGTAGTTTGGAGTCCGATCGAGGGATTTTGGTTGTAATCCTGTGTTTATTCCGAAGTGTATTTCTTTGCAGGACCGACTCTACTCTTTGAGTAGAGAGATGTCCGTTTTACAGGGGAGGTTCTGTCGGATTTTCGTTAGAATTCTCGTAAAACGTGATGTCCGGTCAAATTCCTATTCTAAATCTGTGTCTAAAATTCTAGATCGAGTCTTTAGAATTTTTGTTAAATTTATTATGATTTCATGTTGTCATTTGTTTGTCTAGCTGCGCCGAGACCGAGGCCTAACGGATCAGGCCCGCCGAGTTTATCTCGTGGAGCGCTAATATGTGAGTTATTATATTGTATATATATGCACTGCATATAGGGTGCATTATTTAGAATTTTTCATTTTCATTGTATGTTTTAAAAAATGATTTAAATTATAATATTTTTGGTATATCTAGGGTTGCATTCTTATATATATGCATATTAAATAATTATGCATGTTAGTTTGATATATGCACATTAAACAATTAGGTTTAGGTTTAATACATTTGAGTAATATACACATGTTTTAAAATGTACACTTAGATATAATTATTTTATTAAATGATTAATATACGTTAGGTATAGTTTCAGTAGATTTTAAGTTTATTCTTAAATAATTGTATGTTAAATTATAAACCTACACTTAAATTATTTTTAAGTTTATTTTTGGTATATTTTTTATTTATTTCCGAATAAATAAATGTTTTATTATTAAATTAAACCTAACACATTAGTGGTATATTTAGGGTTTATTTTTGATATATGCATGCTAGATAATTAGGTTTATTTTTAGTATATTTGTGAATATATGTTAAACGCAAACACGTATTTAAATGAATATTTATACATAAATGGTTTATTAAATGATTTGAGTACTTAGGGTATATCTTTTGCATATTTAAGTATATTTTTAAGATAATGCATGTTATATTATTGTTACTCATTTAAATTGTTTTTAACTATATTAATGATTTATCTTTAGTTTATTTCATATTTTATTTGACACATATATATATATATATATATATATATATATATATATACCTGAAATATACTGGGTATATTTTAGGTATATTTTTGGTATATATATATAGTTGGTTTTACTATTATGAATATTGTTCTACATTAATTATTTTCCGAATGAATGATTTATTCGAAGTGAAGGATATCAATAGAACGTGCTTCCTAGTGGGCAGCACTAGGACCGTGTACGTACCGGTACGATAGATAAGGATTGAGTGAGAGTTAAAATTGGGTGATTATAATTGATTTAATTGATTTGACTAAGATTAATGGTATGTTAGATAGTGTGATTACGGGGCCAATCCCACTGACAGTCAGACTGCTGGAGCTCGGTTGACTAGTGTCTTGGGGCTAGTCTACTGTCCATAAGTGAATTGAATGATCTATTGGGTTGATTGAGATGTGAGGTGATAGATAGTGTGATTGCTGGATGTAATATCCCATGCTTTTAAATATTTTTATACTGTACCGGGATATGCAGTGTTAATAATTTCTGTATATTATATGATATTTTTAAGAGTTGATATGTATTTAAAACCTATTTTGATTACTGTGTATTATTTTCAGTGTTTTACGTAAAATTTTCCCGGGACTTGCATTTTCGAGGAAATTCTCACGTAAATATTTTAATATTAATTTTTTTAAATATATTTTCGGACTTGCATGAACTCATACATATTTTTAAATACTAAATAAAGCCTACGTGTGTGTATATTTATTTAATTAGGGTTTAGTATTACCCTAATATTTTATTTATTATTTATTAGTTTTATTGATATTTAATTATTTTTATTTAGTATAAATTATTAAAATATTAAATTTTATGTGTGTGGTGTATATTTAAAGTGTGTAATTTAATATTATTTTATTATATAGTGTAAAGTATATATATATACATATATACATTAAAAATTGTCAAAAATCAAAAGAATTGGAAAATTACCATTTTGCCCCCGTGAGTCTCCTTCTTCCCCGATCACTTCCCTTCGCCGTTCCGGTCGTTGCCGTGCCGTTGGTGTGCCGTCCGGTGTGCCACCACCTTCCCCAACCTTTTCCGTCGCCTGTGGTAGCCGTTTCCGGCGCCTGGAAGTCGATTTTGGCCAGAGAAGCCGAAAATCGATCCACCGTCGATCACGCCGATTCCGGCCACCGTTTTCGACACCGCCGGTCTTTTTCTTCTCCTTGAGCTCCGGTAAGTGTGATTCTAGCTTTGGTTTGAGCTTAAATGGTCTAGAATTGCTTAGGTTTCGAATTTTCAATTTCGGCCTATTAGGGTTTTTGATTTTTTTGAGCTTCGAATTGGATGATTCATGAAAACTCCCTTCACAAATGTTGTTCCTAGTAGCTCAATCTACATGTATGAATTTTTTTATAATTTTTGGAGATTTTTTGGATTTTTGGGTATTTTTGAATATTTTAATATTATTTTCTAATTTTTGGAAATTAATTATTTAAATTATGAAATTGGAGTTTATGGTTAAATTAGGTGTTGAAATGAATTATAGGAATTTATTTGGAATTTTTATGAATTTCTAAGTATTTATTTTGAATTATTAAAGTTTATGTAAATTTGAAAAATTAGGTTAAATGTGTTTTTTTTTTAAAATTAATTGGTTAATTGAGTTTAATTATTGATATTATTGATAAATATGTTGAGAAAATTAATTTTTGGATAATTGTATAATTTTTGGTGAATTTTTGAAGTAATTATAGTATATTTATATATATAGGGGTATTTTGGTAATTTTATCCTAAATTGTCTAAAAATGTAATTTAATTGGTTTTAATAGTTATTAAGGTATAAAAATGATTTCTACAAAATATTTGGTATTTTTAACTAATTAAAACTATTTTTCGTGAATTATTTTCAATTATATATATAATATACGATTTTTCAAATAAAATGAGTTTTTATCGATTTTTACAGTGTTTTAAGGTTAATTATGTAATTTCTACCTATAAAATGTATTTTTAGGTTTTAAGGATATTTTTGGTATTTCTGAATTATTCTGTGTTTGCGGACCCCGGTCGGTAAACTGTAGTTTGGAGTCCGACCGAGGGGTTGTGGTTGAGTGTTGAGCTTGTTTTTCGAAGTGTGTTTCTTTGCGGGGTCGGCTCTACTCTTTTGAGTAGAGAGATGTCTGTTTTACAGGGGAGGTTCTGTCGAATTTTCGGTAGAATTCTCGTAAAACGTGATATCCGGTCGAACCCTAATCCTATTTCCGTACTTAAATACTCTAGATTGAATTCTAGGATTTCTGTTAGGTTTATTCTGATGTCGATTATTTATTGCTTGTTTAGTTGCGCCGAGACTGAGGGCTAGTGGATCAGGCCCGTCGGACCTGTCTCGTGGAGCGCATTAGGTGAGTTACTATACTATATATATATGCTTAGGATGCATGATTTAGAAATATATGTTTTATTTGATTAAAATGCATAAATAATGTGATTTGTATTTAAGTATATTTTTGGTTTATTTTTTGTATATAATAAATTATATACATGTTTTATTAATAAAATATATTTAAAATGTTTTTAAATATATTTTTAGTTTAATTTATGATTTGATTAAATTCATTTGACGTATATGTACTCGAAATATACCTAGTTTACGTTTGGTATATTTCCGGTATATATATGGTTTATATTGTTGTTTCATTTAAATTCATGCATCATTTATTTTTGTGAATGAATGATTTATATTATTAATAAAGGATATCAATAGAACGTGCTACCTAGTGGGCAGCATTAGGACCGAGTACGTACCGGTACGCCTATAGCTTTAGGCTATGTTACTAACTATTTGTGGATATTGATTTGATATGATTATTGATATGTGAGGTGTGGTTTGGGTGTGATTGCTGGAGCTCGGTTGACTAAGTGTCTCGGGGCCAATCACACTGGCAATCAGACTGCTGGAGCTCGGTTGACTTAGTGTCTCGGGGCCAGTCTACTGTCTAAATGGATTAAGTGGATATATTTGGATTCAGTGAGCCTATGTGGCTAGAGTGTTGTCTAACACTATTTTCGAGGTTGCGATACTCTAGGGTTCTATGTGATCCTTCATAAAAGATGATTTTTAATGAAAATATATAAATGATTTTTATTGCATCCGTGTGTAATTGCCTGTATATATATATTATATATATACTGTTGACTGTATGCATTATCATTTAGTGTGTATGTATATATATTATAGTAATTCACTCAGTGAGGTCTGACTCCCCTCCGTTGACTATTTTTCAGGAGAGTCAACTTCTTCAGACCTCAGTAGCAAGTCGATACGCCGGATTTCTTCCGCCCCGGCTTCTTTGTGTAAATTATTTACTTGAGTCTTATTTATTTTATCTAGACACTGCAATAGTTGTGAATTAAAGTATTGGATTTCATGTATTTTATTTAAAGAGATGTATTATATTGAAACTGGATTTGTATTAAAGACTATATATATGCGATGAGATGAGATTTGAATTAAATCCAGTTGATGGAAATGTTATTATGATATTATGATTTTTATTTCCGCTGCATTTATTATATGATTGTTATTATTGCATGATTTATTTTATTTTTTTAGGCTTGCTACGGGTTCCAGATTCGAAAGAATTCTCGTTCCCTAGCGCCGGTCATGGCCCCTGTTTTGGGTCGTGACACTGGAGCTCGGTTGACCAAGTGTCTCGGGGCCAATCACACTGACAGCCAGACTGCTGGAGCTCGATCGACTTAATGTCTCGGGGCTAGTCTGCTATCCAAATTGGAATAAGTGTTCTATTTGGAATCAAGTGAGCCTGCATGGCTAGAGTGATGATGGGATTGTTTGAGGTTGTTATTATTTAGGGTTCTATGGATCCTTCATGAATTAAAACAAACGTTTTCTACATTTAGTATATTTATAAAAGCAAAGTTTGACATTCGTGTGAAATGTGTGTATATACATATATATATATAAGAATGCCTGATTGTTATGGTTTAGTTTGCATGTATATATAGTATAATAATTCACTCAGTGAGGTTTGACCCCCCTCAATTATTTTTTTCAGGAGATTTCATATCGTCAGACCTTAGTTGTAGAGTTCCTCACCGGTGTTCTTCAGTCCCGGTTATTTTATGCAAATGTATATTCTGAACTTTGAATTGTATTCTAGATACTGCAGTAGTAGTGTTATTATATTGGAAGTGTATTATTTTGTTTGGATATTATATACTCTGAGAATTTGTATTTGAATATTGTACGAATATGTATTCATTTATAAAAGGATTTGGAGTATTTATTTTATATATTGATTCAAAAAAATTTTAATTTGATCGTACTTTTATTTAATTATTGCATGATTTTATTTTCTTAGGCTTGCTACGGGTTCCGGATTCGAAAGAATTCTCATTCCCTAGCGCCGATCATGACTCCTAGTTTGGGTCGTGACAAAGGGTCTGCTACTGAGGTCTGAAGACGAAGACTCTCTTGAAAAATAGTCAACGGAGGGGAGTCAGACCTCACTGAGTGAATTGTTATAATATTTATACATGCATAGCTAAATGACAATGCACATATTCAATAGTATATATATAAATACAAATACAGGCAAAAACACACAAATGCAGCAAAAATCATTTTATCTATATACTAAAAATAATATTCGATTATGAAAGATCAAATAGAACCCTAGAAAATCGTAACCTCAAACAGTGTTAAACAACACTCTAGTCATACAGGCTCACTTATTCCAAATAAATTCACTCGTTCCATTTGGACAGTAGACTGGCCCCGAGACACTAAGTCAACCAAGCTCCAGCAGTCTGACTGTTAGTGTGATTGGCCCCGAGACACTTGGTCAACTGAGCTCTAATAATCACACTCTCAAATCACATCTCACCTCATAAAAATCAATCCAATCAATATCCACAAATAGGTTAGTAATATAGCCTAAATGCTATCGTCGTACCGGTACGTACTCGGTCCTAGTGCTGCCCACTAGGTAGCACGTTCTATTGATATCTTTCATTTATATATAAAACATACATTCATAAAATAAATGATGCATGACATTAATTAAAATAACAATATAAACCATATATATACTAGAAATATATCAAAAATAAATTAAGTATATTTTCAGTATATATACGTCGAATAAATTCAATTTAATTATAAAATAAACTATAAATATACTTAAAAATATTTTAAGTACAAATTCATAATAAAACATGCATATAATTTGAAATATACCGAAAATATACTAAAAATAAACCTAAGCAATAATTAAACCATTTATGCGTAATTTATAAAATAAATCATACATTTCTAAAACATGCATCCTGGAACACGTATATATAAGATAACAACTCACAGTTATTGCGCTCCTCGAGTAGAGTCCGACGGGCCTGGTCCACTAGCCTTCAGTCTCGGCGCAACTAAACAAACAAACGATAGTATGTAATTAGAATAAATCTATCAAAATTCTAGAGACTCGATCTAAGAATATAGGACACAAAATAAGAATAAGAATTCGATCGGATGTCACGTTTTACGAGAATTTTACTGAAAATCCTATAGAATCTCTCTTATAAAATGGACATCTCTCTACTCAAAGAGTAGAGCCGGTCCTGCAAAGAAACACACTTCGAATAAACACAGTCTCACAACCCCTCGGTCGGACTCTTGAACTACTATTCCACCTACCAAGGTTCACAATTCACGAGATATGCACATAACACATTTAAAATGCCAAAAATACCTTTTAATACTCAAAATACAACAAATTAGATATTTAAACGCTAAAAATAATTATTTTACCGATAAATACAATAAAACCCTAATTTTAATAAAATATTATTAAAAATTGATAATTCTCAATAAATTCATAAATATTGACCAAAATACATTTTAAAACTCCAAATTACATAATTAACCCTAAAACATATTAAAAATCAATAAAAACTCATTTATTTACAAAAATAGTATATTATATATAATTTGAAAATATTTTACGAAAAATAGTTTTAATTAGTTAAAAATACTAAATAATTTGTAGAAATCATTTTATACCTCAAATTACTATTAAAACCAATTTAATTATATTTTTAGCCAATTTAGTGCCAAATTATCAAAATACCCCTACCATATATAAATTCACTATAATTATTCAAAAATTCACTAAAAAAAATATAATTACTCAAAAATTAATTTCTCAACATATAATTCAATAATATCAATATTTATACTCAATTAACCAATTAATTTCAATAAAACACATAATTAACCTAATTTTCTAAAAATCACATAAACTAAATAAATTCACAATAATTATACAAAAATCATAAAAATCACAAATAAATTTCTAAAATGCATTTTAACACCTATAAACACCATAAATCACAATTTCATAATTTAATTAATTAATTTACGAAAATTAGAAAATATTAATAAAATAATAAAAAATTCACAAAAATCAAAATAATTCCCAAAAATTCTACAAAAATTACATCATGTAGACTGAGCTACTAGGATCAATCTTTATGAAGGAATTTTGCTTGAATCATTGAAATCGAAGCTCAAAAAATTCAAGAACACAAGTTGGCCGAAATTGAAAATTCAAAACCTAGGAAAATCTAGACCAAATCAAGTGAAACCAAGCTTAGAAATGCACTCACCGGAGCTCAACGAAGAGATAGAGACTGGTGGCACTTTAAATGGTGGCCAGAATGGTTGTGATCGGCATTAATGGCAACTTTCGATTTCTTTGAGAAAAACCGACCAAAACTCGTCGGAAATGGAAGTGAAGGGTGACAGGATGGGCTAGAGGTGGAGGAGAAACGCTGAGAGGCACACCGACGATGAGAAATGAAGGTGACAGACGCTGGAGATGGTGAGGGACGATCGAGAATGGAGAAGGTGAAGATAGTGGCAATATCGTAAATATCATGAACTTTTTGTTTTAGTAAATATATATGTATGTATATATATAACTATATTTTATATTATTTTAATATATAAATATTATGTCCAAATTAATATACACCGAACACTCAAATAATATAATATATATATACATATACATATATATACACATTTAATTATTATTAAAATTATATAATATAATTTAATTTAATTAAAATAAACCCTAATTGAATTTAAATGTGCATATGTGAATGTATATGTATATATTTTTATTCGACATTTAAAAATCATGCATGAGCTCATACAAATTCACAAAACTGTTTAAAAAAATCAATATTTATTTATTTACATTTTAATTTTCCTGAAAATAAAACTCTCATAAAAATTTTACATAAAAGACTTAAAAATAATTAAAAATAATTTTAATAAATAACAAACTAATTAAATAATTAAATATATATAAAAAAAATTAACACTACATACCTTAATATAATTTAAAATTATTTAAAAATTCAAAATATTACACTCAACATCATCACGGCCCTCGACTCCATCTAGAGTTCGTCTAGCCCCAACCAGCTTTTCACTTGACAAGAGTCGAGAATCCCAAAGTTTAAGGCCTTTCACTCTAAGCTTTGGGGGACAAATACCTGCAAGCTTAAACTCAACTTTTACTGATTTTAATTTGCAGTTTTTACTATTTTAGCGGTCAGATTTTTTTTTTACAATTAATTGTTTGAATTTATTATTTTTATATTATTTTGGTGGTTCCATTCAGTGAATGGTAGTCTGAGTGCTTTATCAACATGTGTGGAACCCACCATTTACAATGATGCATGCCACGTCCTCAATAGCAATGAAAATGACAAAACTATCCCTAATTAATTCATTGATTAAGACTAAAAAGCCCTAATCCCACAAACACCCAGCACGATTCTCTTACCATTTGGCCATGTTTCCTCTTCTCCATGGTGTCCGAGAAAAATACTCCATCATCATGTTGCGTGGCCTCTTATTTTTGCATAACCTGTTTCATCAGGCCCTTAAAAACCTCTATCATCCGGTGAGTGCCTGATTTTGAAGAATCGTGTTTTTGTTTGCAGTAGGTACCAGCAGTAGCGCTAGATGGCTCATCATCATAGTCTTGAGAGCTCAGAGCAATTCACAGATCTTTCTCTTTTCTCAAGAACAGGAAAGAAAAAAAATAAAAAAAATTCAGAGAAAAAAAAAAAGACGACGACGGAAACGCAGAGCAGAGATTCATTTACCTTTCTCTTTCTCCACCAAACGCAGAGTAAGGTAGCGTATGTTCCCTTTGCTGTGATGTGCTTCGATTTCAGTTTGTGTGGAAGGTTTATCTGGTTGTCCTTCTGCTTTAGAGCTAGCTTCATTTTCGGGATTTAATCTTCAAGGTAAGAAATTGTATGAGGTCCAATTAGAGCCGTTGATTGAGGATTAGGTGATGCAAATTGAGCCTCCTCCTAGGGGATTTAATAAACTCAACGGCTTTTATTAGGATTTAATTGTTCCTAGCGATAAAGGTATCGTCTTTGGGAATGCGAGCTGTGAAGATATGGTGATGGTGAACAAACGGTAGCAGCAGAGTCCAGGCTTATCATTACACTATTTGCTAATCCAGGCTTATCATCCATTACATTTGATAAGGATAATGAAGAAAAAGAAGATAAAAAGCGATGTGACATCGATTTAGAAGGAGAAGACAATGCAGAAGATGAAGGAGAGATGAAAGGTTCTTGTTGTTGAGAAGAAATATACCTAGTAGACTCAAAGAAATAAGAAGCGATATAAAGAAGAGCAAAAAGGTTCTTGTTGCTTTCCTTGTTGATGATGAAAAGAATTTACAGATGTGATTTCTTGGGCTCTTTTTGGGAAAGAAGAGAAGTGCAGTTAACGGGAAGACAGAGACTTACGTTGGTGATGAAATCGTTGTAAAGAATGGGTTCTTGATGATTCTTGCTCTCGCCATTGAAGTTTTTGCGAGAAAAGTCTTCTTGAATGGGTTCTTTGTTTTTTTTTTTTTTTTTTTTTTTTGTTTTTAAAACCAAATCCTTGGGGGCATTTTAGACTTTCAATATAATTTGCACACATGGCATACTACATGGCGAAAAATGGAACCCATTTCTGCTGATTGTACATTCAGGCCAATACAAAGTTAACGAGTTCAAATGCTCAATTACAAAAAAAAAAAAAAAAAAAAAGTCTAACCAATAAAATAATAAAAATTAAAAACTTCACACCAATTATACATTTCTTCCCAAAATTTATAAGTATTAAGGCAAAATTGTAAAGTTATCAAAAGGCTTGACCATATTTGTGGTATAATGAAAGATCTCAGATTGTCGATCCACTTTTCTCTTTTCTCTGTTATTAAAATAAATAAATAATTGTTAAGTAATATTATTAATAATTTTTTTTAATTTTAAAAAATCTAGATTAAAGATTAATCTAGTCCTAATTTTTATAAAAGTTAAATAATGCAAATTAATTCTCTAAATGAGAACTTGAATTTAAAATTTAATTGAAATTTTTTTTAATAGTAATAAAAATTTATTTATTTAAATTATAATTTTAAATATGTATTTTTTAAAATTTTTATAGCAAATTTATTTTTGTTGTTTTTTATTTATATGAAATATTTGGCTGAAATAGAATTAATAGATAACTTTTTAATAATTTCTTATTTTTTTATAATTTGTAACATTTATATATATTAATCATATGATGACTATTATAAAAAATTTTAAAAATTAAAAATATTAATACATAATTATAAAGTAATATGACTAATAATTTTTTTATTTTTTTATTTCAAAAAATCTAAATAAAAGATATTTTCATGATTACTTTGCTATGTTCACATTTGAGTCCCTATTTTTATAAAAGTTAAATAATATAAATTAATTCTCAACAAAATTTATTCCCCAACAAATTTTTTTGTTCCTAGCGATAAAGGTATCGTCTTTGGGAATGCGAGCTGTAAAGATATGGTGATGGTGAACAAACGGTAGCAGCAGAGTCCAGGCTTATCATTACACTATTTGTTAATCTAGGCTTATCATCCATTACATTTGATAAGGATAATGAAGAAAAAGAAGATAAAAAGCGATGTGACATCGATTTAGAAGGAGAAGACAATGCAGAAGATGAAGGAGAGATGAAAGGTTCTTGTTGTTGAGAAGAAATATACCCAGTAGACTCAAAGAAATAAGAAGCGATATAAAGAAGAGCAAAAAGGTTCTTGTTGCTGTTCTTGTTGATGATGAAAAGAATTTACAGATGTGATTTCTTAGGCTCTTTTTGGGAAAGAAGAGAAGTGCAGTTAACGGGAAGACAGAGACTTACGTTGGTGATGAAATCGTTGTAAAGAATGGGTTCTTGATGATTCTTGCTCTCGTCATTGAAGTTTTTGCGAGAAAAGTCTTTTTGAATGGGTTCTTTGTTTTGTTTTGTTTTTTTTTTGTTTTTAAAACCAAATCCTTGGGGGCATTTTAGACTTTCAATATTATTTGCACACATGGCATACTACATGGCGAAAAATGGAACCCATTTCTGCTGGTTGTACATTCAGGCCACCGTACATTGGCCAAAAATACTAAAGTAATACAAAATTAACGAGTTCAAATGCTCAATTACAAAAAAAAAAAAAAATCTAACCACTAAAATAATAAAAATTGAAAACTTCACACCAATTTTACAATTCTTCCCAAAATTTATAAGTATTAAGGCAAAATTGTAAAGTACTCAGAAGGCTTTGACCCTATGGTCAAGCTATTTGTGGTATAATAGAAGATCTCAGGTTGTAGATCTATCTCTCTCCTTTCTCTGTTATTAAAATAAATAAATAATTGTGAAGTAATATTATTAATAATTTTTTTTAATTTTAAAAAATCTAGATTAAAGATTAATCTAGTCCTAATTTTTATAAAAGTTAAATAATGCAAATTAATTCTCTAACAAAATTTATTCTCCAAATGTATATATTAAAATAGTTAAATTTGAGTCTTAGATCAATATTTTTTTATTACATTGGAAAAGAGAAAATGAGAACTTGAATTTAAAATTTAATTGAAAATTTTTTTAATAGCAATAAAAATTTATTTATTTAAATTATAATTTTAAATAAGTATTTTTTAAAATTTTTATAGCAAATTTATTTTTGTTGTTTTTTATTTATATGAAATTTTTGGCTGAAATAGAATTAATAGATAACTTTTTAATAATTTCTTATTTTTTTATAATTTGTAACATTTATATATATTAATCATTATAAAAAAATTTTAAAATTAAAAATATTAAGATATAATTATAAAGTAATATGACTAATAATTTTTTTATTTTTTTATTTCAAAAAATCTAAATAAAAGATATTTTCATGATTACTTTGCTATGTTCACATTTGAGTCCCTATTTTTATAAAAGTTAAATAATATAAATTAATTCTCAACAAAATTTATCCCCCAAATATTTATAATGGTTAGATTTTAGTCCTTGAATCATTTTTTTTAAAGTTAAATCAATATTTTTTAATCACATAGGAAAGGGAAAAATGAGAATTTAGAATTGAAAATTTAATAATTATAAAATTAAAAATTTTAATATTGAAAAAAAATTACACGCGCTTTAAAAATTTTCGTAGTTAGGAGCCTGTAATTTTTTTTAGTTATAGTGTAAAGTTAAGTAAAGTCTTTGTGCCGTTGACCATAAAACATCTGTAAACTCTAGCGTTTAGTGCACAAAACCTGCCAATTGCTTGTGAAGATAAGAATGAAGACTCAGACTACAGATTGGAAAGGAGTCAACTGTATATCATGAAGTCTTTTTCTCTTTCTAAATAATCAAACAACTAGATCATCTATCCTCATCAATAGCAATCTCTGCAACAAAAGCATGGTTTCTTCGAAGTTTTAACAGCTAAAGTATATCATCTTCTCTAAGCTTTTAACTAAAATACCAATTTCTTTACAATGTTTAGTCATTTTACAAGTTTAATGTTAATATTCTCACATTTCTATAGTTGATCTGTTTTAGGTATTCAATTTTGAACAAGATCTGTCTGTCTTCATTTCTCCATGTCCAAACTGGTAATCCTCAAACTTCTTTATTCTCTTTACTTATTTATCACTTAGTTGTTTAGCTTCATATATATAATGAACCCAACAAATTTTTTTCTTCCTCAAATTCAACCACTAAGAACTACGTATAAATCATAATTTTATTGGATGAATTTATTATGTCTTTTCATAGACCATAGTTGATATTGTCCATCTTGCCATAATCACATTGCTAGACTTTCCATTTTGTGTGTTTTCCTTACAACAATTAATCAAATAATAAAACTTGAGAATTACAAATTTCAGATACCATAGTTGATTTCTGTTCAGAATTATTTGTGGAGAAATGGGTGAAGTTGCTCTGGGTTGGGCAATCAACAAGTTGGATTTGCTGCTGACTGGAGAGGTGAAACTACTCAGTGATGTCCATAGAGAGCTTAGAGACATCAAAGATGAATTGGAAACCATCAAATCATTCCTGAGAGATGCAGATGTCAGATTGTGTCACAAAAATGAAGACAGTCGTATCAACACTGGGTTGAAGCAAGTACGAGAAGTTGCTTTCCACATAGAAGATGTCATTGATGCATATATGCTTCATGTTGCGTGGCGTCAAGATGGTCATTGCTGTTTGCGAAAAATTCCTCACGTACTCAAGAATTTGAAGGCACGCCACCAGATAGCTTCAAAGATTCGAGATATAAAGAAATCAATTGGGGAAATAAAGGAGAGAAAAGAAAGATATAGCTTCAACTTTTCAGCGGAGCTAGTAGGCGGTGACATGCATAATAAATGGCGAGACACTCGTGTGGCTTCCCTCTTTCTTGATGAAGCTGAACTGGTTGGTATTGAATCTCCTAAAGCTGACTTGATAAGATTATTAGTAGAGGGAACAGCCGAAAATGCTGCAGTCTCTATGGTGGGCATGGGAGGGTTGGGCAAGACCACCCTTGCCAAGAAAGTGTATGACTCCGAAAATGTCACTGCTCATTTTGATTGCAAGGCTTGGATCACCGTATCTCAATCCTACAAGCTAGATGAGCTATTGAGGACTTTGATACGAAAGTTCCAACAAGAAACTCAGCTGCCTGCATTGGAAGGAATCAACGAGATGGACGAGTCCTCACTTATTGAGAACATCAGAACATTATTATTGCAAAAAAGATACGTGGTAGTTTTTGATGATATCTGGAGCATCGATTTTTGGAATGATATCAAGACCGCGTTACCTGACAATGATAAAGGCAGCAGAATTATAATAACAACTCGTAATGAAGCTGTTGCCCCTTCTCCTAACGCTTCTCCATGTTATCATGTCTTCAAACTCCGAGCTCTACCTGAAGACAAAGCCTATGAGCTCTTCTGCAAGAAGGTGTTCAAATCAAATGGTGGAATTTGTCCGTCAGAGCTGCAAGAGTTGTCTAAGTCCATTGTTGAAAAATGTGAAGGTTTGCCCCTTGCCATAGTGACAATGGGTGGCCGATTGGCAACAAAAGAGAAGACTGTTCTAGAATGGAAGAAATTCTTCGATGGCCTTAGTTCATCTTTAGCAAGTCATCAGCATCTCTCAAATATCACAAAAATTTTATCACTAAGCTATCATGATCTGCCTTACCAACTTAAATCATGTTTTTTGTACTTTAGCCTATTTCCAGAGGACTATCCCGTACGCCAAACCAGACTAATTCGTCTGTGGATGGCTCTGGGCTTCATAAAGGAAAGTCGAGGCAGGACATTGGAAGAGGTTGCAGAAGAGTATTTGATTGAGCTCAGTCAAAGAAGCCTGATTCAAGTTTCATTGGTTGGCTTCAAGGGATGTATCAAAGAATATACGGTCCATGATTTGATGAGAGAGATAATTGTTTTGCAATCAAGAGAGTTAAATTTTGATCTAGTTGCAGTAGAGAATTATCATATTTTGAAGGGAAGAAGCCGACACATCTCAATTAATGACAGTTCAGAGAATGTTTCAAACAGCAGCAGCAGTTATTCTCAAACGCATTCTATTATTCTTTTGGAGGTAAATGAACTGTCAAAGTCTTTGATTAGTTCATTCACTAAAAATGTTAAGCTTTTGAGGGCGTTGGATTTTGAAGGAACTCCTCTGGACTACATCCCTGAAGAAGTGGGAAATCTGTGGCATTTGAGATATTTGAGCTTGAGAAAAACAAATGTGAAGAGGCTGCCAAAGTCCATTGGTAAACTGTGCAACCTTGAGACTTTGGATTTGAGACGAACTCAAGTGCATGATCTTCCAATTAAGATCAACACACTACTTAAGTTGCGTCATCTTTTGGCCTACTTCTTCAATGGTGACGTCGACATCTATCTCAATTGCATACGTGGTATGAAGATACAAGGTACATTGGGTGTCTAAGGGCCCTGCAAAAGCTCAGCTTTATTGAAGTAGATGAAGATGATGTGGATTTTATTAGCCAATTAGAAAGGTTGACACAATTGCGAAAATTAGGGATCAAAAAATTAAAAGGAGAAAATTGGTTCTCCTTGTGTTTTGCGTTAAAAAAGATGACATATCTTCGCACGTTATTTGTTTCTTCAGTAAATGAGGAGGAATTTGTAGACTTGCGATCAATGTCTGATCCTCCTCCTCTGCTTCAAAATCTGTACCTGAGTGGTCCATTAGTAAATAACGAGTTGCCACACTGGATAGCCAGACAAACAAGTTTGGTTAAAATTGCATTAAGATGGTCAAGAGTAGGGGACGATGCATTACAAGTGCTCCAAACTTTACCTAATCTACTAGAATTGGAGTTTCATGAGGGATACAATGGAGAGAAATTGCATTTTAGGAAAGGATGCTTTTCAAAACTCAAGTTTCTATGTCTTCGATACTTAATTGAATTGAATGAGGTGATAATAGATGAAGGAGCATTGCCTGTTGTTGATGAGCTACGGATTGGATCTTGTCCAAAGTTGAAGGAGCTGCCCTTTGGCTTCCATTTTCTAAGAAATCTCAAAAAGCTGATATTTTTTGACATACGGAAAGAATTTGCAATTAGAATGCAACCAGTAGCAGTAGCAGATGGAGGTAATAATGACTATTGGACAGTTGAGCTATCCCATGTACCGCTTGTCCGTTTCTTGTACAAGATAAGAGGAATGAGATATAATGTCTACAAGCCCGGTGATGAGAACTTGATTAAACATTTGAAGGAAGACTCAAATTGAGATCCATCATGGGAACACTTTACTGTAAGATTCCTAACATTCTTTTATGGTTAATATTAAATGAAACAACTTTTTTTTTTTTCCCTTTTATATCAAAAACAAGTTCAAAATTATTTTTCTTAGAAAATTATATTTATCTTCCTGAGGTTTGACCTAATTTACACTCTCTTCTCTTTTATTTGAAAATCAAACATTTACATTTTTTAGTTTTAATTCTGTCAACATTTAAATCCCCCTGTTAACTTTTCCATTAGGTTTTTTTATGTCAAAATACATTTAGCAACCGATTAACATACTATAAGTGTGAGAGTAAAAACTTTAGAAAATACTATTCCTTATAAAAAAATATTTATTCATTTACAATATATTAATTGAAATTATATATTTTAAAATAATTAAGAATACTTAATTATTTTTATTTATCATTGCCAATATAACTAATAGTGTAAGAAAAATATTATTTTTTAAAAAAAAAAAAAATTATTTTATTGAGTTATATAATTATTATAAGAGTTAAATAATAGAATAAGTAAAGTTTAATTTTAAGGGCCGACTAATAAAAAATTGTTTTGACTAATGGATAAAACTAACGGAAAGCTTTTTTAAAACTTATAGAATTTGATTGTAAAAAAATATTTTTATAAGACTTAATTGTAAAAAAGAATATAATATAAATATTCTTATTCTTTATTTATAACTTGGATGGTGAAGGTATAAGTTCAAGGAAATAAGTTACTCATTTCACCTATTTTATTTAATGCAGGTTTTCAGGCTGTTTTGTTGCTTTTATTGATGTTTCATTTGACTCTGTTGATATCGGTTAGTGATATGATGTTGTGAAATTGTCGACAAGTTGTGACAAATTGCACTTTGATTTCATTTGATTGCACTTTAAACATGAAATAAATACATAGAGCACAATATGTAATTTAAAAGAAAATATATATAAAATCAGTTCAAATTTAATGAATTTTCATAATTAACGCGGGCACCCACTCACACACATACAAGAAAAGGAAGGCAGGAAGAAAGAAATGCCAAAGTTAAGAGTTTTAAGCTGGGGAAGATCCATGGCACATTGAGAAAACAATTTGAGGAAGTCATGATGTACGTTATAGGTGAAATAGAAATACAGATTCTCAAGTGCAGGAATATTGGCATGAGAACCGTCTCGCAAAACCAATGTGCTCAAAGGTTTTGACTTTTTCAAGAGAATCGAGTTCAACAGCCATAAAGCCCAAAGAATCGACCCGAAAATATGTTGTCTAAGTATAACTTTGATACCTCTACATGGTTGATATCTAGGGTCGTTAAAGAATTGAATCCTTTACTATATTCAAGAGGTGGCATCAAAGTACAGTGACCTATATGAAGATGATTCAAGCTGCTGGTGCCGGTGGGTGATGGGAGGAGAAGGTGACAAGGGAAGTTGCATTAGTCAAGAATACGAAAGGGTATTTAAGGTTGAGGGAAATTGTCGTAGCATTCATGGCAATAGCAGAAGTAATCCATTGGTCAATATGAGAAGCAGAATCATTTTTAAGGCCAAAAGTTAGCTGGAAGATGTTTATTTTTGTTACGATTTGTGTGATAAAACTGCAGGACTTGAGTAACGCACATCAAGAATTTGTACTTATCTGTGGATAAATTATCAATCGCTGAATTAGTGCCATTAACAGAGAGAATATTAAAGTGAAGGTTTGATGAGGATGAGCATAGAAACCTCCATCTGCGAGACAATAACTTAACCTTAAAAGTATCTCTCACGCTCATAAACGCAAAAATCAAAGAGAGAATGTCATCAGGTAATTGACTCATACGATCAACACCACCAACTTCTCCCATGGTTTCCTTCATTTCTCAGAATATTTTTCAGAGTAAACAGAGTAAAAAACAAAATCAGAATGAGATCAATATATGTATGCACAAGCATATGATTTTTCTCCAGGAATTTTTTTTTTTTAATTTTAGGATAAGCATTTAGAGTTTTTAGTATGGATGGTATCCAGACTTTAATCTTTGTTTCAGATTAGGTATCATATATTAATTTATAAATTTTTCCTACTTATATTATTTTTGCTTGTTTTTTCTCTCCATGATATAAAATCAAATCAATCAAAAACAGTATTTTTATAAAACGTTGTAGGTAGTGGAGTCAATCTTTTTCCTTTTCATAATTTTTTTTAGGAAAAATTATAAATTTAATTTCTCAATTTTTATGATTTTTCTATTTGAATGTTTGAATTTTTTTTTTTTGGTAATTAAGTGTCTAAATTTTAGAAAAACATATCAATATAGTGTTTTTGGCAGATTTAATATTGACCGAATGCTGATTCAAATTAAATAGGATCCACTTTTATTCTAGTTATTGGTCATATCATATGTCACATGTATTATATTATTTAAATGATAAAATTAACCTTATTAAAAATTATAAATTAACAAAAATAACCTCAACATTAACTTTCATAGACATTGAAGGTAACTGAATAAAGATAATTTTATCTTTTAAATAATACAACACATGTAGCAAATAATATAGTTAATGACCGAAATAAAAGTGCATTTTATTTGATCTAATTGAACACCCAGTCAACATTAAATTGTTTAAAGACACTATATCAGTATATTTTTATAAAGTTCAATACTTAATTGCAAAAGTAAAAAAAAATTAAAACACTCAAATAAAAATATCACAAAAATTGAGACATTAAATTTGTAATTTTTCCTTTTCCTTAATACTTTCTAATATTTGGCACTTTCATTAAATTATTTAGATTCTATTAAAAAAATTTTGTTATGATACAAACATTACAAACATATTACACTATTTAAAAGACAAAATTAACCTTATTAAATATTATAAATTTATAAAAATAATCTCAATATTAACTTTTGTAGACATAGAGAGTGACTAAACAAGAATAATTTTATTTTTTAAATAATACAATACATGTGGCAAATGATATGATTAATAATTAGAATAAAAGTGGATCCTGTTTAATCTAACTGAGCACCTAGTCAATATTAAATTGGTCGGAGACCCTACATCGGTATACTTTTATAAAGTTCAGATATTTGATTGCAAAAAAAAAAATCAGATACTAAAATAGAAATATCACAAAAGTTGAGACATCAAATTTGTAATTTTTCCTTTTCCTTAATACTTTCTAATATCTGGCACTTTCATTAAATTATTTAGATCATACTAAAAAGCTTTTGTTATTATCAAAAGTTTATCTCAATACAAATAAATTTAAAATCATTAGATTAATTTTTATTTAATTACAATCATTCATTGTTTTTATATATTAATATTCATAATATGTATCAATAATTATTATTAAATAAATATTAATCTTACGATTATAATTTTACTTAAACAAATACACATAGTTATTCTGAAAAATCACTCTCTACTAAATATATAAAGGATAATGTTCAATATGTTGAGAAGTGATATAATTAGTATGTCGCTTTCTGTAGCTAATGAGTAAAACTCTCCTCCTATAATTCAATTGTCCTGTGTCAGGTAAAAGGAGTACAATTCTAATCTTTTTTTAAAAATATCTTTATCTAACTCGTGAGGTCGATATAAATGGATCCACAAAATAGGTATGATCCAAGTTGGGTACGTGGCAAATAATAATGAACATAATGATCAGAAAGTCAAAAATATTCTTTCAATGTTCATCCTGCATTTCTTAATCTTGTGCAAAGAGAACAAGTGTTGCTTGTTTGCTTAGTGTATATTTTGTTAAAAAAAAAAAAGTGATTTTGTCGATACAATAAAAATAGTAATTTATTATGTGTGTGTGTATATATATATATTGATGTGTACCCAATTAACTTATCACTCCAGATGATTGAGATGCTTGAATGTAACGATACTCTCTAGCACATGCATCCTCAAAGGACTAAAAGCTAATGGTACAGTTTTGAGCTTGGCAACTTCAATCAACACGTAGCTTCACCTCACGCCAAATATAAATTCCTCAGTGGAGAAAGATTGATGAATTTGAATTGTTGCTTGCAAGCAATGTGCTCAAAGTTCAACAGTAAAGAAGGCCAAACCATCAAGAAGCAGCAATGTTTAGATATTGTCTAAACTGATCACCATATCATAGCAAGTTATGATTTTTAATGCATACAAAGTAACTAAAAGCACAATAATAACAAAAAGAAAAGTCTCCCAAGTAGATGTTGCAAATAAAGCAACTCCTTTGCCAATATTATACATAGATCTTCGTTATACTAGAGCTGTTCTAATAATTAACTATGCAGAATTGGTAACCCCTGAAGAAGAAGCAGCAGCATTCTCTTCTTGCTTCTCATAATAATGGTAGATAGCTGCACCAGAGAGGACTGCTAATGTTAAGGCTTGTGCATGCATCCTACAAGCAACAAAAAAGATCAAGTTAATCAACACCTAAACATTGATGAAATGCTGCAATGTAGTTTGCAGTACGTATGTGTGTATGTACCTAGCATGAATGAGCCTCAGGCTGGGTTTAAGAGGAGTTCTTGAACCTGTATAAGCAAGTGAACCACCAACAGCTGTTGCCCAAAATGCTCCTACAGTACCCAACAACATCATGTTATCAATAATAGATATAATAGCCATTAATTAGTGAACATTGAAGCAAAAGAATTATATTCTAACCAATGCTGGCAAGCTTGTGCTTTGAAACCCAAGATTGAATTGCCTCCATTTCTGTTCACTTGTTTCTTCTTCTTTTGATTGAATGAGTGGAAGTGAGCGGAACATTGGTATTTATGGAGGTAAAGAACAGAGCGGTTGATGAAGAAGATGTTGAAACATGTGCTTATTGTCGACTTGTTTGCTATGGCCCATTGGTTTAGTGCTCTTTTTCACTTTTCTTGGAACACTGGAACTGTAAACTAGTGGCTCTAATGTCATGGTTTTGTAATTATCTTAGTTAGTGCGATACTGTGTGGTAAGAAACTTTCGATTTTCAATTGTGTGATTCTATGAGCCATTGGATTGAAATCAAACGTAAGTTGGTGGAGATTATTCAGTCTTCATTAATAGGTGTAGAAATTAAGTTAATTAATGGACATTCACCAGACAATAAAAATAAATAAAAAAAGAAAATGAAAGCCAAAAAACCATATTTTTCTAACAAAAAAAATAATTGGATATATATATTTGTCAATCTAAAAAAATAATTCATATAGCCTGTCAAATCGAGGTTAAATTTTTAAATATATAACTTTATATATTTACAAGTTTAATTGAACTCAATTAAACTTATATATATTTATTATTTTATTTTTTTATTTTAATATAATTATAAATACATTTTACTAAATCAAGTCGGATTCGAATCGAGTTTAAATATTTTAAATTGTATAATTTTAAAAATTTTATTTAATTAATAGTTAAGCTGAGTTGAGCCCGAGTTTAATAAAAAAAATTTCAATTCAATTCAAATTTTGAATTTAAAAATCAATTTAAATTTAAATTTGATAGTTTATTAAGTCTATTTGGAAAAATATTTTGTCGAAACCACTCCTTTAAAAAAAAAAAAAACTAACAAATTTAACGCACAAACATACGAGTCCAACTGGTCAATGGTAGGTAAATATTTACAATCATTGTGGCATACTTTATAACAAAAAAAAATAAAAAATAAAAAAATGGAAAAGAACAATTCAATATGGGCATAGGCCTTAGATCCAACCCAAACCCAAGTGTGATATGGGCCATGGATCATGTCTGTGGACAATAAAACTTCAGGTCTCAGGAGACACTCACCAAACAGACAAAGCACATAATTTTGCCGCCATTTCAAGTAATCCAAAAGCTTCTATAAAACTCTTTTTTACACTATTTTTATGCACAATCTGAAACTAAAATGATAAACAAGTTAAACCTATGAAATGAAATTGCAAGAAATGGAAGAAGCTGCGAAAAAAACCAGACGAAGTAGTAGCAGATATGGCAGTAGAAAACCCTTATCAGATTGCATAAACACCATTAATTCTATAAACCCATCTCAATCTCAAACTTCTTCCTCTGCATCAACTAAAAACCCCACCATTTCTTTAATCAAACCAACTAAGTTTCTCAATAGTAACAAGCCCAGTAATGCTCAATCTAAAGGTGGCAAAATCGACAATGTTTCATCAAACCCTAGTGCCGATGGGGTTCCTTCAATTTCCACGCCTGTTCGTACTCGAAAACCCTATTCCACGAATGGTAATTTTGATGCTCTCTTGCTTGATTGGAGATTAATTTGTGGGTTTTTGAATTGGGTTTTGTGTTTTTAGTCCTAACGAGTGATTTTGTTTTTCTTTTAACCTGAGATTAGGTACTGATGGTGCTAGTCATGAGGTTTCTGAGCAATCAGTTTACAGGAGGAGACAATCTGCAGATAAGAGCAAGGGTAAACAGAAGGCAATTTCTGAGCCAATGAGTTGCTTTCCTGCTCTAAAAACTAAAGTTTCTAGGTAAAATTTGCTCACTGCTTTTTTTTTTTTTTTACCCATCTATTTTAGCTTGAAAAATAGTGAATCTTAAACAACTCTAGTAGTTGAAAGATGAATTGAGAATATGTGCAGTCTTGATTTGAAAGTGGAAGTGTTGATAAGACTATACTACTTATAAGTGGATCACTACATTGATGGCGAATGTGATCCTTGGTGGGTAAAAATTATCATATCATAGGATTCGGTTTTTTATGTCTAATGGAATGCCATTTGGGAAGAAAACAAGTGCTATTGATTAGTGAATGAGGGTGGAAATAATGGCTCTAACGGTGTTATGGGATGTGAATGAGTAGTGACTTTGCACAAACTTATTATTATGAATTGTGAATTGACAGCTCAAAACATTCAAGCTACTTGTGCATTATATTTTCATGGCATTAGAGATGCATTGGTTTCTATTTTCTGTTAACTTAAAACAATGTTGACCATCCGTTATAACATTGGAAAGCATAAGCTGAAGGAGTAATGATGCCTAGAAAAGCTGAATGCCCTCTCTCACGGAACACTTAAAAATGCATTTTACATGATCATCAGAAGGTGAAGATGAAAGAGGTCCACGAGCCCACTGTATCGAGGCATAGATCCATGTGATTGAGACTATATGATACTGCTGAAAGCATGGGTTGCTTTTTTAAGTTACTATATTTATTCTCTCCTTTCTTCATGTGCTTTGTCAATTTCAAATGGCTATTGTATTCTATGTGCATTATTAAACATTATATGCTAATATGGCAATATTAGCATATCATTCTCATTTGAGTTCCTTACTCTGTAATTGGATGAAGAAGGATGTTAAGCGCTCCAACTTAGTATGTTATAGCTTTCAATAATGGATTAGAATTTGCTGCTTAGCATAACAGCATTCTCTTATAGTTGAATATACAATATTGTCATTTAGTTTAATAGCATGCAATTGTATATTGCTTTATCTTTGTTTTGTATTTCTTTTCTTCTCTTGTCCACAAAGATGTTGAAGATTTATGTAAGTGAAAATATTGGTAGTTCCTTTAATGTAGGGATGAAACTATTGGAGGAGTTCCCACTTTATCCAAATCCTGTATGCTGCCTTACAAAAAGGTTTGTTGACTTTTGTATTCTGCTCTCAGATCATTAGCACAACTCCTCATTTGTCTGTGCATTTAAGCTTGTTTTCCACCAGTATTAATCCAATTACTACAAGTGTTCTGCTGGATATATTGAGAAGAATTATTGCATATCCTAGTTTGCATTGACCAAT
Organism: Mallotus nudiflorus; assembly: GCA_947683625.1. Lineage (NCBI taxonomy): Eukaryota > Viridiplantae > Streptophyta > Magnoliopsida > Malpighiales > Euphorbiaceae > Mallotus > Mallotus nudiflorus. The sequence continues at coordinate 343,049 of CANTUR010001210.1, forward strand.
ATAATTTTTGTGCTTATGTGGACACGTAAAGATTGACATCTATTGGTATGACTGTTGCTTCTACTAATTTCCACCTACATTTGTTAATTCACTCTTACATAACTGCAAGCTGTTCTCCTGAAACTGCCACATTTTTTCTCTGCAATGGTATACTCAGGTTGTCTTTGCTTATATGATAAGATTTTGTATTGATATCTACTTTGAGAAATGGCCTGTCACTTCAAAATGAATCAATTAGTTTTTGTCGAAATTGGGAAACAGCTCATGACATTTGGAGTCGCATATTAATGTTCTATTTTCTTTTGCATGACCATGTCAAAGAGTAATAGTCTTTTTTTTTTAAAAAAAAAAAAAAACTAATTTCCTGCTCTGCATTAATGAAGGGTCCATATAATAGTTGTTTAGTTGAACTCTTAACCTCCCTTTGATCTTATCACAGAAGCGATCTCGGACAACCTTTAATGAAGATGATGCCAATTATGCCCTGCCACAGGATTTTATCGAGCGGCAAAGAGCTTATTTTGCAGAAATTGATGCTTTTGAACTGCCAGAGGAGGAAGTTGATTCAATTGATGAGTTGGACTAAGTGAACATGTGATGAAGTGTATAATTCAGGATGAACAAACTAGGCAACCTAACCGTGAAATTTCTCTGTACAGTTGAGAGTAGTTTTGTTGATATCCTCTGGTGTAATAGCGATCTTACCTTGCATAAGCTCGTGCTAACATAAGCAAGCACTCGATATTCGTTGTATTTTAGTCTAATGTATATGGAGAAGTGACAATACCTTTAGAAGGAAAGAGAGTATATCTTTATAGACAATAGTCATTATACATTATATTCTTCAAATCGAAATGCTTTATACATTACAGAGGATTTCCTCAGGGCTGTGCACTACATGCTTTAGTTTTATTGATGCAATAGGTTCTTCTGTTCCATAATTGCAGAGGCAGAGTGTTTTTAATTGGCTTTTCTACAATTTTTTCTTACCTCTCCTTGGCTTCCTGTGAGGGGCTTGATTTGGCTCATCTTGACCATGGCTTTGGCAAAATCCTTAAAAAATTTCGTATTCTTACGTGCATATTTTATACTGAGAGAATCAGCAGAACGGCCATTGAAGAGTTCCTGGTCTGAATGAAGAAGACCCTTCTTCTTCAACAAGTTCTCATAGTAGAGATTATCAAAAAATGTTGGAGTTTGACGATCAAGAGGTGCAAGCACATTATCATCCCCACTTCGTGGGCAAATCTGCTGCAATGACTTGGAAAAGGAGGGATCAATATTGGAATCATTGTAGACACGCCCTCGAAACGTCGTGCACCTGGCTAAGCCTATTGTGTGCGAACCTGCCATCCAGATAATTAAGTAATCAATTTTCTAGCTCCAGTCATTCGAAAATCCTAGTTTACATATGAGCAGAAGAAATTGAAGGAACTTTTAATTAGCTCTTTTCGTTTGAGTATAATTATTCTTTATATTTCTCCGTTCATAAAATTTGAACTCGAGAGATTTTTCTTAAAGGAATTTAAACTATACCAACAAACAATGGTCGCTCTTTTCATTTTTCTTCTTTTCATTACCATTTCAGCTTTGCATAATCAGTAGAGGTTATAAGTAAGTAATGATCATTAGAAGCTAACCAAGATTTACCTGAAAGAGCTACCAAGTCTTTCAAAGATAACCCCTGTGCAGAAAAGCTTGATATGAGATTGCTTAGATTAAAAAAAGGTGCTGGAAGTGAAGTGTTTGCAAGTGCTCTACTTGCAGTGAGTGAATCTTTTCTTCCTAATTCAACTTTCCAAGACGGGCCTCCTAACTGCACATGCCAAGAAAAGCATCAAACCATCTTAACAAGCTGAAACTATTACCAGTAGATCACACACTTGAGAAAATGTGCTACTGGTATGAGCATATTAGCTTAACATTTAACTTACAATAACAACCGAGTCTCTAGCTGCCAGGGCAAGAATATCAGCACAGGACACTACACCAGGACATGCTTTTTCTACCTCGGCTTTAATGTCATCAATAACAGTAAATCCTCTAACTGAATTATTGTTAGGAACAGCAGTTTTTTCTCCTATGAAGGTGGCATTATCATCAAGCAGTATCGATCCATCACAACCCTGTAACAACATAAGCACAAATGCAATGATCTTTACTTGATCAAACGAAATGCAAGAAAATTTACATATATATATATATGTATACTCACATTGACAAAACAGTCGTGAAAATGCAATCTGAGTAGAGATGCCCCCATGCGTGTTTCCTTTTTTATGGCTGCTGCAACTCCTGCTTTAATAACAGGCAATGCTTTTGGGCACGTACGTGAGTAATAATCCGCTGATAACTTGCCATAAGCAACATTAACAAATGCACAAGAAGCAACTAGTAAGAAGAGCAATAGAAAGCTACGAGAGGCCATGATGAGTATCTAATTAATAATCCTGACATTGCTTTATAACCCCAACAAATAAACTATTGAATCAAGCCCAGTAATTAAGTTGAAAGGGACTAAACAAGATTAAAAATATATAGTTGCACATCTTTTTCAAGATCTAGGAGCATAGGTCACTAAATCATGTCCAATAATTCCCTTAATCCAAGCTGCAAATTACAATAGTAAAAGAACAACTGTGCACTAATCCAAAGTGTCGGCTAAGTGATGTAAAGTCCCTACAAATTTTTGACGGAGGACATTTAAATTCATAGCAGTAGGTACTGTGTTGATATTATCTATAAGGTGGGAGAAAGGCCCCTTAACAATTTTCCTGGCGTCTGTTATGAACAATCCACAAACCATAATTGTTCTCGTCTTTTTTTGGACGTGTGTGTGAATACATACAGTGCACGTTGGATAGTATAATGTGTCATATTGCATGAGAAAGTGGCGTAGCACCAGCTCTCGTAGACTATTCTACAAAGGGTATCTACTTTATTGATTGATTCTACAATTTTTGTTGACATGTAACATGATATCCACTCGTCTGAAATTGACAAGCTCATTACTGTCTAAATAATTGAGAAACTTTGGCTGTTCATATAATTAATTAATTAATTAAGTGGTAAATGTTTTATTAATAAAAAATCAAACTACTTAAATTTCATGAATTATGCAATAATAAACTGTTTTTTCTTTCTAATTATAAATTAATTTTATAAATTAACGATAGTAAAATTTAAATATTATATTTTAAAATATTTTAATAAAGCTAGTGAAAAAAGTCAAATAATTATTACTTTTTAAAAATATTTTAAAATATAAAATTTAAATTTTACAGTCATTAATTTTTTAAAAATTATTTTCATTTTATATAAAATGAAAAAACTTTCATCTATTATATAATCCATTAATATTTAAATTATATCATAAAAAATGCTTTAACAAAAAAAATTGACCATTAAACAATTTCCTTTGTCGCACCAAGGATAATTAATGGTTTATCTTTGTGGCAGAGGTGCTTAGGATAAAAAGAAAAGAGTTGTTTTATTCTTTTTTTAGGTGATGCAACAGAGTGCTTTGAAGCTTGAAGCAACGTCATAACAACTCTTTTATATGCATAATGTTTATCTCTATACATAACGTACTGCCATTGCATGTACAATTGGACACTATTCAGCAAAGGTTAATCAACTCCGGTGTCTTGATTTATCCATAAACAAAGTTAATATTAGAGACGGCAAAATGGATCATTACCCATTTACCCATCCATTTTTGTATCATTATGGTAATATATAAATTATAAATACATACTAAATGGGTTGTAAAATTCTAACTTTTCATTAAATGGGTTGGGACTCTATGAGTATGGGTACCCACAAAACCATAATCTCATCCACATATTATTATTTAAATCTAATTCAAACTAGTTGTTTAACTGCAAGTTGTGAGAGTTATTTATTAATAAATTATTTATTTATATTTTAATATATTTTATTAGTGAAAATTTTAAATTATGAAATATATATATAAATAATAACATTTACATAGAAGATTTAGTTCAATTCCTCAGATGAAAAAAAGATTAATTATAATAAGATTAGTTATATATTTAATTTTTATTGTCATAAGTTTTTAGTTATAACAAGATTAATCTTAAAATTATTCGATTAGCATTAGAGTATATATATAGTAGTGTTTTAGTCGAAAGACAATATTAAATAATTATTATACTTTTAATTTTTTTTAAAAAATAAAACTTTTAATGATTTGAAAATAAATATTTAAGTAATATGAAGTATATAAATATTTTTAAAATTTAAGTAATATTGAAATATATATAATAGTGTTCTAGATACAATTAAAAACAATACACTTCCATAGAAAAAATAGAAAAAAAAATAGATTTTAAATGTTTTTAAAAAAAATTCAAAATTCAAAAAATTAAATATAAATAAATATTAAATTATAAAGATTTGAGCTTAATTATTTTAGACCGCATTTAATATATATATATATATATATTGTTTTTTGTTTTTTTGGTTCACGAAGGTCGCCACCGCCGTCACCTTCGGTCGCCACTGCCGTCATCTCCGTTCGCTACCACCACCACCTGCTCACTTGATCTTCAATGAGTCCAGTGACTGATGTTTTCAGTTACAGGGAAACTGATGTTTTCGTTTGGTTTGTGTTCCATCAGTTACTTGTAGGTTTATGTTATATCTTTTGTAGCCTCTCATTGAAGGCAGCTCAACCTGCTTCTCCTGTCATTGATGTTTTCTTTGAGGAGTGTGTTTACATGTTTAGTCTGATACAAGTGCCTCTGAGTATCCGCTTGAGCACAGGTCTTATTGATATGAATGCAAAATGTGGGAATGTTGATTTAGCTAAGAGGTTGTTTGATGAAATGCCTCAAAGAGATACAGTTTGTTGGAATGTCATGATTTCTGGTCTGACAATGCATGGTGATGGAGCGAGTGCGCTTAATCTATTTTTGGAGATGGAAGATGCTGGGTTTAAGCCAGATGATGTTACATTTATAGCTATTATGTCTCCTTGTAGTTATTTTGGCATGGTATATGAAGGTTTACGAATTATAGATAGAATGTGCAATATGTATAATATTGAGCCTAAGAGTGAAATTATGGATGTATGGTTGGAGATCATTGCTTAATGCTGGCTGCATTGATGGACAAGCTCCAATGGCCGAGGTTGCAGCTGAGAGACTTATGCAATTAGAACTTCACAGTGGAGTGTATGCTCTGCTTTCAAATTTGTATGCAGCTGCAGGGAAGTATGAGGTTGCCAAAAAGATAAAAGAAGATGATGAGAATTAGAAGGGTTAATAAAATTTTCAAGTTATGTTGAATAAAAAATTTAACAAATTATAATTTCCTATATAAATTAAATATTGCATTTTAGCATATTAAAATTTGATATACACAAAAATTATATACAAAATATTTGAAATTAATATTTAATACTAATATTTAATTACTATTATTATTATTATGTAAAATATATATAAATAAATGGATTTAAATGAATAAATGGATGGGTAAAATTTAAATGGATTACATAAATTTGATATCAATATAAATAATAAATGAATAAATGGATAATTAAGGGTTTTACTCATTTACACCCAACTGATACCCATCCAACCCGGCCATTTTGGCAACTCTAGTTAATATGTAGTGCTTAGTGCTTCCCTTTGAACCCTTAGTAGGAAAGAGAGTATATCTCTTTAGCTAGACAATAGTCATTATACATTATATTCTTCAAATAAAAATGCTGCATTTTTAACTCTTTGTTCCCATATTTATAAATTAAAGAGGATTTCCCAAGGGCTGTGCACTGCATGCTTAAGTTTTTTTATTACAATAGGTTCTTCTATTCCATAATTCCACAGGCAGAGTGTATTTAATTGACTTTTCTACAATTTTTTCTAACCTCTCCTTGGCTACCTGTGAGGGGCTTGATTTTGCTCATCTTGACCATACCTTTGGCAAAATCCTTGAAAAATTTCGAAGGCTTACTTGCATATTTTATACTGAGAGAATCAGCAGAACGGCCACTGAAGAGTTCTTGGTCTGAATGAAGAAGACCCTTCTTCTTCAACAAGTCCTTATAGTAGAGATTATCAAAACATGTTGGAGTTTGACGATCAAGGGGCGCAAGCACATTATCTTTCCCACTTTTTGGGCAAATTCGGCGCAATGAATTGGCAAAGGAGGGATCAATAATGGAATCATTGTAGATACGCGGTCGAAACGTCGTGCACCTGGCCAAGCCTATTGTGTGCGAACCTGCCATCCAGATAATTAAGCAATCAGCTCCAGTCATTTGAAAATCCTAATTTATATGAGTATAATTATTTCTGATTTTCAATAGCCATAAAAGTCTTAACTAATTAGAATCGAGCTGGATGGACTTGTAAAGAGAGTAAAACTTTTCGAGCGTTTGTTTCTATATTCTTAAAATTCAAACTTGAGACATTTTCTAAAGGAATCTAATCTATTTTATCACTTAGACCAACAAACAATTGTAGCTCTTTTAATTTTTCATCTTTTCATTGTTACTTCAGCTTTACAGAATCAGTAGAGGTTATAAGCAAGTAATGACCATTAGAAGCTAACCATGATTTACCTGAAAGAGCTACTAAGTCTTTCAAAGATAACCCCTGTGCAGCAAAGCTTGATATGAGACCACTCAGATTAAATGTAGGTCCAGGAATTGAATTGTTTGCAAGTGCTCTACTTGCAGTGAGTGAATCTTTTCTTCCTAATCCAACTTTCCATGAAGGGCCTCCTAACTGCGCACGCCAAGAAAAGCATCAAACCATGTTAACTTTCTGAAACTAGTACCTGCAGATCACAACCTTGAGAAAACGTGTTACTTGTATGAGCTTATTAGCTTAACATTTAACTTACAATGACAACTGAGTCTCGAGCTGCCAGGGCAAGAATATCAGCACAGGATACTATACCAGGACAAGCTTTTTCTACCTCAGCTTTAATGTCATCAATAACATTAAATCCTCTAGCTGAATTATTGTTAGCAGCAGCAGTTTTTTCTCCGACGAATGTGGCATTATCATCAAGCAGTATCGATCCATCACAACCCTGTAACAACATAAGCACAAATGCAATGATCTTTACTTGATCAAACGAAATGCAAAAAAATTTAAATATATATATATATATATATATACTCACATTGACAAAACAGTCGTGAAAATGCAATCTGAGTAGAGATGCCCCCATGCGTCTTTCCTTTTTTAGGGCTGCTGCAACTCCTGCTTTAATAATAGACAATGCTTTTGGGCACTTACATGAGTAATATTTCTTTGATAACTTGCTACATGTAACACTAACAAATGCACAAGAAGAAACTAATAAGAAAAGCAATAGAAGGTTACGAGAGGCCATGATGAGAAAGTTGTTATCTATCTAGCTAATTAACAATCCTGACATTATTGCTTTATAACCCCCCAAATCGACTGTTGAATCAAGCTCAATAATTAAGTTGAAAGGGACCAATTAAACAAGACTAAATATAGTCACACATCTTTTTCAAGATTTAGTTATGACCTTATTAGGAGCATATGTCAATAAATCATGTCCTTTTTTCCTTAATCCAAGCTGCAAATTTCAACAGTGAAAGAAAAACTGTGGACTAATCCAAAGTGTTGGCTCAGTGATTTAAACCCAGTAAATTTTTGTACAGAAGGCGTTTAATTTCTTAGCGGGAAATAGTGTGTTGTGTCCTGGTCTGAACTATATTATTGGGCGTGTGACTGTAAAAGACGACACATTTACAGGAAATTGTGATCTATCATCTATACCAAGTACTCAAGCTGTCATTCCTGAACAATTTTCCTGGTGTTTGTTATGAACAATCATAATTGTATTCGTCTTTTCTTGGACGTGGGTCTGAATACATACAGTGCACGTTGGATAGCATAATGTGTCATTTTTCATGAGAAAGTGGCCTTGCACTCAGCTCTCTGTAGGTTCTTCTTTTAGGGTATCTACTTTATAAATTCTACAATTTTTGTTCACATATTACATGACATCTGTCTGAAATTGACCAGCACGTCACTGTCTAAATAATTGTGGAACTTTCGACTGTTCATATAATTAATTAATTAACTAAATGATAAGACTATATAATAATAAATAATTTTTTTTTTTTTTCTAAATCAGGTATAAATTAATTTTATAAATGAACATAGTAAGATTTTAATATTATATTTTAAAATATTTTAATAATGAGAAAATAATTAACTGATCATCTCTTAAATGATATTTTAAAATATAAAATTTAAATTTTATAAAATAATTAATTTATATTAAAGATGATATAATAAAAAAACGCTTTAACAAAAAAAAAAGGGATTATTAAACAATTTCCTTTGTCGCATCAAGGATATTAATGGTTTGTGATCAGGATAAAAAGAAAAGCGTTGCTTTCAAGAGTTTTTGTTTTTTCCTCTTTTTCGGCGAAGCTGCAGAATGCTTTGAAGCAACGTGATAACAGCTCTTTCATATGCATAATATTTATCTCTATATAACATGTTACTGCCATTGCATGCACAAATGGACAGAATTCAGCAAAGGTTAATAAAACTCCGGTGTCTTGATTTATGCATAAACAAACTTAATATGTAATGTAGTCCTTATATTTGAACCTTCGTTTAAGCAAAAACTATGTTCTTAATTACCCTCTATGATTTTTTTTTTTTTTTAATGAGAAATGACTAAAACTACCAATTATTGGGATTAATTAGTTAGTCCAAAACTGTTTTGGTTTCGGTTATATTTCAGGTTCGTAAAAGAATCTTTTCCTTAAATCAACAAAATATAATTTGATTCATTTATGTAGATTTTTATTTAATGTGAAAAAATTTTAAAAAATGAATTTGAATTTTTTTTCATCTATCAGCCTTTATTTTTATTTTCTTTTATATTTGACATCTTTACCAAAAAATTTTAATTATATTTTGTTATTTAAATTAGATAAATTTAAACAAAAGAAAGTTTTTTAACTTCTGTTTTTTTCACACATGTAAAACTTAAATTTAAAATTTTAAAACTTGAATGAATCCAAATATCTATTAGCTTTTATTGGATGGAAGAATCTGGAGTAAAACTGAAGATAGGAACATGGCATTTTTCACTAACACAGTAATTGGTCAAATGTTGGATCAATCTGGTAATTTTTTTTTTTTTTGAAAAAAACAAAAACAATGGGAAGAATTTTCAACACCTAATGTTTAATTATTTGTCATGTCAAGTTAATTATGATGTTTACTTAAAGAGCAACACTTTGTCATGTCACCGACAGAATTTGAAATATATAATATTTACTGTATGTTTTTCAAACATAGAGATCGTAAAGGAAAAGGGATACCTTACAAAGTTCTTTTATTGTTTTCAGTAAATAAAAAATATTTTTTAAAAAGGTTTATATAACCATATAATTTAAAATTTACCGTTATATTAGTGGCCGTTGAGGATGGACATGGACATGCACATGCACATGCAGATGCTTCTCCTTTCCTTTTTTCTATTGCTTCCATGACAGGAAGGTGATGTGATGTTTTGATAAAAAAATTTAAGCACATGATCATGTTTCATGAACCATTGATACTAATAATCTTTTTTTTTTTTTGAACATAAATAATCTTTTATTTGATTGAATTATTATTACCTGTATATAATTAGACCTCCATAACCTGAAATGAATTGGAGTTTGCTTGTGAAATCTTAGTCTAAAATTTCCACTATTCCTTTTCCAACTCAATTCACCATCTTTTTAACATCTTTAGAATATAGATTACTCTAATGCATACACCAAAGACTAGTGAAAATAGTTCATCAATATGTAAGACAAGCTGTCTTCAATTGTGTAATGTGTATGGCAGTTCAGTTGAATCAGAATGTCACCCAAACCCCAATGTCGCACAGTGAAGAGGCAAAAAAAAAAAAAAGTATATAACTTCTATTTTTCACAACACCAAAATAGAACAGTTTGGGCCAAACCATTTCAAGTAACTCTATGCTAACTACCATTTTGGCCCAATTTCAGGCTCAGGCACATGTTAACAAGTCCTTGCCCCAATTCCAAAATGAAAATTTTTGCCTCTACCTGTATAATATCACCCATCGGTGGAATATACAATTTCACTATTAAACTTTACTTAATTATTTTATATTATTTCTCAATTTTTATTTTATTCAATTTCACATTTTAATTTCTATTTTTCACCTATTTAGTCAATATAACTTCTATTTTTTACTAATTTTACCTCTTAACTTTACTCAATTATTTTATGTCACCTTTCAATTTTTATTTTGTTCAATTTCACATTTTAAATTTTGTTTTTCACATATTTAGCCTATGTAATTTTTACCTTTCACCAATTTCACTCCTTAACTTTTATTATTCACCTATTCAAGCTCAATACAAATTACATACAAGCATTTATCTAATGTGTAGGAATGATTAAATAAGTGAAAAATATAAGTTAAGAGATAAAATTGAAAAAAATGAAAGTCGAGAAATAATATAGAAGAATTGAATAAAGTTTAGGGGTGAAATTGTATATTTAGCCATAATATAAATAATAAGTATATAAATTGTTGGAATAGTTAATTGAGGTTATTGTGATTTAAGCGATGTTTTGAATTTTAACAATAATACATATAGTCGTATTAAATTAGTTATTAAAAATTTCTATCGCCCTCATAATATTATAGATTAAAATAATATTCCTACATTGAACTGAATTAATTAGAATCCTCAAAACTAAGGATACCGGTAGTTAATTTAGACTAAAAAAATAATAAGTTATTTTTTAGTATAGGTATTCTTTTATATAAAAACAATTAAATCAACATATTTTTACTTCAAGTGGTGATGAATTTAATTATTTTTTTTGCTTAAAACAAGATTCCAAGTTAGAGTTTTATGTATGTAGAAACATGTGTTGGGAAATATTTATCTTTTTTGAGATTTATTGAACTCCAATATTGAAATAGTCATAAAGCTATTAGATACCCATACATTAAATGTAAAAAGAATTAATAATAAGAATAGCTAGCAACAACTATCAAGCTGTATCAGCAATAAATCAAAGAATCAAAGAGTTCAAATGTAAAGGTGGATAAGTAAAGATTCCCATTATTTGTTGTCAAGCCTGAAGATTGTTGAAATTCAATCTTGACATCATGCATTATAGGCAGTCTTCGTCAGGAGGTGAGGCAATAATTTGCACTTGCTTAGCTTAATCCCATGTGAACACTACAATCTTGAAGTCGCTATTTGCATATTGCATGATTGGAATTGAAAGACAAAAAGGTTTTGCTCCCAACTGAAACAACAAATTAATAAATATGCATTTTGAAAGGACCACATTGCCGAATTATTGGAGTCCAAAGAGCTCGTCGAAGAGCTCAAAGTCCAGAATCCATAAGCTTGCATCACCCTCCAAATTATCCCTTTTACTTGCTTATAAATTTGCGGTTACAGGTACTTTCATTGTTCCACCGACCTAGAGATTTCTACTTGCTGATCAATATCAACCTTAAATTGTTCCCATTTCTAGTCACTGTTTTTACAAATTGCTAGAAGACCACCCAACTTGCCAACTTGACTACCTCCCACAACATTCATTGTCAAATAGCACAGTACCTTAATCTTCTATTCTAAACCATTGACAAAACCATTTTGGACTCTCCATTCTTTTTTCTTAATAGTAAATAAAAAATTATTTCACTTACATTTTTCTTGATTTGGTTCTGAAATTTAGTAATCATAAAAGTTCCGATTAATGCAAATCAAATCAAATGTATCCTATAAAAAAGGCTAAACATTTTTAATGTCTATTTTTTCACACAAAAAACTCAAATATAAAATCTTATTAAAAAAATTTGAATTTCTCGCCACTCAGATAAACAGATGTCAGTAACCAAATGTTATACTGATCAGTCATCACTAATCTTGCTAAGGTCTACAATAACTTCCAATGCAACAGTGCTGCAAGGATAGTATTGAGTCTCTCCTAGGTTTGATTCTTTTTTGGAAATTTTTTTTTGCAAATGAACTTGTGAGACTTGTTAATTTTCAATGCTTGAGAGACCATAAATCATATCTGTCCCTGACTGGACAGCATCTTTTGTAAAAGTGCTTTATCGTAATCTAAAGAAATTGTGGGGCTTTTAAGGCTATTTTGTCTCACACATTCGATATGGAGACATCAACAAGACCTAATTGTTAATATTCAGTCCCTTTCTTGATGAGCACAATGAAGAGGGCACACTTCCCTCCCAAAATATGTTACTAGTGGTCTGTGAACTTTGATTGGTGTTGCTGTTAGAATATGTTATGCCCTCAATTCCATGCAACGAACTTTGCATTTCAAACCCTACTTCACATTGAAATTGCTGTTATTGATAATAAAGCTATTGTTTTATGAATACCATGAATAAGATGTTTCATTGGCATTAGATAAAAGATGGGTCCAAAAAAATATCATTATTTGTACCAAAAATTGAATAAGAAAAACATACCCATGGACCCCTACACATCATTATTATCAATAGAAGCCTGCCGGTTCTCTATTGTGGCATATTGTTCTTTCAACTCTTGAAGAGAATCATGCAATGATACAAAGCTATCTATCAAACCAATTCTATTTTGTTTGTGCGTGTATACATACATAAGCAATGATGTTGAATTAATTTTCGTCATAATTTGGGCCAAATTCATGACTATTCTCATTAAAGAAAACACATATATTAAAGCACGCATTTTGTCATTGGATATATGCACGTATTATTTTTTTTCTTCAGGATTTTTGGTAAGTGGTATTTACAATTGTTAATTGCGTAGTTAGCTTTTAAATCTGATATTCCAGTTGTTCTTATTAATAAACTAGAGTTCACTATTTTAAAAGAAATTCTAAAAATTCTTTTCAATGCACTAAATTTATATGTGAAAATACTTCTTTAAAATAAAAATATAATTTCGATTGAATTTTGCAAAAAATAATTTTATTGTAGAACAATAAGAATATATATTCTCATTGATAATAAAAAATTTTAGTAACTTAACTTGTAAGAGATTATTTTTACTTAATGATATCCTACATTTAAATTATAATATATATAATAATATTAAATTAGTTATTAAAATTTTTTTATTGTATCATAATTTTAAGAAAAATCATAGAAGTCTATTTTATCTAGCTAGTATAGATTAAGACTTCACACTAATGTGAATATAAAACTTAACAGCATCTAAGGCAATGTTGATATTTGCATTGACATCCTAGATTCCTTGTTATTCCCAAGATTCGAAAAAGATCAGCATCTTTCAGTTAAAACTACAATGGTTTGGATTTGTCTAACTCCTAGGCTTCTCCAACAAAAATAAAAAATAAAAAAATAACAACCTTATAAATAGGCCAACACATGCATTACACATTGTGGTCCTTTGTCCTTCCCTAACATTTATTAACATATGCACTCCATATGTTCGTATTATTTGTTCCTTTGAGTTGTATTGATGTTGAACTTTGAATCCATAAGTTGTAAAAGAAAATCTTAACCTTATCGGCTTCTTCAATCTTGCTTGATGCATGTGTATGATAAAGTATATCTATCAATATATCTTCATGGAACATAAGCAGCTATAATGTTAATTTCTGGCTTTTAATTAAAATTTTTATTTTTTAAATTGAAGTATTTAAACATACAGACGTAAAAAAATATAAATATAAATAAAAATAAAAATAAATATATACTGCATTATACATTTCTAAGGCAGAATCCCTGCCATTGAGTCAATTTCACAAAACGAAGAATCTATGACGAGATATGTTTCCAATTCCAATGGTTGTGGACACCAATGAGTATATATGATCATTAGAAGTTTTACGGAGGAAAACACTTCGTGACTTGTTTTGTGTTGGTCCAAAAAAATTTCTATTATTATGAAATGTTTTTACATAAATTTTTAGTAGACTCTAATATCACTACATCAACTTTTTATATTTTCATTTATTTTATCAATAGAATCACCTTATATTATATAAAAAAAAAAATAATTTTATTAGCTGTAGTATATGTAGCCACTCAAAATATGGTGTGAACGATGATTTGTATTTCACTAATGATGTTAATATATACAAAATATTTAGAAAAAACTACATTAACCTCCATGAGGTTAGGTTTAATTTACATTTTAAACATTCTGTTTTAAAATTGAATATTAATCTCCATACAATTTCAAAATCGAACATTTAAAAATTTTTGTTAACTTATTTTGCAAAAAATAACCATTATACCTTTGTCTTTTATAAAAACAAATGGCATTAACCTCTCTAAAATTAGGCATAATTGATATTTCAAAACCTTTTATTTCAAAATCGAATATTAACCTACATATAGTTTCAAAATCAAACACTTAAGTATTCTTATTGACTTTTTTTTACAAAAAATTACCATTATACCCTTATTTTAACATATGTCTTCTCTAATCCCATTATATATAATCTATAGCATTTACCCCAAAGTTCATGTTTGAATAACAATGAGAATTGATGAAATTACTTTTAAAATATACATTTATAAGTTTTTAAAAAAAATTTAATTTATAACAATCATTTATTAATATTTCTTAAAAAAATTTTAAAAAGTTAAAAATAATTTTTATGGATCTAAAAATTTTACAATCAATCCATATACATTTAATAAAAAAAATAAAAAGTTTCTATACAAAAAAATTATTTTAAAAATTAAAAGTTAAAAAATTTTTAGATTTACAAAAATTTAAAGGAATTAATAATTAATAATTTTTAGATCTATAAATAAAATTTTAACTTTTTTAATTTTTTTTTTAAAAATATAAAAATTGGAGAAAGGTAAATGCTAGGGATTATATATAATAAGGTTAGAGAAAACATGCTATGGATTATATGTAATGAGATTAGAGAAGACATATGTTAAAATAAGGGTATAATGGTCATTTTTTATTAAAAAAAAGTCAATAAGAGTTCTTATGTATTTGATTTTGAAATTATATGAAGGTTAATATTTGTTGACCATTTGCATGATCCAACTCCTAATTTTGGACTTTGACAAACAATTTTTATACTAATAATTTCAATTAAGTGTGTAGGGAATTATACACCAAACATATACCAAGCATATATATTTTTGGATGAACAGTGATTTTTTGAGCTGATTGAACCTTTGAGATTGAAGAAAACTTTTGACATATTTAGAGCTCTTAAATGAGAAAATGAGCTTCTTCACTTTTGAATTAGACATCTTAAGCTTTCTAAATTGAGCTTTCTTGTCAAAATCCAAGTTCATTTGGGTATGCAAATCTTCAGTTGAAGTCAGCATATGCAGCTTGTATTTTAGTTTGTACAACTCTTGGTATTTCAGAAATATCTTGAGCTACAGATGTCCAATTGATATGATTAAAAGTTTTATGGAAAGATAAGACAATTATCTACAACTTTTATAAAGAACGTTTTGGCTGAATCGATCGTCTTCAGTCCTGTTCACGAGCATCTTTCAAGATAGTCTCGAGCTGTCCTTCAATGGAGCCTTTGGAGCACGTTTTTGCCAAAAAATGGCAGTACCCCTCACGAGCTGAGTGCTCATGAACCTGCTTGAGAGCAGACCACTGAAAACATCCAATGGGAAAATTTGAATGCAACGGATATATTTTTGCTCCTCACGAGCACTGTTCACTCGTTAGCCATCCGTGAGCATCCTTTGAGTTGCCAAAAGTCCAAGAATTGATTCAAAATTAATTCTAAACGTTTAAGACATGTTTGATACATCCAAAAACTACATTTTTAAGTGTTTTTCTATGTAAACACAATTTAGAATTCAATTGAAAGGTTAAGAAAACTTGTTTATCATTCATCATTTTCTTAAACATTCAATCGAGCTCTTAAACTTTCCTTTAAACAATTCTTTGTGTATAACTCTTGTGAGAGTTGGTGAGTGATTAGAATATACATTCTTCTTTTTCTATTTTGTGGGTTTAGAAAATGAGAAGTGAGATTATATTTTAAAGGAATTGGTTTAAGTGTTTAGCCATAAACACTTGGGAAATTAGTTTTAGTGTGAGCCTTGAAAACACTTGTAATTTGGTTTTTGAGTGAGCCTTGAAAACTCAAGTTGTAAGGTTGTAAGAGTGAGCCATAAAACTCTTATGTATCCTCAATCTTGTAAATAAGATTGTGGGTGATTAAAAAAATCCTAACTTGGGGATAAGTTAGGTGGAGACGTAGGATTATTGTTGAATCCGAACTCCTTAAATATTTGTGTTCTTCATTCTTCCTTCTCAACTCTTACTCAATTCTTGTAAAGAATTCCTTTAAATTCCTATTTTTGTTCGATAGTTCTATTCACCCCCCCTTAGGACTCTTTCAATTGGTATCAAAGCTTGAATTCTAGTTACTTCATTATTAGAATACAAGATCATAGGGAGTGAATCTCAAAACATCTCTTCTCTTAAACCATTCTTTGATGGTAGAGACTATCCATATTGGAAATTCAAAATGGAATTATATCTTGATTGTGATTCCATCAAACTTTGGGATATTGTCCTAAGAGGTTGGGAACCACCTACAACCATCATTGATGGTGTGATAACTACTTTTGCAAGAAGCCAATAGAGTGTTGATCAAAAGGAAGAAAATCATAAAAATAAAAAGGCTATGATTACTCTAGTCTCCTCCATGACAAGAGAAGAAGGAGGAAAGCTTCAACATTACATTTCGGCTAAAGAAATATGGGAGACCTTAGAGAATCACTATGAAGGAAACATTCAAGTAAGAAGCAAGAAGGTTCAACTTCATGTGTATGAATATGAACTCTTCAAAATGAAGCCTCAAGAATCAATCACGAAGATGACAAACCATCTCAATGCTCTCCTCATAACCCTCAAGAAACTTGGAAAATATTTTTCCAAAGAAGAGGTAAACAACAAGATTCTAAGAATCCTACCTAAGAAGGATTGGGAATCTCGTGTTACCTCAATTGAGAAAGCTCAAGACCTCTCTATTCTATCAACCGATGTGCTCATTGATAAGCTCTTAACACATGAGCTCACCATTAAGCAAAGAGGTGAAGAACAAGAAGAGAAAGAAGAAAAGAAAAAGAGCATTGCTCTAAAAGCTCTTCAAAAAGATAGTGAAGAGGAAAGCATCAAAGATTCTAGTGATGAAGATGGTGACATTGCCATGCTCACTAGGAACTTTAAGAAGTTTTTAAGAAAGAAAAATTTCTCAAGAACAAGGGACTTCAACAAGAAGTTTGAAGGAGATGGGAAGAAGAAAATAAAAAAGGTTACTTGCTATGAATACAAGAAACCAGGACATATTATAAGTAAATGTCCCAAACTCAAATTTAAGAGGAAGGGAGCAAAAGATAAGAAGAAGACATTCAAAGCTATTTGGGATGATTCCTCCAAATCCGAAGAGGAAGAGGAATAATAAGAAGTTGCCAATCTTTGCTTTATGGCCATTGAAAACGAAAATGAGGTACCATCCACTTCTTATTCTTCCTTTGATGATTGTGATGAATATTGTGATGATGATGATGATGATGATGATGAGAGCTCTATTGTGAGCAAATTACTTGTTAAATGCAAAAGTTTGTTATCTAAGAAGAAACAATACAAACATGAGTTAGCTAGCTTAAATAAGGATTTTGAATGTTTAAAAATTGATTTTGCTAAACTTGTTGCATCAAATGAAAAACTTGTAAGTGATGCTAAATCTTCTAATTCTTTGGAAGACCAACTTAAGAAAGAAAATGATGAAAATCATAAGCTTTCTAAGGAAGTCTTAGAATTAAAGAATTCCATTGCTAAATTTAAGAGAGGAAAAAAAGCTTTAGATAGTCTTCTTGACTCTCAAAAATTTCATGGAGATACTCATGGAATTGGATATCAAAATGGAATGTCTTCATCATCCTCGTCACATATTACTTTTGTTAAAGCTTCACATGATTCTACTCCTTCAACCTCAAATGAGATTCAAGCTAAAAAATCTCATGTGTTAAATATCAAGTTAAAGTCTCATAAGATTAATCCTTCATTAACATAAAGAGGTAAGGCTCAAACTAAAGCACCTCAACCTAAGCATGCTTATATGTATACTAGACATAATTATAATAGGTATGTTGCACAACATAATACACATAAATATATTGCACAAACTTATCGAAATATTCATCACCATTGCCAATGTATGTCTCACTCAATGTCACAAAATAATAAAAGATACACACAACACCAAAGGCATGTTGCACACACTAGAAAAGCATATCATCCTAGGAGAAACAAATTTTAAAATATTTTATGCTCATATTGCATGATCAAAGGACATACCAATAATGTGTGCTTCTATAAAAAAACTATACATGAATTTGCTTTCTTTGGATTATCTTGAAACTAATCAACCTAAACCAAAAAAGGTTTGGGTTCAAAAGAACATTTAAAATATTTTATGTATGTGTGCTTGAAATCCGCAAGAACAAAAAGCAAGTGGTATCTTGATAGTAGAAGTTCAAGGCACATGACGGGAGACAAGGAGCAATTCAACAAACTTGATGCTAAGGATGAAGGACACATTACTTTCGGTGATAATGCAAAAGGAAAAATTATTGGCATTAGAGAAATAGGTAATCCTTCATGTGTTGTTTGTTGATGGTCTTAAACATAATTTGCTAAGTATAAGTCAATTATGTGATATGGGAAATAAGGTGACTTTCTATCCTAGAAATTGCTTTGTTAGTAGTCTTGATAAAGACAAAGTAATTTTTAGTAGTGAAAGAGTATATAACATTTATGTTATTGATTTAAATACAATTGATAACAAAGACATGAAATGCTTAATATCAATTTCCTATGACACATGGACATGGCATAGAAGGTTAGGACATGCAAATTTTGAGCTTTTAAATGATCTTTGTAAACATGAACTTGTGATTGGTTTACCTAAGCTTGAATTCACTAAGGATAAACCTTGTGATGTTTCTCAAAAGGGAAAATAGTCTAAGTCTTCATTTAAGCTAAAAAATGTAGTGTCCACTTCTAGACCACTTGAACTTATACATATGGATTTGTTTGGACTAACTAGAGTTGCTAGTCTTAATGGAATGCACTATGCTTATGTATTGGTTGATGATTACTCTAGATTCACTTGGGTGTGTTTTCTTGCTCATAAGAATAATGCATTTAAAGCTTTTAAAATTTTTTCAAAAAGAGTTCAAAAAGAAAAAAGATTTTGTATTTCATCCATTAGAAGTGATCATGGAACCGAATTTAAAAATGACTTTTTCAAAAACTATTGTAATGAAAACAGTATTTCTCATACATTTTCATTTTCTAGAACTCCTCAACAAAATGGGGTAGTTGAAAGGAAAAATAGAACTCTTGTGGAAATGGCTAGAACGATGCTTCATGAGTATAATTTGCCTCTATACTTTTGGGCGGAAGCCGTTAACACATCTTGCTACATTTCAAACCGAGTTTTCAAAACACAGATTTTAAATAAAACATCTTATGAGCTATGGAATAATAGAAAACCTAAAATCTCATATCTAAGAGTATTTAGATGCAAGTGCTTTATATTGAACACCAAGGATAATCTTGGGAAATTTGATTCAAAAGCTGATGAAGGAATTTTCCTAGGCTATTCCATCTCTAGCAAAGCATATAGGGTCTTTAATAAGAGAACTCTAGTAGTTGAAGTGTCAATGCATGTGGCATTTGATGAATCAAACTCACTTGATCCTAAAAAGGATGTTTGTAGCGTTGATGATCTTGTAGGTGACAATGAGATTGTGTAAACACATAAAGAAAATGCTAGTAAGCCTTTAGAACTTGAAGACCCAAGCAAGAAGAAAAATGAGGAGATACCTCAACCTACCTTGAAGGATGAACTTCCAAAGGATTGGCAATTCAAGAAAGCTCACCCTCAAGACCTCATTATAGGTGACACTAAAAAAGGGGTAACTACTAGATCCAAACTCAAGTCTATTGTTAATTTAGCTTTCATTTCTTAAATTGAACCCAAAAATGTTGATGATGCTTTGAGTGATGAATTTTAGGTCATTGCTATGCAAGAAGAGTTAAATCAATTTAAGAGGAATAAGGTTTGGACCTTGGTTCCTAGACCTAAACATCATCCTATTATTGGCACCAAATGGGTGTTTAGAAATAAGATGAATGAACAAGGTATCATAACTAGGAACAAAACTAGACTAGTAGCTAAAGGTTATAATCAAGATAAAGGAATTGATTATGATGAAACCTTTGCCCTTATTACAAGGTTAGAAGCTATTAGGATGTTACTTGCATTTGAATCATACATGGATTTTAAACTTTATCAAATGGATGTTAAAAGTGCATTTTTAAATGGTTTTATTGAAGATGAGGTATATGTTGAACAACCTCTGGGTTTTGAGAATTTTGACTCTCAAATCATGTTTTTAAATTTTCAAAAGCATTGTATGGATTGAAACAAGCTCCAAGATCTTGGTATGAAAGATTGAGTAACTTTTTACTAGAGAAAGGTTTCTCTAAAGGAAAAGTTGACACAACTCTTTTCATAAAGAAATCCAAGCATGATTTATTAATTGTTTAAATTTATGTTAATGATATTATTTTTGGTGCTACTAAGCATTGCTTGTGTGAGGAATTTTCTAAGCTAATGCGAAGAGAATTTGAGATGAGTATGATGGGAGAACTCAAGTTCTTTCTTGGACTTCAAATCAAGTAATGTAAATATGGGATTTTCATCAATCAAACCAAATATGCAGGGGACATTCTCAAGAAGTTTGGAATGGATGGAACTAAATCAAGTAAAACTCCAATGAGCACCACAACCAAACTTAACAAAGATGAGAATGGCAAACCGGTTGATGAAAAGCTATTTAGAGGTATGATCAAATCCCTTCTTTATTTAACCGCTAGTAGACTGGATATTATGTTTGCTACTTGCTTGTGTGCTAGATTTCAATCAAGTTTTAGAGAGTCTCATTTGAATGCTATCAAAAGAATTTTTAAATATCTTTGTGGTACAATGCATTTAGGACTTTAGTATCCTAAGAGTTCTTCTTTGACCTGATTAGTTATTCTAATGTTGATTTTGCCGATAGCCTATTAGATAGAAAAAGCACTTCCGGAACTTGTCAAATTTTAGGAAATTACTGAGTTTCTTAGTTTAGTAAGAAATAAGTTTCTGTTGCCTTGTCCATAGCTGAAGCAAAATATGTGGCGGCTAGTTGTTATTGCACCCAAGTTCTATGGCAAAAACAACAACTTTTGGACTATGACATTAATATTGATCACATTCTAATTAAGTGTGATAGTACAAGTGCTATAAACCTTAGTAAAAACCCCATTCAGCATTCTAGAACTAAGCATATTGATATTAGACATCATTTCTTGCGTGATCATGTGCAAAATAGTGTTATTTTTCTTGACTTTATTGATACCAATCATCAATGTAATATCCCGTGTTTTTAAATATTTTAATACTGCATCGGGATATGTAGTGTTAATAATTTTTAAATATGATATTGATATTTCATGAGCTTTCATTTAATTTAAATTGAATTTTAATTGTTTATTATTATTTTAAGTGCTTTACGTAAAATTTTCCCAGGACTTGTATTTTCGGGGAAATTTTCACGTAAATAATTTATTAATAATTATTTTAAATAGATTTACGGACTTCCATGAACTCATACATATTTTAAAATATTAAACACCGTGTATATGTGTAATTATTTATTTAATTAGGGTTTAATTTATTACCCTAATATTTTATTAATTATTTATTAGTTTTATTGTTATTTAATTATTTTTATTTAGTATAAATTATTAAAATATTAAATTATATGTGTGTGGTGTATATTTAATGTGTGTAATTTAATATTATTTTATTATATAATATAAAGTATATATATATACATATAATATGTCAAAAATCAAGTTTTTTGGAAAATTACCGAATTGCCCCCAATTTCTCTCTTCTTCCCCGATCACTTCCCCATCGTCGTTCCGGTCGCTGCCGTACCGATTCCTTGCTGTTGGTGTGCCGTCCGGCGTGCCACCACCTTCCCCAGCCTTTTTCGCCGCCTGTAGCAGCCGTTTCCGGCGTCTGAAAGTCGGTTTTGGCCGGAGAAGTCGAATTTCTCTTCACCGTCGATCACGACGATTCCGGCCACCATTTTTTACACCGCCAGTCTCTTTCTTCTCCTTGAGCTCCAGTGAGTGTGATTCTAGCTTTTTTTTGAGCTTAAATGGTCTTGATTTGCTTAGGTTTCGAATTTTTAATTTCGGCCATATTAGGGTTTTTTATTTTTTTGAACTTTGAATTGCTTGATTCATGAAAAATTCCTTCACAAATGTTGATCCTAGTAGCTTAATCTACATGTGTGAATTTTTTTGGAATTTTTGGAGATTATTTTGATTTTTGGGTATTTTTGAATATTTTAATATTATTTTCTAATTTTCGAAAATTAATTAAATAAATTATGAAATTGTGTTTTATGATAATTATAGGTGTTGAAATGAATTATAGGAATTTATTTGGAATTTTTATGAATTTCTATGTATTTATTTTGAATTATTTAGGTTTATGTAATTTTGGGAAAATTAGGTTAATTATGTTTTTAATTGAAATTAATTGTTTAATTGAGTTTAATTATTGATATTATTGATAAATATGTTGAGAAAATTAATTTTGAGTACTTATATAATTTTTGGTGAATTTTTGAATGAATTTTAGTATATTTATATATATAAGGGCATTTTGGTAATTTTACACAAAATTGGCTAAAATTGTATTTTAATTGGTTTTAATAGTTATTTAAGGTATAAAAATGATTTCTACAAATTATTTAGTATTTTTAACCAATTAAAACTATTTTTCGTGAATTATTTTCAATTATATATATAATATACGATTTTTCTAATAAAATGAGTTTTTATCGGTTTTTACTGTGTTTTAAGGTTAATTATGTAATTTCTACATATAAAATGAATTTCTATGTTATAAGGGTATTTTTGGTATTTCTGAAATTATTCTGTGATTGTGGACCTCGGTCGGTAGACTGTAGTTTGGAGTCCGACCGAGGGGTTGTGGATGAGTAGTTGAGCCTATTTTTCAAAGTGTGTTTCTTTGCAGGGTCGGCTCTACTCTTTGAGTAGAGAGATGTCCGTTTTACAGGGGAGGTTCTGCCTAATTTTTGATAGAATTTTCGTAAAACGTGATGTCCGGTGGAACCCTAATCTCGATTCTGTGTTTAATATTCTAGATCGAGTTCTAGGATTTTCTGTTAGGTTTATTCTGATGTCTATTATTTATTGTTTGTCTAGTTGCGCCAAGACCGAGGCCTAGTGGACCAGGCCCGTCGGACCCATCTCGTGGAGCGCACTAAGTGTGAGTTACTATTTTATATATATCTGCCTTAGGATGCATGATTTTAGAATATATGTTTTATTTTGATTAAATATGCATAAATAACGAGATTAGTATTTAAGTATATTTTCGGTTTATTTTTAGTTTATTTTTTGTATATATTAAATTATATGCATGTTTTGTTAATAAATTATATTTAAAATGTTTTTAAATATATTTTTAGCTTAATTTGTAACTTGATTGAATTCACTTGACGTATATATACTCGAAATATACCTGGTTTACTTTTGGTATATTTCTAGTATATATTTATGGTTATTATTGTTATTTTATTTAAATTCATGCATCATTTATTTGTGAATGAATGTTTTATATTTATTAATGAAGGATATCAATAGAACGTGCTACCTAGTGGGCAGCACTAGGACCGAGTACGTACCGGTGCGCTTATAGCATTTAGGCTATATTACTAACTATTTGTGGATATTGATTGAATTTGATTATTTGATGTGTGATGTGATTTGGGTGTGATTGCTAGAGCTCGGTTGACCAAGTGTCTCAGGGCCAATCACACTGGCAGTCAGACTGCTGGAGCTCGATTGACTTAGTGTCTCGAGGCCAGTCTACTGTCTAAATGGATTAAGTGGATATATTTGGATTAAGTGAGTCTGTATGGCTAGAGTGTTGTCTAACACTGATTGAGGTTTCGATATCATAGGGTTCTATTTGATCCTTCATAAACTGTGATTTTTAATAAAAATATATAAAATAATTTTTATTGCATCTGTGTGTATTTGCCTGTATATATACATATTAGATATATACTTTGATTGTGTGCATTGGCATTTAGTATGCATGTATATATATTATAGTAATTCACTCAGTGAGGTCTGACTCCCCTCCGTTGACTAATTTTTCAGGAGAGTCATCATCTTCAGACCTCAGTAGCAGGCCTGTACGTCGAATTTCTTCCGTCCCGGCTTCTTTGTGTAAACTGCTTCCCTGAGTCTTGGGTTTATTTTATCTAGACACTGCAGTAGTCATTAAATATTTAAAGAGATGTTGTATTATATATTTGAACTGGATTTGTATTAAAAGAATTTATATATATGTGATGATGAGGATTTGATTTAAATCCAGTTGGTGCATATTTTATTATTATATTTATGATTTTTTTTTCCGCTGCATTATATATTGTTATTACTATTACATGTTTATTTTATTTTTAGGTTTGCTACGAGTTCCGGATTCGAAAGAATTCCCGTTCCCTAGCACCGGTCATGACCCCTATTTTGGGTCGTGACAATCAATTAGCAAACATCTTTACCAAGTTTCGTTGTGAGGAAAGATTAAATTTTATCAAATATGAACTTGGTATGATTGATGGCTCAGGCTTGTCTTGATCACTTGTTAAATTGATGAATTGATGTTTAGATTCTTATGTGATCATGTTCTTTAAAAAAATTATTTTCAGCATCATGTATAAGCTTTGTTTTAAAAGTTTTTGCTTTAGCAAATTTACTTCATATACATGATATATTGTATTTCCCATTTGCATGATCTTTGTATTAATTTTATTTGATTTGGATTCGTTCAATTTTTTTTAAAAGACCTCCTATTTTGCAAATTAATAATTAATTATTGAGCTAAATTCAATTAATTAATTATTTTAATTTAGCATAAATATTCCTTCTCCTCAATAAATATTTTTTTTATATTTTTATGCTAGAATCTGTTTGGTTTATTTTTAGTATACTTTTCGTATCTAAGTTTTGAGCTGTTAGTCTATTTTTTTAATTCATTTTATGCCAGTTTCTGTTTGGTTTATTTTCAGTATACTTTTCGTATCTAAGTTTTAAGTTATTAAGTGTATTTTATGACTATTTTTCATCAGTTTATGTTTGATTTATTTTCTAGATATTTTCTGGATATAAACTATGAGCTATTAGTCTGTTTTATAATTATTTTCTGTTAGTTTCAGTTTAATTTATCTTTTGGATATTTTCTGGATGTAAGACATGAACTGTTAATTTTATGTCTTGTTTACAATTGGTATTTTAATATCATTGTAACTCTTTTTTTTAATACAATTTTATTTGCATTTTGACAAAGGGGGAAAAATATTTGAGTTTGTTTAATTTTTTTTTATTGTGTTTATGCATGAATATTTTTTTGATTATGTTTATACATGCATAATTAATGTTTAATTTATTCATGTTTCAATTATTATTAGGAATTGTTTTTATTTTTGTTTATGCATGGATATTTTTAAGATTTGGTCTATCTTTGCATTTTGACAAAGGAGGAAAAATAATTGAGTTTGAATGCGTACTTAGTTAATTTCTTTTAAGGAAGAAATTTTTTTTATGTAAGTGACATAACTATGTGATAGTGTGTCCTTAATATCAATTTTTTAAATCTATTGAGATAGGGGGAGAAAATTGTTTGAATTTATTTCACAGAAATTTTTTTTTGCATAGTAACAATGTAAGTGTGGCTAGTTTTTGTCCTTGTGATAAAAGTTCTTGTTTTGCTTACTTTGTTTATATATGACATGAATTTTTTATTTATGCATGACTATTAATTGTGCTTATTCATGCAAAATTCATATTCATGTATAAATTCTTTTTGGCAATGGCTTTTATCTTTGAAAATAACATGAATTTTATAAAGATTTTGAGTATCTTTGCTTTCATTGTTTTGGTTCTTGATCTTTTATTCCCTCTAGTGTTTTTAGCTCTCTTAGATCTATTTCCCCTTATATCTCTCTCTTTTCTTTTCGTCTTTGACTAAGGGGGAGAAGCAACTATATGCTTAGGAGATAAATAATTGTGTTTAAGATATGCTAAGTACCATATGATTATGTATGATTGATTGACTAGTTAAACTCTACATGATCATGTGATATTTGAATATAGTATATATATTATTTTGTGATGCATTATAGTAACACTACATCCATATATGTTTGAAATTATTTTCTTCATGTTGTCTAACATTTTTAATAATCATGATATCATCATTTATTATGTTAGGCCATGTTTTTTATAACTTTTTATGTTGTCTTTATTTTTGACAAGAAGGATAATAAAATTTATTTATATTTCTTATCATATCCAAAAAGGAGAAGAAATAAAAGGAATATATTTATTCAACCCCTTATACATGCTATGATAATTCATTCATTTTTATGCTTTGATACATGATAAATATTGAATTTATGCACATGTTAAGGGGGAGCAAAATATTTTGTCATTTTGCATCTATTTAATTTGAAAGGGGGAGCTATTTTAATTAACATGCTTATATATGTTATTTATTTATGTCACACTTACACACATTATTTATTATCTTTTCAAATTGGTTGTCAAAGCTAAAAAGGGAGAGATTATTGACTATTTGCATGATCAAACTCCTAATTTTGGAATTTGATAAACAATTTTTATACTAATAATTTCAATTAAGTGTGTAGGGAATTATATACCAAACATATACCAAGCATATACACTTTTGGATGAACAGTGATTTTTCGGGCTGATTGAACCTTTAAGATTGAAGAAGACTTTTGACATATTTAGAGCTGTTAAATAAGAAAATGAGATTCTTCACTTTTTAATTAGACATCTTAAGTTTTCTAAATTGAGCTTTCTTGTCAAAATCCAAATTCATTTGGGTATGAAAATCTTCAGTTGAAGTCAACATATGCAGCTTGCATTTTAGTTTGCATAGCTGTTGGTATTTCAGAAATATCTTGAGCTACAGATATCCATTTGATGTGATTCAAAGTTTTATGGAAATATAAGACAATTATCTACAACTTTTATGAAGAACATTTTGGCTGAATCGATCGTCTTTAATCCTGTTTATGAGCATATTTTAATATGGTCTCGAGCTGTCCTTCAATGGAGCCTTTGGAGCACATTTTTGCCAAAAAATGGCAGTACCCCTCACGAGTTGAGTTCTCATGACACTGCTCGTGTCAGACCACTAACAGCATCCAATGAGAAAATTTGAATGCAACGGATATATTTTTGCTCCTCATGAGCACTGTTCACTCATGAGCCGCCCGTGAGCATCCTTTGAGCTGCCAAAAGTCCAAGAATTGATTCAAAATCAATTCTAAACATTGGAGACATGATTGATACATCTAAAAACTATATTTTTAATTGTTTTTCTATGTAAACACAACTTAGAATTCAATTGAAAGGTTAAGAAAACTTGTTTACCATTCATTATTTTCTTAAACATTCAATTGAGCTCTTAAACTTTCCTTTAAACAATTATTTATGTATAAATCTTATGAGAGTTGGTGAGTGATTAGAATAGACATTCTTATTCTTCTATTTTCTGGGTTTAGAAAACGGGAAGTGAGATTCTATTCTAAAGGAATTGGTTTAAGTGTTTAGTCATTAAAACACTTGGGAAATTGGTTTTAGTATGAGCCTTGAAAACACTTGTAATTTGATTTTTGAGTGAGCCTTGAAAAATCAAGTTGTAAGGTTGTAAGACTGAGCCATAAAACTCTTGTGTATTCTTAATCTTGTGAATAAGATTGTGGGTGATTAAAAAAATCCTAACTTGGGGATAAGTTAGGTGGAGATGTAGGATTATTGTTGAATTCAATCTCCTTAAATATTTGTATTCTTCATTCTTCCTTCTCAACTCTTACTTAATTCTTGCAAAGAATTCCTTTAATTTTCTATTTTTGTTCAATAGTCCTATTCACCCCCCTCTAGGATTCTTTCAATATTCAATTATGAAATAAGAGGTTTTGAAATGTTAATTAGGCCTAATTTCAGGGAGGTTAATGTCATTTGCTCTTACATAAAATAAGGGTATAATGGTCATTTTTTGTAAAAAATTCAACAAAAGTCTTTAAGTGTTTAATATTGAAACTGTAGGGAGGTCAATATTTGATTTTGAAATAGAATGTTTTAAAATGTAAATTAGACCTAACCTCAGGGAGGCTAATATCATTTTCTCAAATATTTATTTCACTAGATAAAAGTGGTTTTTTGATATGAGGAACATGTAAAACATTTTGTAATTGAAGAGGTTTTATGGGACAGGGAATAATACCAAAACCAATGTGAGAAATAGCTAAGCCGTGATCATTACCAACAAGAAGACGATTTGTACCTTAATACTTATTTGTAATACTAAGAGATGATAGATCGAGTGCTACATGATGGGTCACTCGGGAGTCAAGATACCATTTGGATAATAGAGCGAAGGAAGGAGTGGGCATAATTGCACCTTTTAAGGAGGCATTGGTGAGATGTGCTTAATACCTTGGTGTCATAAAAGACTTGGTTCAATTATCGTAGTGACCTCCTTGACCCCGAGCAGTTAAGGAGCTATCAAACCTACGTCGGTAAGTGAGAGCTAAGTGGTTAGTCATTCCACATATCTAATATAAAGTTGAATTAAAGCCATGATGTCCACCACACTAGCCTTATCCTCCACAATTGCTAGATGAGAATGGGTGAGAATTGGAGTCACCAGTAAATAGAGTGGTATGTTGCGCGAGATTAACAACTAGAACAACATGTTGAGAATTTAACAAAAGCTCATAAGCCACAAGCTAACTGTGCAACTCATGAAAAGAAACAGGATCACTGTGTTGTTGAAGAGCCGTTATAATTCCATTATACTCAGCACCAAGTTTGCAAAATAGAATCACATTGAATTCAGAAGAAGAAATCAGTTGTCTAGTAAGCATCAACGAATCAGCTATGGATTTAGCTTTATACAAATATTGAGAAATAGTAAAATCAGATTTGGAAAGGTTGTGAAGCTTAATATTGCAATTGGGTCCTTTGAGCATGACTTATCATGCCATAAGCAGTGGCTAAGGCTTGCCATACCTTTATCGAAGATTGCAAGCTAATTACTTGAAGATATATTTCCTCTATAATTAATTACAGCAACCAAGAGAATAATAATTGATCTCTATTGAACCAGGAGATGTAAGCAGGATTAAGGACAGATTCATTAGTGGTTGAGTCAATAATCTCCTTGGGTGAAGGAGTCTCGATTCCATTGATGATGCCATGTAGGTAATAGTAGTTCAAAAGTGGAGTAAACTGAAGCTTCTAAGGTATGTAATTTTAGAATGTTAGTTTTATAGATAAGGTTTGTTGGATATGGGAAGGAGTAATGGTTGAAGAAGGGGGAGGAAGAGCATTGACAGTGTTGGTGACTGTCATTGACGAAGAAGAAGAGGTTTAGGAAGCCATCGAATTGATAAAAAAAATTTGTTTTGATACCAACTTAGAATATAGTATGAACGATGATTTGTATTTCACTAATGATGTAAATATATACAATAATACAATAACAACTGTATGCTTTAGATATACATGAAATACAATGAACTATTTGAGTACAAGTAGAAGTCTATTGTTGCGTTACAACCATATTACATTAATTGTTAAAAAATATTTATTGTCTACCCAAGAGGGTATAGATGAGTTGGTTTGGAACTCTTCCAACTTAATAAGAGGTCTCGGGTTCGAGTTTTACGTATACAACTACTTTAAAACTCTTGAGGTAAACCTTTACTGTCCTTTTAAGTTCTTCCCAAATCGAATGCAGATTAGTCAAATTTTACAAGATATCAAATATCAGATGTTCAGATAAATATAAATATATATTATTTTTATATTTTTTTAAATCGAAATAAATTAATTAGAGTTAAATATTGATTATTGAGAATTTAAAAAATAAGTTTATTATATTATTTATACAATTATTTATGGACACAGATTCATGTACCATATTGTTTGACTATAATCTTTGAATGAAATTGATTCCAAGCCTTTTGCGAATGGAACTTGATTAATAGTTTCAGAGTGTCAGAGTACTAACTTGGCTAGCATATGCATATTCACAGCCACATACTCTTTGTCAAATGAACATAGGCATTATTTAGTGTTCCAATACATGCCCTACAATATAAACTATGCATTCAGAAATTTTGTACAATAATGTATCCTAGGCCAATCAGTAGATATGAAAAAAATTGAATATTGTACCATCGTATCTTTATCTTTTGTTAGATTATGTACTATTATATTGAATTTTCAACTAAATTTAATATAATTTTATTTTAACATACTCAAATTTGCGGTCTCTCTTATTTCACAGAATAATAAATTTAACAAAAATATTATTATTATTATTATTATTATTATTATTGTCATTTTATAACTTTAATATCACAACAACATCAAAGAAAAAATGTAGTATCACTAATAAACAAATAATTTAATTCACAACAATATCAATATGTCCAAGATCCATATTTCACACACAGCCACTAATGTAATCCTAATGAGAAAGAGACACTAAAAAAGAGAAAGGGAGACATTAAAAAAATATATTTGGGATTATAATTTGTAGAATTATATCATGTTGGCATTTGCAATTGCATGCTTTTAGTGTTTAAGGTTCATATTCCACATTAGATTAGATTCACACGCAATCACTCATAAAATCTTTGATTTTTTTTTTTATCCAAACCATATATATTCAAAGTCTACTAAACATTTATTGATCTGATTTGATTCAGATATAATTATAAACTTAATAAAAAAATTTTAACAATTAATTTAATGTAATTATATATATTACAACTCAAGTGTCGTTAAATAAAAACAGTTTAATCCAACAATGTTGATATAGAATCTTTCAATTTAATTAATTAAGAAACATAACCATTGATATTGCATTACTTATAAATTAACTAAAGTAGTTTGATAAATTTTAAAATTGTTTATAACATTGTGAATTTTACATATATATCCTAGCCATTCCATTCAATAATGCATGTGCAACTAGGAGGAAGAGCATGAGATGAAACACATTAATTCTGTACCCACACCTTTAAAGTGACCAATGATAATATATTTATATATGTAAAAGATAATAAAGAAAGATTCTACAAGTGGTTATTGGCTGGTCAGGGATAAATATCATTGCTTATGTAGATTTCATTGCAACATTCCGTGGGTATCTCAAACGAACCCAACTTCACACTCACTCCATTCTTCACATCCTTCATCATTAATGGATTGGATCACTAATAAAAAAATCTAAATGTGAATCTTATGTTAACATTGGTTTTGGCCTAATTTAATTTGTCAACCTAATGCTATATTATCAAATCAATTTATAATTGAATATAATTAAATTAATAATATTTTTTTGTAATTACCATTTATATATTATAGTTACAAAATTTGGACTAATTGAGATTAAAATTAATATTTTTTTAGTTAATAAGGAAGTCACATGATTTGAGCATTAATGAACTATAAAATGAGGGTAGTCTTTTCTTTTAAATTGACGACAATAGAGTTTGAATTCTGCATTTTAAAATGACTTTAAAGAGAAATTATTATTTAACTATTTTTTCATATTAATAAAATTTTAAAGAAATAAAACTCTTTCAACATTTATTTTCTTCTGATTAATATGTAACTAACAATATTCCAATTCTTCATGAATGACCATAGTTTTTAGGAGTTTAATTTCCACAAATTCTTGCATCTAACATTTTCAAAATATTCATGAATGTTTAGCAACTTGCTCAAAAGAATGACTATATATGAGTCAATACTCAATAGCCAGTATATATGGGATGATGATGATGATTAGCTGAGACTAGCTAAGTGGAGGGTACTGGATTCTTGAAGTTCCACTATGAACCCTACACACGTAAATCACTTCCCCATTTTTATGGTTAAAAACACTCCTGTTCTGCATCTACATGGATCACCAAATCCAAACACTAACAATTTCATGACAACAAATGAAGAATTTCTTCCTTTGGTTAGTTTAATAAGAAAACAAGTTATAATAATTATTTTCCATGGATGCTCAGGTGATGTGATTTTTGCCCAACGCTCTAATCTTCAAAGTGAAGATTTTTTTTTGGGGCACTCCTAAATTCTTGCATTTTCTGTCCACTATTTCAACAAGACCCTTTTGCCCCAGCAGGGAGTTGCACCAAGCTAAGCATATATGCCAGTCAAAATTGTTACGGTTGTCGGTGGCATTATCAATATGCAGGACAGTGTAAATTTAGGCGTTTTACTAGTGAAAATGGGGCCTATGTATAGTTCAATGATATATACGGTCGGTGCAAGTGGGTAAATGCCAAGGACAATTAATCTTTTATTAGGGTTAGCCAAATAAAAAATGAAAAAATGTTTCAATTACCCAATTGATGTATAAAATGCACCCAATACCCATATGGGGGTGGGTATCTTGATCGAATATGGCATATCAGGGTTTGTTGAATTGTTGGTATTATAATTTTGGATTATATTTTATTTTAATATTAAAATTTTAATTTTTTTATTTTTAATTTTAAAAATTTTATATTTATTTTAAGTTGAAATATTTCAAACATATTGGATTAAATTTAACATACGTGAAAATCGAAATAAATATATTTTTAATATATTTACTTTATAAATATTCTATTAAATAGTTTAATAATCTTGTTGGCCACATAAAATAAAATTTATTTATAGATTCTATAAAATAAAATTTTAATAAAATTTATTTTATTGAGCTCATAAGGTGATTAGGTAGTTTAATAAGATGTTTACATAGTGAACATATTAAAAATATACTTATTCCAACTATCATATATATTATATTTGATCGGATATATTCGAAATACTTTAACCTAAAATAAAAATAAAATTTTTGAGATTAAAAAAATTAAAAATTTGATATCAAAATGAAGCATGTCTCAAAATTATGATACCAACAGTGAATGACATATATCTATAGTAGAAACGAAGTATTATTATTTTTTTTTTATCTTAGTTTGTTGTTATTAATTTATTTCCTTTTGTGTAATTGGTCCCCAGCCTATGGATCGTATGTATACATGATAGCGATATACTATCAGGACATATGCATATTACTCTTGCAACCTTTCCATTTTCCAAAGGTTTTGGCATTGAACCTATAATTGATACATCTGTTTCACAAAAACGAAAACGCAAGCATTTCCAAGAAAATTTGAGATCCACTTGAAAATTCCCATACAATATCGGAAATTCTTTTTTTTTTCAGATATATAATATCTGACAGGAGATGAAGTTGAGAAAAAGTGTAAATTTATTTATACTATGTCAAAACATGAAGAGAATACTGTTATACTAAATCTATTATAATTAGTGTATTGAAATATTAATTGATTAAACGAACTTATAATTTAAATCAAAATTATAGAAAGAAATTGAAATTTTATATGAATAATAGTTAAATTCATTTTCAGTCGATGAATGGTATCTATCATTTTAGATTCTATTTACATAGACAACTCATCAATAATAATAATAATAATAATAATTTTGTAGTACAAAGTTTTAAATCATTTTAGATTCTATTTACATAGACAACTCAATAATAATAATAATAATAATTTGGTACTACAAATTTTCAAGATTTAAGTGTAGCATTTCACTATTTAAATTCTCTAACAAGCCAAACCCAAGCCTCCCTCCCCCACCCAAAGATAAAGAAAGAAAGTGGTCACTCTGACTACCGAAAGCAAATTTAGTGGTCACCCGATAAAGTTTCTTCTACCTTTGACACGTTTAATTTTATTTTTATTTTTTCTCTCCCACTATTTTCTTTTTGATGGTATCCAAATAATAGCTTTATAAATACCAAAAACATTTACCTACATTAAACATATTATATTCAATTTTCAAAATTTATAATATATATTTTATATATGTTATACTTAATTAATAAATTAAACATGTATTTATATACTATAAATTTAATTATTGGAGCTTTATTAATCCGCCTAAAATTAACAGTAAAACATTCTATTACAGGGTTAAAATATTTAGTTAAAATTAGAATTCGATCTCTTAATTCTTTTACTCTCTCATTCTCAATCATGAGGCTTAACAATCTAAAATAATTGTTAAAAAAAGGATCATTGGATGAAATATATTTAAAATTAAATACTAATTTTTTTAATTTATCTATATTAAATACTAAATTTTGAATTTATCTTAAAATAGGAGTTGGAAAAAGTTGTTCTATGTTTATTTTTGTTGAAGATCCAATAATTACATTCCAACAAAAGAAAGTAAAATTGATATAATGATTCGTATGAAGAATTCTAATTATTTCATCACTGTGATTGGTTAGTTACTTGGAATCACTAAAAAAAAAGATATTATTGATTAATGGACTTACTAAAAACAAAAGAAAAAATTATTAGATAAATAATCAAAAGCAGCAACAACAATTTCTTGGTGTAAAAAAAAATAAAATCTTTAGAATTAAAATGTTTTAATATGGTGGGTTATGTGTTGGACTCATCAAATGCAAAATGAAATATTGCAACTCTTTTCTAAAAGCTTTTTGGTTGGATTTTTTTTTTTTTTTTGTCATTTATTACTTAATCACCCTGTAAGAACTTCTTTTATTAAGGTCTCATCCATCTAATATAAAAGCAAGATCGATCCTAACATCTCATGTTAAGGCATTTCAATGTGATGCGGGGATAATTAGTTCATACATAGCATCTATGGACACTATTAGTTTGATCAGTCCTTAATGAAAGTTCGATGATAAGAAAATTCGAATTTTAAATGTAAGGAGAGCCCAAAACTTCTCTAAAATCAATTCTGAAAGCCTAAACACTAAGTCAAGCCTACAAAAAAAATAAAAAAAACCATGTTCAAAACCAAACACTAAGCCAAAGCCCAAGCCCATCGCCTCTTGACCCACGGGCCTTGACTTGGCCCAGGTGAAGAGGTGATTGTCTCAATGAAGAGGCGTCGCCTCTTCACCCCAGGCGTCGATGAGGCGATGCCTCATTGAAGAAGCGCCGCCTCTTTACACCCACTCTCTACAACACTAAATGTCATTAATGACAATAGTTAGAAGTCTACCTGCTGAGAATTTGGTCATTTTTGGACATAAAGAAAAGGGAAAAAGGCAGGAAAGAGGCTAGAGAATGAAAAAAAGGCAATGGGAGAGGGTGAGAATGGGTTTTTGGGAAATTGAAAAAGAAAAAAAAAGGCAATGGGAGAGGCTTTAAAAAGGAATATGGGGAAAAAGTTAGAAGGTTGGGGCTAGTGGTTAGGAAAAAAATGCTTGGAAAAAATAGAAAGAAAAGGGAAAGAAAAAGAAAAAAAAGGAAGAAGAAAGGAGCAGACTTTGAGGATTAAGGGACTTGATTCTTGAGAAGAAGAAAGAGCCTACTTGCATTCAAAGCCACTCCTTCATCAACCAAGCTCAAAGGGCTTAATTAGGAGTATCAACTCGTCCAAGGTAGTGAGTCCCCTCTTTTTTAAGTTTTAAACTCTTTACCTTCATTATAAGCCTTAATTGGTTGCTTTTTGTGTATTTTCTTGAATCATATTACTTATTTTAAGTTCATAGAGGAGCATGATTGCATGACACATTGAATATTGATTGTTGATACTTGTATATTTGTGTCTATTTCTCATTCACATGCTTGATCATCATATTTCTTGGAATTTAAGAAATGCAGAGTGTTCTCACCTCTGTTAAAGAGGTGACATCTCATCATAGAGGTGTCGCCCCTTCATGATAAGGCGATGGAGGCATCGCCTCTTGGTCAGGAGGAGATGCCTCTTTAAAAGGCATCGCCTCTTTGATAGAACTCTGCATGTTTATGACTTGATTTTCAACTAGAATTTTGCATATTTGACATAATTTCCTTGTTTAATTTATTATATTTCTTGTGACTATATATGATTCATGTGTTGATCAATAGTGTTTCTAGGTTATTCTCCTCTTTTTTACATTATTTAGTGGATTATTTTATGAGCTTATTTTCGTTTATTTTTTGTGCATATTATATGTTGATGATTTGTAAATATTATTGTTGTTGTTGTGTGGAATTAACTTGTATGTGTTGTAGGCATTATTTGGTGATTTTTAATCACTAAACGTTTGCTTTATTTATATTTTTTTAGTATTAATTTATATAATTAATTAGTTTATTTTTGGTTTATGTATAGTTTATTTTTAGTATTTTTATGCTTGTTTACACCAAAAAGTTGTAATCCTTAATCCCTTTCTCCTTTTATTTGGAATGAATGGTTGTAAATTATTTTTATTTATTTTATTTAATTATTTGTGATTGAATGTCGGGGATATAAGCATGAAATGAGACTAATGTACAAACTGGGAATAAAATATAAAATTGAAAACCAATCGCGATTTGCATGTTAATAAAGAAATAATTTAATAATCAAAGGTAATAAAATACAAATCACACACGGAGGCCAACCGTAAGGTTGGGTGGGCATTCCAAAAGCCCATACCCAGTTTCCAAACCCGATCTCTGATGACGGCTTTTAGGAACCTCTGTGGAATCCAGTTGCTGTACAGTGTGTCCCGACTTTCATCTAGGTGACGACTCCATCTCCGTTTTGGGCCCCAAGCCCATTATGTATTTCCTAGTAAGCCCCGAGCTTACATAGTGTCATGGTCACCAACACTTGGGTGCACAACCAAACCTCGCCGCTTACAATGGTAACTCCACTGTGGATAGAGAAACTGACTCCAAGTGTTTTGTAATTTATCATCTTTGATTGTTTCTTTATTTCCTTCACAAATTTTGCATTCACTACACGTTTTCACACGATGCACTCCAAGTCCCAAATAAATTGGCAATAATCTTTGCTTTGCTGCTTGTGTTTCATTTAAACTTGGTAGTGAGGTATTTAATTATTGTCACCCATAGCACATACCCATCCACGTCACATGAACCATTGAGTAGGGAGACGTAATGGATGAATATAGTTGTGGGAGCTGAAACTTATTACCCAAGACTCAGCTCATGTAATGGCCTAGCAATTTCCACTAGGATTTTTCCAAATGCATGTGTTTTATGCCATATGGGAATCCTTTAAATAAGGCCTAAGCCCATTATAAAATAAGCCTTGATAAGACGGGCCTTTCATGCCTATTATTAGCCCATTTCAATGGGATATTAACAAGTTGGGCATTTGATATCATCCTTAGCCCATTTAAAATGGACTTTGGAAGTATTTGGAGGAAGTACCACTTGTTTGCATTGTCTGAAGAGTTATCTTGCATCCATCGATTTTATTATCCCCTGTTGGTAATCAAAACCCATAACAAAAATCCTAGGGCAAGGAACTCACCATTGAACACTTATGTAGGAGAAATAAGGGTGAAGATATCGTTAAAGAGCTTTTTGTGTTGTCCTCTAATACGTGCATATATGTTTTGTTTTGTTTTCCTTTTTACTAGTAGGTTTGCATTTCATGCATACATGCCATGCATGTTTTTTACCATCAATGGTTGCAGATATAGATCCACAGTAGTTTGCCAGTTGGAAGCGATCTGACACAGGCTATCTAGTTAAAATTTGTAGAGTGATTAAGATGACAGAATTTGATGCTGAAGCCTTTAAGGAACAGTTAAAAACTGAAATGGCCAAACAAACCAGGGCTATTATGAGAGAAATTATATGGGGAAATGATAAGCACAGCTAGAGGGGAACCGCTAGCACCACAACCGTCAATGCCCCAACCACCGGCACCTTAACCTCAATCTTTTGATTTGGATGCCGAGATTCTTGAAAGGCAAGAGGTAGAAGATAATCAATAGACAGTATTGGTAAAACCTGTTATCCATCAGAAAGAAGATGCCAAGGGAAATATAGAGAAGCCAAATTGGGCTAAAGACCTTGTCAAGTCTATGGCTCAAATGCAGCTAATGATGAAGGAAAAAGTGATTAATGCCCAAATGTGCTATTCTGAGCTGAGCCTGGATAAGGATGATGATCGCCTGCCATGGAAGTTTAAGGTTCCTAATATAAAGAAGTTCACTAGCACAGAGGACCCCCACCTCTATTTAAAGCAGTATGTGACCCACATAAAGATAATTAAACTAACTAAAGCGTAGATTATGAAGTAATTCCCCTATCTTTGGAAGGAGCACCCATCATATGGTATTATGCACTAGAATCCCGTGTTCAAGTTGATTGGGAGGAACTATGCGATGCATTCATTAAGCAGTATAGTCTTAACATTTAAATGGAGGCTTCCCTGAGAGACTTACAGAACCTAAAATAGAAATTCAATTAATCTTCTGTGGATTATTTGATCAAGTGGAGAGCCAAATTAGCACAGACGAAGCAATGGCTCGGGGAATCTGATCAGTTGGTAATAGCTATGGAAGGGTATGTACTCCCTCTCTCCAAGAAACTAAGGGATTTAAGGATTCAAAACTTTGAGAAGTTATGCAGGTTTGAAGTACATAAAGAATCAAACCTCGTACAAGAAAAGAAGTTCTTTAGTGGAAGATCTGTGAACAGAGAAGGGTTTGGGTCTAGCGGTGGAGTCGGGCCAAGTAACAATATACAAATCAATGCAGTCAGGCAATCCCAAAGGTTTTCTAATTTGGGAAGACCCCTCTCCAAAGTCCTGTAAAAGTTTATTAAGAATAACCTTCTATAACCCTTACCTAACTGACCTCTTTTCCCAAATGCCGACCCAAAACTATACTGTAAATACCACCAGAACATTGGGCATAATATAGAAAGTTGCACTCACTTGAAACACGAGATTCAAGATTTGATCGATTCAGGCAAAATAACTGACCCAGAAACTAAAAAACCAAGTACCCAAAATAACCCTTTATCCAACTATGGAAAAGTACCACCACCAAATTTCAATATCTTAATGATCAATATGGGCCTAATAGAGGAACAAGTTATTAATTCCTTTATTGATGTCACACCTACCTCACCAAAACCACAACTAAAAAACTTGAATCTGAAGTAGCAGGACATTGAGTCTCATGTAAACGTGCTGGATATTTAGAGTTCTAACGATGAAGAGGGAGAAGCAGTTGATCTGTGGAAGAATAGTAAGAGGAGAATAGTGCAGTCCACTGAGAAATTGAAGGAAGGGGAGCATGAAGTGAAGAAGGCTGAGGCAGAGAAAGAAGGAAGTAGTTCATAATTGGGATCCAAGAAAAATGAGAAAGCTGAGGAGATTATTGAGACTAAAAGTGATGCAAAAACTCTTGCTAGTATTTGGGACCTGTTTATGAACTCCTAGGCACATCGGGAAGCATTAGTTTTTGCTCTCGATCACAAGAAGATACCTTCGACACACACTCTAGAGCAAATGGTGAGCTTGCTAACTAAAAGCCCTCAGAGGGCAATTATGTTCACAAATGATGACCTGCCCTTAAAAGGAAGGGATCACAATAAAGCCTTGTTCATTAAGGTCGAAGAGAAAGGCAAATTGACATGTTGTGTCATGGTCAATAATGAGTCAGCCATCAATGTATGTCCTTTGAAGATCCTACCGAAGCTGGGCTTGATGGTAGCTGATTTGAAACCCTTTGATGTAGCCATAAAGGCTTATGATGATACGAAAAGGCTAGTTGAAGGAACTTTTCGAGATTTAGTGTAATATCTTGAGATTTTAAATATTTTTAAACTGTATCGAGATATGCAGTGTTAATAATTTTAATAAATATATTTGACTATTTAATTAATTTTTTAATTATTAAAGTTATTTTTTAATTATTTTAAGTTTCCTACGTAAAATTTTCCTGATAATTATATTTTTTGGAAAATAAAACCTAAATAAATATTTATTATTTATGTTAGTCCGTTTTACGTAATTGCATGATTTTAATTATCATATTAATATATATACATATACATGCATTTATATACATATTTAGCATTTTAGGTTTATTTTTAATTATGTATGTATATATAAAGTTTTATTTAATTAATATGTGTTATATATATCTATATATGTATATAGATATTGTTATTTTTAGACATGTGGTGTAGGAATTTTGTGAATATAATATTATTATATTATAATATAAGTTACTAAAGTTATATATATATATATATATATATATATATATATATATATATATATATATATATATATATATATATATATATATATAAAGTTAAGTTAATTTATGTTTTGTGCCACTCCCTTCTCCCTCACTATCCCGACGCCCCTACCTCCATTTCCGCCGCTGCTAACTCCTTCCCTCATCGTCGGTGTGCTACCACCCTCTCCAACTCGCTCCGCCGCCTGCTACTCACATTTCCGACGAGTTTTGATCATTTTTAACCTGAGAAGCCGAAACTCAAGCCTAACTCCGTTCACCATGATTCCAGCCACCAAATTGGACGCCGCCAGTCTCTATCTCTTCCTTGAGCTCCGTTGAGTGCATTTCTAGGCTTGGTTTTACTTGATTTGATCTAGATTTTCTTTGGTGACCAATTTTCTATTTTGGCCATTTTGAATTCTTTAATTTTTTGAACTTCAATTTTAATGAGTAAAGCTAAGTTCCTTCACAAATATTGTTTCTAGTAGGTCAATCTACATCTTGTAATTTTTGTAGAATTTTTGGAATTTATTTTGATTTTTGTGAATTTTTTATTATTTTATTAATATTTTCTAATTTTCATAAATTAATTAAATAAATTGTGAAATTGTAATTTATGGTGTTTATAGAGGTTGAAATGAATTTTAGAATTTAATTTGTAATTTTTGTGATTTTTGTATAATTATTATGAATTTATTTAGTTTAGGTGATTTTTGGAAAATTAGGTTAAATGAGAATTTTGTTAAAATTAATTGGTTAATTGAGTATGATTATTGATTTTATTGAATTATATTTTTAGAAATTAATTTTTGAGCAATTGAATAATTTTTAGTGAATTTTTGAATAATTATAGTATATTATGTGAATTTATATATAACTAGAGGTATTTTGGTAATTTGGTAATAAATTGGTTGAAAATTAAATTAAATTGGTTTTAATAATTATTTGAGGTATAAAAATGATTTTTATAAGTTATTTAGTATTTTTAACTAATTAAAACTATTTTTCAAAAATTATTTTCAAAATATATATAATATACTATTTTTGTAAATAAATGAGTTTTTAGTGAATTTTAATATGTTTTTGGACTAATTAAGTAATTTGGATTTATTAAATGAATTTTGGTTAATATTTGTGAATTTATCGAGAATTTTTGATTTTTAATAATATTTTATTAAAATTAGGGTTTTTATGTAATTATCGGTAAAATAATTGTTTTTAGTATTTAAATACCTAAATTGCTATATTTTGATATATAAAGGGTATTTTCGATATTTTTGGAATTTTAATATATTCTGTGAATGTCTCGTGAATTGTGAACCTCGGTCGGTAGAATCGTAGTTTGGGAGTCCGACCGAGGGTTGTGTGGTTGTATATTCTCAAAGTGTGTTTCTTTGCAGGACTGGCTCTATTTTCTAAGTAGAGAGATGTCTGTTTTATAGGAGAGGTTCTGCCGAATTTTCGATAGAATTCTCGTAAAATGTAACATTCGGTTAAATTCTTATTCCTAATTTGTGTCCAGTATTCTAGATCGAATCTTTAGAATTTCATTAGATTTATTCTGATTTCGTGTTGTTGTTTATTTGTTTAGTTGCGCCGAGACCGAGACCTAGTGGACCAGGCCCATCAGACCCTTCTCGTGGAGCGCAACTGTGAGTTGTTATTTTATATATACGTGTTTTAGGATTGCATGTTTTAGAAATGTATGTTTAAATTTTATGAAATATGCATAAATGGTTTAATAATTGCTTAGGTATGTTTTAGGTATATATTGGTATATTTTAAATTAAATGCATGTTTTATTATTGAATTATACTTAAAATGTTTTTAAGCATATGTATAGTTTATTTCTAGTTTATTTTATAATTGAATTGAATTTATTTGACATATATATACTCGAAATATACTTAGTTTATTTTGTGGTATATTTTTAGTATATATATATGATTTTTATTGTTATTTTAATTAAAGTCATGCATCATTTATTTCATGAATGAATGGATTTATTTTGAATGAAGGATATCAATAGAACGTGCTATTTAATGGGCAACACTAGGACCGAGTACGTACCGGTACGACGATAGAATTTAGGTTAAATTACTAACCTATTTGTGGATATTGATTGGATTGATTGATTGATGTGTGATGTGATTTGAAAGTGTGATTGTTGGAGCTCGATTGACTAAGTGTCCCGGGGCCAATCACACTGATAGTCAGACTGCTGGAGCTCAGTTGACTTAGTGTCTCGAGGCCAGTCTATTGTCGAATGGAATAAATGAATTTATATGGAATAAATGAGCCTGTATGGCTAGAGTGTTGTCTAACACTATTTGAGGTTGCGATCATTTAAGGTTCTATTTGATCCTTTATAAACGGTTATTATTTTTCGTATTATATAAAATGATTTTTGCTACATCTGTGTGTATTTGCCTGTATATATATTTATTATATGTATACTATTGAATGTGTGCATTTGTCATTTAGCTATGCATGTATATATATTCTAACAATTCACTCAGTGAGGTCTGACTCCCCTCTGTTGACATTTTTTTCAGGAGAGCCTTCATCCTCAGACCCCAATAGCAGACTTTTACGTCGGATTTCCTCCGCCCCGACTTTATTGTGTAAAC
This sequence comes from Mallotus nudiflorus, assembly GCA_947683625.1. Classification (NCBI taxonomy): domain Eukaryota; kingdom Viridiplantae; phylum Streptophyta; class Magnoliopsida; order Malpighiales; family Euphorbiaceae; genus Mallotus; species Mallotus nudiflorus. The sequence goes on from CANTUR010001210.1 coordinate 386,013, forward strand.
TTCTTATCTAAGTTTTATTTGTATTCTAGACACTGCAGTAGTTGTGTTTGTGGGCTGTATGTATTATATATGTATGAGATTTATATTTTAAAGGTTTGAAACCGTGAATTTGTATTAAAAATTTTATATATATGAGATGGATTTGTACTATTAAATCAGTGGATGAGTTATATTATTACTTATGAGATTTTAATTTCCGTTGCAAGATATTTTATTTATTTTATTATTATTGCATGCTTTTATTTTATTTTTAAGGCTTGCTGCGGGTTCCAGATTCGAAAGAATTCCCGTTCCGTAGCGCCGGTCATGGCCCCTTGTTTTGGGTCGTGACATTTAGTCAAGATTGGACTCATTGAAGTTTTGTTTAACCTTCATGTAATAGACATCCTAGCCACCTTTGATATTCTTCTAGGAAGACTGTGGTTCCATCCTTTGAGCGGAGTGTCGTCCACCATTCATCAAAAAGATCAAATTTTCACTTAAGAGGAGGGTGGTTACTATAATGGCTGAAACAGAGGCTGCAATTGCAGCATTAAAAATACCTCTTACTGAGATCTTGAATAGCCCGATTTTCGAAGTTTGCATGATTTATGAAGATAAGCTGAACCCAAAGATTGTCAGTATGATGAAGAGCATGCAGTTTGTGCCTGGGATAGGACTCAGAAAGAATCAGCAGGGCCCACCAGGATTTATTGAACCCAAAGTACCGATTCTGAAGATGAGTTAGGATATTCAAGGGAAGATGAGTCTAATGAAAGGGAGGAAACTAAAGGAAAGTTTGGGAAAAGCAAAATTATGGCTGAGTTGAAGAAGAAGACGCTTTAGGAAACATTTATAGAGGAAGGTGCCAATTACCCCTATCAAGGAACTCCTGAGCATCTAATGATTGCTGAGAAGCTGGGCCTTAGGTTTGAAATCTTCATCAAATATATGGATGGGATCTAAGAACCCATTGTTGAAGAGCCTATAGTAGAAGAGCTGGTATTGACTTCGAAATCATAAGGGAATATTCCTACAGTGGAGCTGAAGGACGTCACTGACCAGGAAGAGGAATTCATTGTCACAACCCAAAATAGGGGCCATGACCGACGCTAGGGAACGAGAATTCTTTCGAATTTGGAACCTGTAGCAAGCCTTAAAAATAAAAGCATGCAATATAATAAAATAAATAAAATATTTATTTAGTGAAAATTAAATCTTACAAAAATAAAATAACTTCTCAACATCTTTTAATAGCATAAAATCACATTATATATATATTATAAATAGACATCTTTTAATACAACCTTCAAAGAAACACTCTGAAGTAAAATCCTCTTATATGCATAAATATAAATACAACTCTCAACAGATTTAAATACAACCACTACTACAGTATCTATTGTACAAAATTAACTCAAGTAAGTGATTTACATAATAGAGCCGGAGCGGAAGAAATCCGATGGACAGGTTTACTGCTGAGGTTTGAAGAAAAGGACTCTCCTGTAAAAACATCAACTGAGGGGAGTCAGACCTGAGTGAATTATCATAATATATATACACGCATAGCTAAATTTCAAATGCAGACACTCAAAAGTATATATAATAAATATATATATATAGGCAAATACACACAGATGCAATGAAAATTATTTTAATGCTGAATCATCAGTTATGAATGATCAAATAAAACCCTATATGATCGCAACCTCAATACCAATAGAGAGTACTCTAGCCATATAAGCCCACTTATTTCCAAGTAAATCCACTTAATCCATATGGACAGCAGACTGACCCAGAGACACTAAGTCGATCGGGCTCCAGCAGTCTAACTGTCAGTGTGATTGACCCCGAGACACTTGGTCAACCGAACTCCAGCAATCACATTTTCAATCACATCAATCTCAATCAAATTAATATCAATCAATCATAATCACCACAATTAATTTTCACTTAGCTCTAATCTAACGCACCGGTACGTACATGGTCCTAGTGCTGCCCACTAGGAAGCACGTTCTATCGATATCCTTCATTTATATTAAAACATATATTCAAAAAATAAATGATGTATAATGATACTTAAAATAAAAAAATATACCATATATATACCGGAAATATACCTAAACTAAACTAAGTATATTTCAGGTATATATACGTATAATCAACTCAAATAAATCACGAAACATATTAAATTAAATCAATAATATATTTGAAAACAAGCTATATTTAATTGAAGAGGAAAATATGCATTTATTTCATAATATATCAAAAATATACTAAAAGTATACCTAAAATATACTTAAATATTCAAATAGGTAATTATGCAAAGTTTATATTTAAAATGTAGAATTCTAAAATATGCACCCTAAGCAATGCATATATATTATAATAACTCATAGTTGTGCGCTTCTCGAGACGGGTCCGACGGGCCCGGTCCACTAGGTCTCGGTCTCGGCATAATTAACAAATAAATAATAACACAAAAATCAATATAATTCTAACTTAACTTCTGAAAACTCGATTTAGGATTCTAAACACAGACAGAAAATATGAATTATACCCGATGTCACGTTTTACAAGAATTCTATCGAAAATTCGATAAAACCTCCTCTGCAAAACGGACATCTCTCTACTTAAAAAGTAGAGTCGGTCTTGCAAGAAAAATACACTTCGAATAGAATTCACAAAATATTGTTATAACCCTCGGTCAGAATCCCAAACTATAAATTCCACCGACCAAGGTTCACAATTCACAATAATATACACCAAATATATTAAAATTCCATAAATACAGAAAATACCCTTTTGATACCAAAATATAGCAATTTAAATATTTAAACATTAAAAATAATTATTTTATCGATATTTACTTAAAAATCCTAATATTAATATAATATTATAAAAAATCGATATATCCCAATAAATTCACAAATATTAATGAAAATTCATTTTATAAATCCAAATTACTCGATTAGTCCAAAAACATACTAAGAATTACTAAAAACTCATTTATTTATAAAAATAGTATATTATATATAATTTGAAAATAATTTTTGAAAAATAGTATTAATTAGTTAAAAATATTAAATAATTTGTAAAAATCATTTTTATACCTCAAATAATTATTAAAACCAATTAAACTTAATATTTAACTAAAATTACTACCAAATTACCAAAATACCCTTAGTATATAAAAATTCATATAATATACTAAAAATACTCAAAAATTCAATAAAAATTATATAATTACTCTAAAATTATTTTCTCAACATATAATTCAATAAAATCAACAATTATTCTCAATTAACTAATTAATTTTAATAAAATACATATATAACCTATATTTCCAAAATTGACATAAACTAAATAAAATTATAATAATTACATAAAAATCATAAAAATTATAAATTAAATTCTAAAATTAATTTCAATCACCAAAAACACTAAAAATTACAATTTCACAATTTATTTAATTAATTTACGAAAATAATAAAATAATAAAAAATTCACAAAAATCAAAATAAATTCCAAAATTACAAAAAAATTCCCAGAGGTAGATTAAGCTAAGGGGATCATTATTTGTGAAGGAATTAAGCTTGAATCACAAAGAATGAAGTTAAAAAAAATCAAGAATAAAAAATGGCCGAAATTGAAAACTAGCTAAAACCTTACTAAATTGAGTTTTTAGGAAAAAGAAAGCTTGGAATCATTCTCTAGGGAGTCTATGGCACCAAAATCACCGAGTTTGGTGGCCGGAACCATGAGGAACGGTGGAAGAACCAACTCTCGGGTAAATCGCGTTCTTTAGCTGCTGCCGGTGCCGGAGAGGACGATAGGAGGCAGCGGAGCTGCGGGAGGAAGAGGGTGGATGTTCGGGAGGCACACCAATGGTAGTCAGCCAGAGTTGTAGAGATGAGGGGACGGTGAGGGTGGGTTTCGGGATGAAGGGGAAGAAGAAAATGGTTTTTGTTATGTTTATATGTATATATGTATATATTAATATAAATTTATATTATAATAATATAAAATTATAATATATTCACATTAAACACACAGCACCCATTTAATATACACATGCTTAAATATATATATATATATATATATATATATATATATATATATATACACATAATTTTAATATAATTTATATACATAATTTTAATATTAAACCCTAATATTATTCATGCATGCATATATATGTATAACTTATAAAAATTACGGTCAATAACGTAATTTATTAGAATAATAATATTAAAATATTAATGCTCCAAATTAAAGATTTATTAAAATACTATTTCCCGAAATAAAAATTTAAAAACGTATATTTACGAAAAATATATTAATTAAACGTAAAATAATAACGATAATAATTTTTCAAAATAATGAAATAATAATCAATTGTTATTTTAAAATTATTAACACTGCATATCCCATTTTAAATTAAAATAATTTAAAAACTCGGGTTATAACATTCAACTTTGAAACCTTTGTTCTTAATTTTAGTATAGATGTTTTATGTGATGACATTGACCTTTCTGTTTCTAATTTGTTTGAGATTGATGACCTTTTTCTTTTTAAAGTTAATGTGATGAAGTCTGATTATGCTTATTTGTGCGATGTGTTTCCTAATGGTTATGTTGTGTGTGATGATCATTTCATGCATATGTTTGATATTAATTCAGTGTAAACTAAATCATTTAATCTAGGCATAAGTGATAATCCTAAAAATAAACTTATTGCTTATGACTTATGACTTAACTCCTGATAAGAGAGAAAAAATGAAAGAAACTCTTGAAATAAGATAGAAAGTATTTGCTTGGGGCTATGAGGATATGCCTGGGATTGATAGAGAGATTGCAGAATATAGGATTCCTAGATATCCTCATATTACACTGATAAAACAAAAAGAGAGAAGACTAAGGCTAGAATGGGCTCTCCTAGTAAAAAAAGAAGTTGAAAAATAGCTACAAGCAAAGTTCCTAGAAGTGGTAGATGACACCCAATGGTTGGCTAACATAGTCCCAGTTCCCAAGAAAGATGGTAAAGTCAAGATGTGTGTGGACTATAGGGACTTGAACAATATTTTCCCTTACCACATATTGACACCTTGGTCAACAGTGCAGCTTCCAGCACCATGTACTCCTTTATGGATGACTTCTCGGGATATAATTAGATCATGATAGCAGTGATGGATAAGTTGAAGAATTTTTTCATTATTGAGTGGGGGTGTTTATTATTACACAGTTATGCCATTTAGATTAAAAAATGTAGGGGCTATTTACCAAAGAATGGATATTACACTATTACATGACCTAATCCATAAAGAGATAGAAGTGTATATAGATAACATGATGGTGAAGTCTTTGACCAGAGAAGGGCATTTCAAAGCCTTAGATAAGTTCCTGGCAAGAGCTTAAAAGTATAACCTTAGACTGAATTCGAAGAAATGTATTTTTGGGGTGACATCTGGAAAACTATTGGGATATATTGTCAGTAAAAAAGGTATAGAGGTGGATCCAGACAAAGTCAGAGCAATTAGAGAAATGCCTGCACCAAAGAATGAGAAAGAAGTTAGAGGGTTTATAGGAAAACTACAATACATCAGCAGATTTATAGCCAAATTGACTACCATTTGTGAGCCGATCTTCAAGCTTTTAAAGAAGAATCAGCCGATTATCTAGGATGACAAGTGTCAGCAAGGCTTTGAAACTATTAAGCAGTATTTGATGAATCCTCCAATTTTGCAGCTACTAAGACTGGGGAACCCTTAATTCTTTACCTGGCTATAGAAAAGATGCGATTGGTGCAATGTTGGCTCAAGAAAGAGAAAAGAGAGTTGAGCATGTCATATATTATCTGAGTGAAAAGCTTCTGCCCTATTAAACCAATTATAGTCTAGTAGAAAGAACTTATTCGGCTGTAATTTAGGCAACAAATAAGCTATGACATTACTTCTAGTCCTACAGGATTCAAGCGGTTTCTAAGCATGATTCCCTTATATATCTTCAGCAGACTCCGTCACTGATAAGGAAATCAACCAGACGGTTAGTCCTACTCACTAAATTTGACATAGACTATGTTACTAAAAAGGTGATAAAAGGAAGAGCTGTGGTAGACTTCTTGGCCTAAAATCTAGTGGATGATGAACAAGAATGGGAGTTAGAATTTTTGGATGAACACTTTGGGGTAATAGAAATCTAGACCTAGAAAATGTAATTTGATGGGGCAATGAACAGTAGAGGGCAGGCATTGGTGTAATTTTGGTCTTGCAAGAAGGAGAAATAATCTCGATGGCAAAGAGGCTGGAATTCAAGTCACTAACAACCAAGCTAAATACGAAGCCTTCATTTTTTATCTGGAAGCACTCAGGAATGTGGGGGCACAAGAGGTAATATTGTATGGGGATTTGATGTTGGTAGTAAAGCATTTCACCAAGGAATAGGAAGTGAAGGAAGATAAGCTAAAGCCGTATTGGGATTATTCAGCCATGATCCTATTATCCTTCATGCAATATAGGTTCATACACTTGCCCTGAGAGGAAAATCAAATGGTAGATGCATTAGCTACCCTAGCTTCGACATAGGAAGGAGGTAGACAAGCAGAAATGAAGCCTTTTATCTTAGTAAGGGCTTGAATTCCTTACTATAAGGAAATCAAAATAATGTCGATCGATCTAGTAGAGAAGCCTTGGTTTTATGATCTACAATGATATATTGAGATAGGGCAATTCCCTGAGGAAGCCAATAAAAAAGAAAGGATGTCGCTAAGGATGTTGTCACAGTAATTTATTAGCCACAACATGATGTTGTACAAAAGGATGCCAGCTAGAGTACACCTAAGATGTGTTGATAAGGGTGAGGCATAAAAGATCATGGAAGCAGTTCATGAGGCTGTATGTGGGCCGCATATGAATGGAACAATCCTCACTAAAAAGATAACTCGTCAAGGGTACTTCTAGCTAACCATGGAGGCAGATTGCGTAAAGTATGTAAAAAAATGCCATAACTGCCAAGTCTATGGTGATGTGAGACATAAGGCCGAAAGCATCCAATGAACATCATTATATCATAGTGGCAATCGACCATTTCTCTAAATGGGTAGAAGCGAAATCATTCACCACCATAAGGGAGAAACAAATGGCCAAGTTCATAGAGAAGAACATAATTTTTCGATATAGGTTGCCTCATTAGGTCATCACTAATAATGGTGTTCAGTTTAGAGCAGAAATGACCACCTTGTTGGAAGAATACAAGATTGAGCATCATAAATCATCCCCTTATAGACCATAGGCGAACGGAGCTGTAGAAATAACAAACAAGAATGTGAAAAGAATATTGGCCAAGATACTAGAAAATTATAAAGATTAGGTAAGTTATCTATAGTTTGCATTATGGGGATATAGAACTATTGCCATAACATTAACAGGAGCCACTCTGTATTCTCTGGTATATGGATGTGAAGTTGTGTTGCCAATTAAAGTCAAAATTCAGTCCTTAAGGGTTCTCCTAGAGTCTAAAATATTTGAGTATCAATAGGTAGAGAGCCGATTGGCACAACTAACTTTGTTGGATGAAAAGAGAATGAAGGCTATGTATCACTCTCAGTTGTATTAGAAAAGGATAGCCCGGGCTTATAATAAGAAGATTAAACCAGGCAAGATCAAAGAGGGTGACTTGGTCTCAAAGCTCACTAGGGCAATCATAACTGATCCACGGGAGAAGTTCAAGCCAAACTGGGAAGGTCCCTACTAAGTGAAGAAGCTATTTTCAAAAGGGACCACTATTTTGTCTGACTTGGAGGGAAAAGAATTCAGAGAGCCCATCAATATGGACAAGCTCAAGAAATACTTTCTGTAAAGTCTTATTAGGGAGAAAACCTCAAAAGAGGCTACCTAGGCAAAAGTTAGAGACAGAAAAAGAAAAAAGTAAAAAGTCCTATTGGATTGAAAGCCTAAAAAGGCGGTCTAGGCAAAAGTAAAGGACATGTAAAATGAGAAAGAGAGAAAAGAGAAAATAGTTAGTTGGAAAACTTGCAAGGGCAAGCCAATTAATAATAGGAGATATATATGAAGCAAAATTATATAGTCACATTGTGCTTAAATTAAATGGAATAGATTGCCTTTATTATTTTAAACATTGCATTAAATGCTTATTACACTTATGTCTAACTTAAAAGGAAATCTCATTCGGCAAAAAAAGTACATAAAAAGACTAAGTTTCATAAACTGTATAATATTGTTTGCTTCTTTTGTGACTCCCCTGGGCGCTCGATGCTTGTAATGCCATTGTCCTTTTATTTCTTATAAATTTATCCTTTTCTACTTGTTGTAGTTGAACCCACACCTTGTGATGGTCATCGATAGACTGATCTCCATTGTAGTCAATGAACCTCTTAATAAACCTCTAAGGCCAAGTAGTAACTAGGTTATCCATAAAATTCTGAGAAAGAGGTCCTAATTTGAACTTATGTTTAAGCTCCACGGTTCCTTATTTTTTTCGATATTGTTTGTAAAGTCGAGCTGGATTGTAGAAGGTGGCAAAATGGAGGTGTGTTAAGGGAACACAGTAGGTATAGGACCAGAGAGTCACATGCTACAGCCTCCACCATGGACACATCCATAGAATCAAAGTATCAGGGAATGTAAATAACCAGTTATGGATGTCCTTCAGGATAGGATGAAGTCTCTTTGTATGACAGTGTTTGGCCTTGTAGTGAGCAATGTCTCTAGAAGGTTCGGGCAATCTCAGTTTCTATTGCAACCAAGCTTGTAGAATTTAAAAATGGGTAAGAATAATGAAAATCAAAAAGTGATAAGAGAAAGAAGAGACTCACCTCTAATAGAAATGGACTCCCAGAGAATCTCCTGGTCTCAAAAAAGTTATCAAGTCTGATAATGGTCTCAACCAGGATGAGGGGGAAAGGGTTCATTCCACTCTCCACTTGGTCCAGAACATGTAGGATCTTCAGGTCACAATTACCAAAAGGGGAGACCAACAAGAACTGAGCATATAGGCAGAGTGTCATCATTCGAGGCTAAGGAACCTCACTACTGTCTACAGCCGCTATCGTCTCTATAAAAGGGCTAAGAAGGATTTCGTTGTAGAAAATGTGACGAAGAGAGGATTGAGGAGACATACTGAATAATCTTTCAATTTGGTATTTGATGGTGTTCAAATCCGGGGTTATGACTAGAGGAATAACAATTTGTCTAGCAGAATCCATGTGAAAACCCAAGATAGCTTTAAATTCCTCTAGTAGGGGATAGATCTCCACTGTGTTGAACTGGAAAACATGTTTTTGAGGACACCAAAACTAAGCAAGAACATAGAGAAATGAGAAGTTGATCTTCCTAACATGTAAGGATCGAAAGGTGGATAGGTGAAATAGCTCTATTCTAGCCCATAACCCGCCATACACCATCCAGACTTTTCAAAATTGGTTGTAGTTGTTTCAAGCTTCTCTTAGCCATGATTGGGGGTCAGAATATTGTCTGGGAAAGAAGAATAGGGGGAAGCGGCGAGATGAAGAAATTAGGCATTTTGAAGAAGATTTGAAGGTTTTTATAGCTATAGGGTAGGCGTGTAGAGGCGTTCGCCTCTACGTTTAGGTGACGCCTCTATGTGAAGAGGCGAATGATCTATCGCCTCTTCATATAGAGGTGATGCCCCTTCAAAGAGGCGACACCTCTACGACAAGCAGAATAGGTCTTTATATTACTGGGAATTCTCTAGGCTGTATATGTAAAGTCAGAGCAAAGCATTTCAGAGATGAAAGGCCTTCATTCATTTAAAATTTCTCTAAAGTTCTTAATGCAAAATATGAAGGCATAGAAAAGGGTCAATCAAATAAAAATCAATTCAAATAGATAGAGGGCAACAATGTAAAGCCTCTAATCTTCCTAGACAAGGACACCCATATACTAATAAAAATCTACAGAGGGTCCTCTCTACTCATCACTGTCGGACTCATCGGCCTCCTTATTAACTGGCTCGTCCATATGCTCATCAACTAGGTCATCCATAAAAGCATCAGTAGGATCGGTCCTATCATCCTCATTGCTATCCTTGGACTCCTTGTCAGTTGCCCCTTCCTCCTCATCACCCTCAACTTGAAGAGCGGCGAGCTGGCACTCCAAGGCAGTGATCCTAGCTTGGCTGGCCTTATCTCAATTCTATTAAAGCACAATAAGAGGTAAGAAATAATGAAAGCATGCATACATATAGAAATAGAGCATATTTTGTACGTACCTTCCATTGTTATGTCACTTGCATCAGGAAGTCCCTATGGGCCTCAACCACTCGGTACATGTACTCTCCCTGATCTTGAGGTATTTGTTCCATTGATAATATTAGAATTAACCATATGTTGTAAGACTTGAGAACATAATTTCCAGAGAAGGAAACTTATATTGGTAGTAGCCTCTGGGAAGAATGATGACTCCAAAGTCATATACAGTGTCAGAAACTGACAAGAGAGCTCATAAGACGGCATCCAACAATGAGTCAATAGATCGAGAGTGGTAGTGAGTCTGCTAGCCATTACCTGGGATTGAGAGCGAGAGGGGTTTGTCGAGGACGGCGCCCTAGAAGAAGAACCCTCACCAGTGGGAATGATATATGGGCACTGATGAGGCCTCTCCTGTGCATATGGCCTAGGGCAAGGAGCGGGTGCCTTAGTAGCTACCTAAAAGATAAAAAATAAGTCAAAGAACAACATCTATAAGTAAATATAAAATAATAAATAAAATAAAGCATTGCATGCTTACCTAAAGTACAGGCTCAGGAAGGGGCATTCACTGCAAAAGATGAGCTCGTGTAAAGTTCACATAGCAAGACTTCCTCCGCTTACAATAGTTTGCAGCATCCTCTCCTTGCAGGGTATGATCGAGCTCATCTCTATCTAACTCATACGCCTAAAAGATGTGCCAGGGAGGAGTAAGAAGTGGACGCCTCACTCGCGCACCTGAACTCCACTGATGTATCCTCTCCTCGAGGAACCATACTCTATAATCAGGGCCTTTGAGCAGAACCCTCTTCCTAAAAAGATGGATGGAGCGAACTATGGCCTGCGTCCACCTAGCCTGACGGCCCCATAAGTTCGGGCATAGTTGCAAGAATAAACAAGTAAGTATGCGAATTCGAATAATAAGTTCATTGCTAATTTCAATTACATTTGTAGGTGCATACCTCATCATAAGTGAGCATGTTCAGCCACTCATAGTGGATGTGAATGCAGCCACAGGCTTCCTCCAACCTCAATTGGGACACCACTTCACCATCGCAAGGTAGGGAGTGTCAATGACTTTGGTGATCCCCACATCAGCTCTAACTCTAAAGCCCAATCTTGTAAAAAAATAAGGGATTGTTAGTAAGATCGAACAACGGTAGTTGGAATGGAATATGAAGAGAGAAAAGAGAAAATAAAATACTAGTATGACGTGCCAAAAATTACAAAGTCGTCTAGCTCCACGCACGAGCTCATCCATACTTCTGTAAAGATAAGCTAAGGCACAGCTACCCCAATCATAGGTTACCACCAAGTCTAAGTCCCTTAGAGGCCTCAGGAAGCTCAAGTCCTCAAAGTTGGATGTATCTGCAAAGAGAGTAGTGCCTAGGAGGTAAACGAGGAAAGCGCATACCACCTGATCGATCTGAAGGGGTGTAGTAGCTGCCTTAACTATAGCGCGGGTGTAGAAGCTCCTAATTAACTCAAGCTTCACTGTGTGGGCCCTTGTATGTCTGGGACCATCCTAAGCAGACGCTCGATGAAAACGATATAATCGGGAGATAACTGATGAAGGCTAGCATTAAAGGGAACAGAATCTCCAGCACAAGCAATGCTAGTAACTGCAGTAAAGGCCACCGGATCTAGGGTGAACTCCCCGAAAGGAAGATGAAAGGTGTGGGTGGTGTTAGACCACCTCTCCATTAGGGCATGCAAAGGCTGGTAATCTGTATGCCCCTGCTATGTTGGGAGTGCCAGGATAAAATCAGGGAACCCGATGTCATGAACCCTAGTCTGTATGGCCTCAGGAAGCTCATCATACTAGATCCGTGCACCGCTAAAGTTCCTAGCACACTTCATCGAGCTAAGGGAGTAAATTCATTATTTTACGTAATAAAAATTTAAAATTTTTGTTGGATTTTGTCACTGAGGTGATGCCTCTATCGAAGAGGTGACCACCTCAGTGAAAAGGCAACGCCTCTATGGAAAAGGTGATCGCCTTAGTGATGAGGTGATGCCTCTCTACATAGAGGCGATTCACCTCTTTAAGAGTAAGCCTGACTCAAAGAGGCAAACGCCTTTTCATGAAGAAGAAGAGGTGATCGCATCATCAAAGAGGCAACACCTCTTTATGTTGGTAATTTGACAAAATGATTTGAAATTTTAATTTTTGATCAAGAAAATTCAATTTCTTTTAGTTAAAATCATAAATATATATATATATATATATGAATAGAAACCCGATAGTATTCGATAATATTTGGAAGAAAAATTAAAGAAACTAATACTAACCTCTCCGGTGGCCAAGCCACAGATATGGGATCATACGTCTACAAAAAGGGGGATCTTGTCTCTAATATTGAGCTTGAAACTCCAAGAAGGGTGCACTATAAGTGTCATTAGGTCCTACATGGGCAAGTCTCGGGTCTGTGCGATGTCTATGTCAGAGAATAAGAGAGAAAGAGAAAAGGGAGGAAAAGAGATAAAAGAGAGAATTGAAAAGGTGAAAGTGACCCTTAGAGAAGAAAAGTGAGAAATTAAAAGAAAGGAAGATGAGGAGAAGAGGGTAAGGCCCACTTGATGAAATAAAACATCGAATGACCTAGGGCCTATAAAAAAATAAGAATTTTTGTGTCACCACTTGAGTGTACCTTAAAATTGATCTTTGGCAAAGAATGATTTGATTGAACCAGTAAAAGAATAAGCATTTAGTTGGGTTTGAATCCCCAAAGTGCGTGAAAGAATAAGTTTCTGGTCAGGTTTGAATTATTGAAGTGCGCAGAAGAACAAGCATCTGGTCGGGTTTGAATTCTCAAAGTGCGCAGAAGAACAAGCATCTGGTCGAGTTTGAATCCCCAAAGTGCATAGAAGAATAAGCATCTGATCGGGTTTAAATTCTCAAAGTGCGCGGAAGAACAAGCATCTGGTCAGGTTTGAATTCCCAAAGTGCGTAAAAGAACAAGCATATGGTAGGGTTTGAATCCCCGAAGTACGTAAAAGAATAAGCATCTAGTTGGGTTTGAATCCCCAAAGTACGCAGAAGAACAAGAATCTAATCGGGTTTGAATCCCCGAAGTGATTAAAAAAATAAGCATCTAGTCGGGTTTTAATCCCGAAGTGCACCAAAGAATAAGCGTCTGGTTGGGTTTGAATCACCAAAGTGCATAAAAGAACAAGCATCTGGTTGGATTTAAATCCCTGAAGTGCACATCTTAGGAGGTGTCTGGTTGGGTTTGAATCCTCGAAGTACATTCTTTTTTTACTGAGTAACTCTCGAGACAGGAAAACTTGAGTTTTATGCCAAACTATAATGAGTAACTGATCGGGCCAAGAAAACCCGAGGAACACGATTACGTTTCATCCCTTTTTACTGAGTGAAGACTGGGTTATGCTCAAGATTCACGCCAAACTATAATGAGTAACTTATTTGGCCAGGAAAACTCGAGGAACACATTTACGTTTCATCCTTTTTTATTGAGTGGAGGTTGGTCCATGCTCAAGATTCATGCCAAACTATAATGAGTAACTGATCAGGCCAGGAAAACCCAAGGAACATGGTTACGTTTCATCCTTTTTTACTGAGTGGAGGTTGGGCCATGCTCAAGATTCACACCAAACTATAATGAGTAACTGATCGTGCCAGGAAAACCCGAGGAACATAGTTACGCTTCATTTCTTCTACTAAGTGACTTGTCAAACCAAGAAAACTTAGGAATCATGCCAAATTTATAATGAGTAGCTAATCGAGTTAGCTTAACCCGAGGATCACGGCTACGTTTCCCTTCTATCTCTACTGAGTGAAATTGAGCTATATTTGAGATTCATGACAAAATTACTAATGAGTGACTGATCGGGCCAAAAAAATCCGAGGAACACAGTCATATTTCGAAGAAGAAGCTTGACCTCTTGGGTTTGAATTCCCAAGATTGACGGCTCGAGTAAAGCTTGTAGATCAGGTATGTTGTTCTTACTCTCTATTTGATATTCATGTTGCTTTTTAAAAAAATTATTTTCAAAAAATTTTAATTTTTTAAAAAACCAAGGTGGCAAACTATGGACACTATCAATTTGATCAGCCCACAACGAAAGCTCGATGATGAGAAAGTTTGAGTTTTGAATGCAAAAGGGAGCCCAAGACTTCTTTAAAATCGGCTCTGAAAGACCAAACACTAAGCCAAGCCCACAAAAAAAACCATGTCTAAGCCTAATCACTAAGTTAAAGCCCAAGCCCATCGCCCCTTGACCCACGGGCCTTGACCTGGCCCAGGTGAAGAGGCGATCGCCTTAACGAAGAGGCGTTGATGAGGCGATGCCTCATCGAAGAGGTGACGCCTCATCGAAGAGGTGCTGCCTCTTCACACCCACTCTCTACAATATTAAATGCCATTAATGACAGTGATTGAAAGCCCACCTACTGAGGATTTGGTCATTTTTGGATAAAGAAAAGGGAAAAAGGCAGGAAAGAGCTTAGGGAATGAAAAAAGGCAATGGGAGAGGGTGAAATGGGTTTTTGGGAAATTGGAAAAGAAAAAAGGGGGAGAGGCTTTAAAAGGGAATGTGGGGAAAAAGTTGGAAGGTTAGGGCTAGTGGTTAGGAAAAAAATGCCTAGAAAAAACAGAGAGAAAAGGGAAAGGAAAAGAAAAAAAAAAGAAAAGAAAAAAAGGAAGAAGAAGGGAGGAGACTTTGAGGATTAAGGGACTTGATTCTTGAGAAGAAGAAGGAGCCTACTTGCATTCAAAGCCACTCCTTCATCAACCAAGCTCAGAGGGCTTAGTTAGGAGCATCAACTCATCCAAGGCAGTGAGTCCCTTTATTTCTAAGTTTTAAACATTTTACCTTCATTATAAGCCTTGATTGGTTGCTTTTTATGTGTTTTCTTGAATCATATTACTTATTTTAAGTTCATAGATGAGCATGATTGCATGAGACATTGAATATTGATTGTTGATACTTGTACATTTGTGTATGTTTCTCATTCACGTGCTTGATCATCGCATTTCTTGGGATTTAAGAAATGTAGAGTATTCTCGCCTCTATTGAAGAGGCGACATCTCATCATGGAGGCATTGCCCCTTCATGATGAGGCGATGGAGGCATCGCCTCTTGGTAAAGAGGCGTTGCCTCTTTGACAGAACTCTGCCTGTTTATGACTTGATTTTCAACTAGTATTTTGCATGTTTGACATAATTTCCTTGTTTAATTTGTTGTATTTCTTGCGATTATATATGATTCATGTGTTGATCAATATTGTTTTTAGGTTATTCTCCTCTTTTTTATGTTATTTAGTGGATTATTTTATGAGCTTATTTCATTTATTTTTTGTGCATATTATATGTTGATGATTTGTAAATATTATTGTTGTTGTTATATGAAATTAACTTGTATATATTGCAGGCATTATTTGGTGATTTTTAATCATTAAACGTTTGCTTTATTTATATTTTTTTAGTATAAATTTGTATACTTAACTATTTATTTTTGGTTTATGTATAGTTTATTTTTAGTATTTTTATGCTTGTTTACACCAAAAAGTTGTAATCTTTAATTTCTTCCTCCTTTTATTTGGAATGAATGGTTGTAAATTATTTTTATTTATTTTATTTATTTATTTGTGATTGAATGTTGGGGATATAAGCTTTAAATATGACTAATGTGCAAAGTGGGAATAAAATATAAAATTGAAAACCAACCATAATTTGTGTGTTAATAAAGAAATAATTTAATTCTCAAAGTTAATACAATATAAAATACACATGGAGGCCAACAGTAAGTTGGGTGGATATTCTAAAAGTCCATACTTAGTTTTCGAACTCAATCTCTGATGACGGCTTCTGGGAACCTCCGTAGAATCTAGTTGCTGTACAGTGTGTCCCAACTTTCATCTGAGTGGCAATTCCATCTCTATTTTGTGCCCCAAACCCACTATATATTTCCTAATGAATGCTGAGCTCATACAGTACCATGGTCACTAATATTTGGGTGCACGACCAAACCCCACCTCCAATAGCATCATAATTGCACATCTCATATATTAATTTCCCAGTAGCTTATTTTTCTACTTTTACTTTTTTAATTAATTTTTTTAAAAACACAGATACATTAAAATGTTAAATGTAGTGTATTTAAGAATTACTCTCATTTTTCATGAATTTTCACCTTATCAAATTACTTTTGAATGTAAAATCTTTTAAGAGAATTTTAATTAAGTTACTAATTAATAATTATTTTCTACAAATTAATATTATCTTATTAATGTTGGTAGATGATAAATATAAAAATTGAAATTTAAAACTTCTATAATTCTCATAACTGTAATATTTACGGTTAATTGTTTATTTTATTTCACTAATTTCAGTTTTAATGAGCCAAATCATTTGCATTGTAAAATATTTATTATTTAATTAGATATATGTATTTTTTTATGAATTGAAACATTTTATAGAATATATTCACTATAAATTTCAAGAAATTTATTATAAAATTAGATATGTTCATTATTTTATTGTGATAAATTATGAAAAAAATTCTGTTTCAACCAAAAATGATATATATATATCATTTTGTTTATATATAGATTTTTTTAAAAAAGAAAAAATATATATATATATAACATTTTTCCTTTTTAAAAAAATCTAAATATAAACAATTATAAAATTAGAACTATATTCTTATGAACCAAAATAAATTTTGTTTTTGAAATTATCTGTAAAATATTTTATAAATCTCTTATGAACTTAAAGTTTCATGAATAAATTCGAAAACTTAAACAGATTTCATTTATAAAACTTGATCAAAATTTGGAATTAAAATAAATATAAATAAGTTGAATTCAAACTTTCATTTTACTCTTTTATAACGTAATTGAAAATGTGTACATGAGCAATAGAGATTTATTGGAGTCTGAATATTTTTAAAAAAATTGTATTGTCATACATTTGTCCTATTAATGATTTTTTTTACATGCTGATTTTAAAAAATAAAATTAAAAAAAAAAAAAAAAAAAAAGTAGAAACATAAAAGGGGAAAATTTCCGAGAATAAGCAAAGTGAGAATTTGGCCTATTTATAGCATTGAAATTTTTAACATCTCCACTATCCTGAGTGGTCTTCTTCTTCCATATCAACTTGCCTCCTCTCTCGCTCCCTCCATCTCTTACTCACAGAATTCCATCATCAAAGCCATACATACATACATATCTTTCATGGAATCCAAAGGTTATACCCAAGATGGCACTGTGGATGTTCGTGGCCGTCCTGTCCTTGCCTCCAAAACTGGCAAATGGAAAGCTTGTGCCTTCCTTGTTGGTGAGCATATCTTACATATACATCTCTGTCTCTATTAATCTGCTACTAATATCAACACCATCACGATTTCTTAAACAGTTCCACTCCCCATATTCTTTTTCATTTGTCTTTTTAGTGCTTCCAATATATTACGAAATAAATACTCGATCATGCATGCACCAGAGTGTTCATATTGAGTGGTTTATCTTCTTGAATTAAGTTCTTAGTAGTCTTACTTACTTCTACGTATATAAGCTAGCTCTTGATTGACTTACCAAGTTCAGTATCTATATTTCTTGAAAAAAAAATATATTCTTTCACTTGATCTACATAAAATATCAAGAACTTTTTTTTTTTGTGGGGTGCTTTATGATTGAACTTTATTTGAACAGGGTATGAAGCATTTGAGAGGATGGCTTTCTATGGAATAGCTTCAAATTTAGTGAATTACTTAACAACCCAACTTCATGAAGACACAGTTTCATCAGTGAGGAATGTGAACAACTGGTCAGGATCAGTATGGATCACACCAATTCTTGGGGCCTATATAGCAGATACTTACTTGGGTCGATATTGGACATTCACTGTTTCATCTGTTCTTTATGTCATGGTAAAAATCACCCATTACACTCTCAACCAATAATTTTGTTTTATTTTAAATCATCTTTTGTCTTGTATATGCGGTCTAATAATATAAAAAATCCCATTTGTTGGTTTAAATTTATTGGATGATCTTTACTAACATCAGAAGTTGATAGTCACAAATCTCTATCTTTCACAAACAGACACCACTTGTTTATAGGATATATTAAACTACCTACTTCACTTCAATGTGGCCAATTGGGTTCAATTATTTTTTGGCTTGTGGGACCTAAGAATTTGCTAGTAAGTTTTATTAGCCATCAGCTTGAAATGAACAATTAATTATTTTTCTTTTCTCATGAGCTGCAAATTTTGTTCTCCACAACTTAGCATAAGATTCACATTAGGCCCACAAAAGAGCAGTACCTTTCTTTGTCTCATTTTCCACTAATAATAGGGAACTTATGCTGTTGTTGCTATATTGTTCAATTAGTGGAAAACTAGTTGCAATTTATTGCAATGACACGGATTATTGTATTCATAAAAAAAAAAAAAAACAATGCCTCAATTTTTTTTTTTTGCAAAATCAACAGTTAGTCTTCCTTTTTTTTAATTATTAAGTAACTATAATGATAAGCCAGCACTTGCCACACAACCCAAGAATCTCGATTTGAATCCCCACTTTAAAATTTTAAATGGCCAGAAAAAAAAAGTAACAATGATAAAAAAAAGTGGTAACTTATATATGTCTTGTCTTGAGATTGCAGGGAATGATACTATTGACAATGGCAGTTTCATTGAAGTTTATGAGGCCAGCAGCATGCATAAATGGAGTATGCAACAAAGCAACTTCTTCACAAATTGCATTTTTCTACTCATCTTTATACATTATAGCACTAGGGGCAGGAGGGACAAAGCCAAACATATCAACTTTTGGTGCTGATCAGTTTGATGATTTTAACCCTACTGAGAAAAAGCTGAAGGTCTCCTTCTTTAACTGGTGGATGTTTAGCTCATTTCTGGGAGCTCTAGTTGCCACTCTTTGCCTTGTCTACATTCAAGAGAATATAGGGTGGGGTTTTGGGTATGGTATCCCTACAGCAGGTCTTATATTATCCTTGTTTATATTCTATTTAGGGACTCCACTTTACAGGCACAAAGTTAGCAAGACTAAGAGCCCTGCAAGGGATCTAATTCAAGTCCTCATTGTTGCCTTTAGAAACAGAAAGCTTCAACTTCCTGCTGATCCTTCAGATCTTCATGAGCTTGAGCTTCAATATTACACCAGTAGCGGTAAACGTCAAGTCCATTACACACCAGTGTTCAGGTGATCTCTCTCTTGCCATTGCTTATTGCCACTATATATATTCTCTTTATGTTCGATTGAGTGTCAGGATTGATCAGTTAAACTCTTTTATCTTCTGTAGCATACGGTAGCCACTTAAAATATTGTTAGATAATAATATACAGCAAAATGCATGGATAAAATTTTAAAATGTAAGTTTTATATATGAAAAAATAGTTATTAAGAGAATTTTATTTTTTTTATAAAATTTATTTGATTTAAATTTTAGATATTAAAATTTTTGTAATTATCGGATACTGAACGTATGAAATAAAAAAAAAAACTACACGTAGTTATGCCCTTTTCAATCCTATAAATAATTGTGGTGTGGAATCTAAAGATATGGTCAATAGTTGGCCTCAGAAAGATTCCAATGTCCTTTAAATGCCGTGAAGCAAGAGCAGGTGGAGAGGGGGGCCTCTAAAATTCATGTGCAAAACTAGGAATCTGCTATACGAAGAGGCAAAAGTGGGACTTTTTTTTTTTGGGATTTTATGGCCATTGGTTCCTAACATTCTTTACCATGTGCATGGTTCACCACAGTGCATCTCTTTTAGTCAAGTTGTTACTGGTATATGGAACATTAAATGTTACAGTGTAATGGTGCGCCTTCTTGGCCCACCACTGTTTCGTATCCAAACATATTTTAGTTGAAATTTATGGTGGAAATCCTCAATTGCATACCATTACTTGAAGTGTACAAAGTCCTCCTCTAAAGCCATTGGTCTGCTAAGTGATCTAATATTTTAATTAGTAGTATTGTAGGATTTTAGTAGTTGAAATTCTGACAATCTTACTTTATGCGCAAAAATAAAAAAAAAAAAAGAGTCGTCCACTAAATTGAATGCCTACTTGTGCTTACAAAGTACATGTAATATTTATTCTCAGGTGCTTGGACAAAGCTGCACTAGAAGATAGCAACACAAATGATTCAAGCCCATGCACAGTGACTCAAGTGGAAGGGACAAAGCTTGCCCTTGGCATGATACTGATATGGGTAGTGACCTTGATTCCAAGCACAATATGGGCACAGATCAACACTCTGTTTGTCAAACAAGGCACCACTTTGGACCGTGGTCTTGGTCCAAACTTCAAAGTTCCAGCAGCTTCATTAGGTAGCTTTGTAACACTGTCCATGCTTCTTTCTGTGCCAATGTACGACCGTTTCTTCGTTCCTTTGATGCGAAAAAAAACTGGGAATCCAAGAGGCATCACACTGCTACAAAGGATTGGAATTGGGTTTGTAATCCAAGTTACAGCCATTGCAATTGCTTATGCAGTTGAAGTTAGAAGAATGCATGTTATAAGGCTGCACCACATTACAAGTCCTAAAGAAATTGTGCCAATGAGCATCTTCTGGCTATTGCCTCAATATGTTTTGCTAGGAGTTGGTGATGTGTTCCTTGCAATTGGGTTGCTAGAATTCTTCTATGATCAGTCTCCTGAGGACATGCAAAGCCTTGGGACAACATTCTTCACCAGTGGAATTGGAGTTGGAAATTTCTTGAATAGCTTTTTAGTGACAGTGGTTGACAAGATTACAGGACCAGAAGGAAAGAGTTGGATTGGTAACAATTTAAATGATTGTCATTTGGATTATTACTATGGTTTCCTTATGGTTGTATCTACTCTTAATTTAGGAGCATTTTTATGGGCATCATGTAGGTTTATATACAAGAAGGAAATTGATAAAGTCAATGAAGTTTGTGTCCAAATAGAAGCCAAAACCTTGGACACTTCTCCTCTAGGATTACAAGTATAGGAGATCTAGCGACATATATATTATGTTGTACTTCTAAGATATGAGTAATGTTAAAGTTTAATTAGTTTTTTTTTTTCTTTAATGATTTTTTAATTAGGTAGTTAAGTCTCATTACTACTACTAGGCTCCTCTAAATATAAATTTGTATGTTTCTAAGTGCATCTTCTCTAAATTTAGATGTATCAAGTGTTATAATAAGAAGAAATACCATATATAGAGTTTTGAGTTGTACATAATTTTATCAAGTGTATGTGAAGAAACTTTGTACAATTAAATAGTGTATTTTTAAGAAAATATAACACAAACTTAAATTTTGTAATTGTAGATTAATTATATCTAATTGTAAGATTTGTGACACATATTCTAAATATTTTATATTTGATTAATAAAAATAAGATATGTATATGTCTTATGAATCAATATATTTAAAATAAATAGTAATTTTGATATAACTTTATTAATTGGTTGCTAATCTAAAAATTTGCTATATTTCGGTTGCTTATTTAAATTTATAATTGTTGAATATATTTTTTTAGAATTTTTATTTAAAAACATGATTTTTGAAAAATATTGACATTTAAAATTTTAAAAATTAAAACAATAGAAATTATAAAAAGGTCAATTGATGGGAAAAATTCAAACTTTTATGGTATTTATAATTTTATCCCAACTTTTTAATTTTGACAAAAATGTCTTGATTTATCATATATTTGACAATTTTATCACAAATCATTATTTGGTCAAAATTAAATAAAAATGTTGACATAACATTATATAAAATCCCAAATTTATCCTTTTTAATTTGCTAAATTCATTATAGTCTATTAGTATAAAAAAAATCTAAATTTTTGACAATTTATGTCACGACTCAAACCTAAAGGGTACGTGATCAACACTAGAAAATGAGAATACATAAAGTATCTGAAATCCTTAGCAAACTTTAAGGAAAATTTTCAATAAAATATAGACAAATAAAATGAAATTTTTATATAAAAATAAATAACACAAATGAATTAATATCCAAAGTAATATTTGATAAAATATAATAATAATCTTTAGTATAAATTTTAATACATACGTCAATCCACAAAATACAATATAATATTTAACCATTTCTAGTACTGCGATTTTTTAGAGTTAAATTCATATAGAAGGATAATATATCTCAAATAAACCTACATAAAACAATCGGAGAGGAAAAAACTCGGCGTAAGGTAAGCTGACAGACAAATGATTTCTGAAATCCTAAAAAAATAATTGAGGGAGTCAAACCTCACTAAGTAAATTAATAAAAAAAAACGTATATAGTATAAAAGTCTCCTTTAAAATATATTTATGAAATAAGAAATTTATAATTTATAATTTAAACTATTTAATTTTTATTAGAATTATCTTTTATTGAAATAAAGTATTTTAAAATCATAAAATACTTTATAAAATACAAATAAGTTTTCTTAAATCATTTTTATAAAAAAACTAGGTAGAATCTTAATCCACAAATCTAATAGCTTTTTGACTCTCTTATAATCTAAAGACTGTCAGTTCTCGAGAGTAAATCATCAACCAAGCTACCAACCACAGTCAATTCACTTAAATCGATATTTACTAGTAGTTCTCGAGAGCAAAATATCATCGAGATACCAGCCCCAGTAATATATATAAATCACGCTTGAGAGCAAAGCATCACCGAGCCACATACATTCACCATTCACTTTCAATTTTACCGGTGTGCACACGGTATTGATGAAACTCATCAGGTAGTTCGTTCTACCATAGTTTATTTTAAAATAAATAAGAAAGATTACAATAAATAAAATAAAATAAAAATTACTAATCATGTGAAAACTTAATATAAACATGCTAA
Organism: Mallotus nudiflorus; assembly: GCA_947683625.1. Classification (NCBI taxonomy): domain Eukaryota; kingdom Viridiplantae; phylum Streptophyta; class Magnoliopsida; order Malpighiales; family Euphorbiaceae; genus Mallotus; species Mallotus nudiflorus. The sequence goes on from CANTUR010001210.1 coordinate 409,052, forward strand.
TATAACCATATATTTTCCTATACACAGTTCAATTATTAACTTACAGATTAAATACGCCCCTCGGCGCAATCGCGCTCGATCCCGACCAATCGGCTTGGTTGTAGGCACGGCTAAAGAAAAGAAATAAATAAAAATAGAACTCCTATAATTTCTAGATTTTTAAGAAAAGATTCGATTAAAATACGACTCTACTAAAATAGACCTGAAGTCACATTTTTCGAGAAATCTATCAAAAATTTGACAGAGTTTTCTCTATAAAATGGACATTTCTCTACAAAAGTAGAGTCAATTCTACACAGAAAAATACTTCAAATAACCGTAACAACTTTAAATCTCAGGTTGGACCCCCGAACTAGACTTAATGCCCATCCAAGAACAAATTTCACAAATCACAATATAAATCAATAAAATTTCATTTAAATATCAAAATTAATTTATTTACACAAATAAAGCATAAAAACATTTATTTATAAAATAATTAATAAAATTTACATTAAAATCAATTTTTGTTATAAAGGTCCTTATTCAAATTTTTGAAATTAAATAGCATTTAATTATCAAAAAATTTAATAAATTATTCAATTAAATAATTAAGTAACCAAAAATTCATTTAAACTCATATAAATACTATTTTATTCGGATATTATTTCGATAATTACTCATAATTAGCTAAAAATAGGAATAAATTCATAAAATTAATTTTAATAGTATGTATTACTCAAAAATTTTCCAAAACATCATAATTTCAATTAAAACATAAAATTTACCAATTTATACTAATTTTCCCAAAAAATCATTTTTGAAATAAATATTTAAAAATTTGTAATAAAAATTTGGTACACAATTTTAATAAACTTCCTTAACAAAACTTGCTAAAAATAACTATTAGAATTTATTAAAAATATAAAAATTTTCCAGCACGGGAATAATGTCATGAACAATAACCCGAGACCTGAAAATTCAAAAATTTTCTAAAAATTCATAAGAATTATTTTTAGAATCCTCATAATGCATACAATAATCAGTCCTAAAGAACATATATCAAAAAATTCAAATAGACATTTAATTTCACAATTTAAATAAAAAAGACCTAGAATTAATTTCTCAAAATTGAAGTCCTTACAGGTGTTAGAACTTGAAATTGTTGAGGGCAATGATTACCCAAGAGGAGAGGATCATTTTGCACCCACCGGCGAGGACCGTTGTTACCGAAATCGGCTCCGACAAGCTCTCCCTCAAAAATGACTGAAAAAAGAAAAATGGAGGAAGGAGGAGCTCCAGTGACTGTGGAGCTCCTAGCAGTGACGCGACGAGCTGAAGTGGTGATGATGGCTATAGGTGTTGGTGGTTGATGGTGCTGTGTGGAGGGAAGAAGGAAAAGAGAAGAAAAGAAGAAAAGAAAAGAAAAAAGAAAGGAAGGAAGAAATAAAGAAAAAGAAAAAGGAAAGAAAAAAAAATATATATATATTTAAGTATAAAGGATAAAATAATATAATTCATTAAACAATAAAATTATTCCCAATTAATTTTAATCATAAATTATAATAATTTACTCAAATACTCTAATAAATACTAAATTTAACTTATTAATGTTAAAATAAAATTTAACCTTAAAATAAAATGTAAAATAAAAATAATTATTAACATTGCATGTCCCGAAATTAAATTTCTTAATTTAATACATGAAAATTTAAGTCCTTATAGTCTCCCTTCTTTAAAAAAAAATCACCCCGATTCTTCGATAAATAAAATACAAAATCTTAATGGAAAAATAGGGATAAGCCACCTGCATCGTTCCTTCCATCTCCCATTTGCAGTCCTCTGTTGTGTGGTTGCTCCATAACACCTTCACCATCGGGATCTCTTTGGTGCGAAGTCGATGAACTTCGCGATCCACAATCACCACAGGATATTCCTCATATGACAGATCTTTACTAAACTCCACTGTCTGATGTTGAAGGATGTGAGAAGGATCAGAATCATATTTCCTCAGCATGGAAATATGAAACACTGGGTGAATCCGAGATAATTTAGGTGGCAACACCAATCTATAAGCCACCTCTCTAACTCTCGAATGTATCTCGAATGGCCTATTGTACCACAAGGCTAATTTTCCTTTCTTAGCAAACCTCATAATGTAATATCCCGTGTTTTTAAAATATTTTGACACAGTACCGGGATATGCAGTGTTAATGATTTCTGTATTTTATATGATATTTTTACGAGTTAATATGTATTTTAGACCTATTTTAATTATTGTGTATTATTTTCAGTGTTTTACGTAAAATTTTCCCGGAACTTGCATTTCCGGGGAAATTTTCACGTAAACAATGTATTATTAATTATTTTAAATGTATTTACGGACTTGCATGAACTCATACATATTTTTAAACTATTAAATAAAGCCGGTGTGTGTATATTTATTTAATTAGGGTTTATTATTTCCCCAATATTTTATTAAGTATTTAATTGTTTTATTGTTATTTAATTAATTTTATTTAGTATAAATTATTAAAATATTAATATTTTTATGTGTGTGGTGTATATTTGATGTGTGTAATTTAATATTATTTTAATATATAGTATAAAGTATATATATATACATATATACATCAAAAATCAAAAGAATTGCCAAATTACCATTTTGCCCCCTCCCTCTCCTTCTTCTCTCCCGATCGACAACCATCACTGCGCCTCCCATTCCAGTACGTCGGACCGCCCCTCGCCGCCACCAACTGCCGCCAACCTCCTTCCCCTTCCTTCCTCTTCCTCTCCGACGTGACCAGGCCGCCGGAAGCCCGCTGGAACGCCCGGAATCCGCCATGGCAGCAAGTTGAGCTTTTTGCCGTCGATGACGATTCCGGCCACCATTTCGTGCACCGCCGGTCTTCATCAACTCCTTGAGCTCCGGTGATTCCAATTCTAAGCTCCTTTTGGCCTGAAATCAAGTGGATTTTGAGGTTTGAGCTAAAACTCAATTCGGTCACATTAGGGTTTTCGATTTTTTTGAGCTTCGAATTGCATGATTCATGGAAACTTCCTTCACAAATATTGTTCCTAATAGCTTAATCTACATGTATGAATTTTTGTAGAATTTTTGGAGATTTTTTGGATTTTTGGGTATTTTTGAATATTTTAATATTATTTTCTAATTTTCGGAAATTAATTATTTAAATTATGAAATTGGAGTTTATGGTTAAATTAGGTGTTGAAATGAATTATAAGAATTTATTTGGAATTTTTATGAATTTCTAAGTATTTATTTTTAATTATTTGAGTTTATGTGAATTTGAGAAAATTAGGTTAAATGTGTTTTTAATTGAAATTGATTGGATAATTGGGTTTAATTATTAATATTATTGATAAATATGTTGAGAAAATTAATTTTGGATAATTGTATGATTTTTGGTGAATTTTTGAAGTAATTTAGGTATATTTATATATATAGGGGTATTTTGGTAATTTTACCCTAAATTGGCTAAAAATGTAATTTAATTGGTTTTAATATTTATTTAAGGTATAAAAATGATTTCTACAAAATATTTGGTATTTTTAACTAATTAAAACTATTTTTCGGGAATTATTTTCAATTATATATATAATATACGATTTTTCTAATAAAATGAGTTTTAATCGGTTTTTATAGTGTTTCAAGGTCAATTATGTAATTTTTACCTATAAAATGTATTTCTGTGATTTAAGGATATTTTTGGTATTCTCGGAATTATTCTGTGTTTGTGAACCCCGGTCGGTAGACTGTAGTTTGAAGTCCGACCGTGGGATTTTGATTATGTTGAGCTCGTTTTTCGAAGTGTATTTTCTTTGCAGGGTCGGCTCTACTCTTTTGAGTAGAGAGATGTCCGTTTTACAGGGGAGGTTCTGCCGGATTTTCGATAGAATTCTCGTAAAACGTGATGTCCAGTCGAACCCTAATTCTGTTTCCGTATTTTAATACTCTAGATTGAATTCTAGGATTTCTATTAGGGTTACTCTGATATCGGTTATTTATTTCTTGTTTAGTTGCGCCGAGACCGAGGGCTAGTGGACCAGGCCCGTCGGACCTGTCTCGTGGAACGCATTAGGTGAGTTACTATATTATATATATATGCTTAGGATGCATGATTTAGAAATGCATGTTTTATGTTGATTAAATATGCATAAATAATTTGATTATTTCTTAAGTTTATATTAAGTATATTTTTGGTTTATTTTTTGGTATATACTAAATTACATGCATATTTTGTGAGTAAAATATATTTAAAATGTTTTTAAATATATTTCCACCTTAATTTATAATTTGATTGAATTTATTTGATATATATATATACTCGAAATATACCTGGTTTATGTTTGGTATATTTCCGGTATATATATGGTATATATTGTTGTTTTATTTAAATTCATGCATCATTTAATTGTGAATAAATGTTTTACATTATTAATGATGAAGGATATCAATAGAACGTGCTACCTAGTGGGCAGCACTAGGACCGAGTACGTACCGGTACGCCTATAGTATTTAGGCTATATTACTAAATTATTTGTGGATATTGATTTGATTATGATTATTGATATGTGTGAGATGTGGTTTGGGTGTGATTGCTGGAGCTCGGTTGACCAAGTGTCTCGGGGCCAATCACACTGGCAGTCAGACTGCTGGAGCTCGGTTGACTTAGTGTCTCGGGGCCAGTCTACTGTCCAAATGGATTAAGTGGATATATTTGGAATAAGTGAGCCTGTGTGGCTAGAGTGTTGTTTAACACTATTTTCTGAGGTTGCGATATTCTAGGGTTCTATGTGATCCTTCATAAATTGGGATTTTTCAGTAAAATATATAAAAATGATTTTTCTGCATCTTTATGAATTTGCATGTATATATACATATTATATATATACTGTTGACTGTATGCATTATCACTTAGTGTGTATGTATATATATTATAGTAATTCACTCAGTGAGGTCTGACTCCCCTCCGTTGACTATTTTTCAGGAGAGTCAACTTCCTCAGACCTCAGTAGCAGGTCGATACGCCGGATTTCTTCCACCCCGGCTTCTTTATGTAAACTGTCTACTTGAGTCTTATTTATTTTATCTAGACACTGCAGTAGTTGTGAATTAAAGTATTGGATTTCATGTACTTTATTTTAAAGAGATGTATTATATTGAAACTGGATTTGTATTAAAGATTATATATATATGTGATGAGATGAGTTTTGACTTAAATCCAGTTGATATGGATGATATTATGAAATTATGATTTTTATTTTCCGCTGCATATATATTATATGGTTATTGTTATGGCATGCTTTATTTTATTTTTAGGCTTGCTACGGGTTCCGGATTCGAAAGAATTCCCGTTCCCTAGCGCCGGTCATGGCCCCTGTTTTGGGTCGTGACACATAACCCCTTCATTGGAGACACCTTCAGAAATACCACGTCTCCAACAGAAAAGGACACATCCTTCCCCTTGGGGTTTGCATAGCTCTTTTGTCTGTTGAAGGTTGTCCTCAAATACTGCTAAATAATAGGAATCTTCTTAGAAGTAATCTGCACTAACTATGGACCTATCAGCTGTCTCTCCCCAATTTTCCAACACAATGGTGATCTACACTTCCTACCATACAGTGCTTTATATGGGGCCATCTCAATACTTGCATGATAACTGTTGTTATATGAAAATTCTATCAATGGCAAATGTATGTCCCATTGACCATCAAAGTCAATCACACACATCCTCAACATATCCTCAAGGGTTTGAATGGTCCTCTGTGATTGACCATCTGTCTGAGGATAAAATGTTGTGCTGAAATCAAGTTTGGTACCTAATGCCTTATGCAAGTCTTGCCAGAAGACCAAGGTGAACGTAGCTCCTCTATCTATGCCCACCGGTGCCCCGTGAAGACAAATAATTTTGTTCACATACAATTTTGCTAATATGTCAGTAAATTATGTTTTCTTGATTGGCAAAAAGTGTGCTATCTTAGTCAGTCTATCAACTATCACCTGAATAACATCATAACCACCAATAGTATGAGGCAATCCAGTCACAAAGTCCATAGCAATCATATCCCACTTCCACTCTAGGATAAGCAATAGTTGTAATAACCATGTAGGCCTCTGATGCTCTAGTTTCACTAACTGACAAGTAAGGCATTTGGATATAAATTATGTTATATCCTTTTTCATTCCATTTCACTAATATGTATCCTTCATGTCACGATGCATCTTGGTAGAACCTGGATGAATTCTGTAAGCCCAAAAATGTGCCTCTTCCATGATTTCTTTCCTCAGTTCATCCACATCTGGCACACATAATCGAGTACCCAATCACAACACGCCCTCATTTTTAACCATAAATCTAATGGACCAACCTTGTTGCACTTCAAGCATGATCTTTTACAACTATAGGTCCCTTCTCTGTGCTGCCTTAACTCGATCTAAGTATACTGACCATACCCTAAACTAGGCAATGATGCATTTTTTAGTCACCTTAAACTGCAGTTATTGGTCAATCAACTCATGCATCTCCTTAACAATTAGCCTTCTCTCTGTGCTGATGTGTGCAAGGCTGCCTGCAAACTTCCTGCTCAAAGCATTTGCAGTTATATTTATCTTACCTGGGTGGTACAGAATAGAACAATCATAGTCCTGTATGAGTTCAATCCATCTCCTCTTCCTTAGATTCAAATCTCTCTGCTAAAAAATTTATTTCAAGCTCTTGTGATCAATATATATCTCATAAGTCACACCATACAGGTAATGCCTCCAAATATTTAATGCAAACACCATTGCTGCCATTTATAAATCATGAGTAGGATAATTTTATTCATGCTTCTTTAACTGCCTTAAAGCATAAACAATCACTCTTCCATTTTACATTAACACACAGCCCAATCCTACTCAAAAAGCATCATAATACATTGTATAACCTTCATTCCCAAAAGGTAAAGTCAATACTGAAGCCGAAGTCAACAAATCCTTAAGCAATTGAAAATGCTCCTCACATCTTTTTATCCACATAAACTTAGCATTTTTCTAGGTCGGTCTTATTAAAGGTGCAGCTATCTTGGAGAAGTCCTTCATAAATCTCCTATAATAGCCCGCTAAACCTATAAAACTCCTCACTTTTGTCACTATCGTAGGCCTCGACCACTATGTAATAGATTTGATCTTCTTCGAATTCACCTGTATGCTATCACTAAACACCACGTGGCCTAAGAATACCACTTGATTTAACCAAAATTCACACTTCAAACATTTGGCATACAACTAGTGCTCTCTCAGAGTTTGAAGTACCAATCTCAAATGCATTGCATGCTCGACCTTACTCCTGGAGTATACCAGAATATCATCAATAAATATAATAATAAATTAGTCTAAGAATGGCTAGAACACCCTATTCATCAAGTCCATAAAGGCTACTGGGGCATTAGTCAACCCAAAGGACATTACCCAAAATTTATAATGGCCATACCTTATTCAAAATGAAGTCTTGGGTACATCTCCACCTCTAATTCTCAATTGATGGTACCCAGACCTTAAGTCAATCTTGGAGAAACATTGAGCTCTTTGTAATTGATCGAATAAGTCATCAATCCTCGAGAGTGGATATTTGTTCTTGATGGTAACCTTATTCAACTGCCTATAGTCAATACAGAGTCAAAGACTACCATCTTTCTTCATTACGAACAACACAGAAGCACCCTAAGGAGATGTACTAGGCTGAATAAAACCCTTATCAAGCAATTCATATAACTGCTCTCTTAGCTCTTTCAACTCTGCAGGCACCATTCTATATGGGGGCATAGAGATAAGATCTGTACCAGGCACTATATCGATACAAAATTCTATCTCCTTATCAGGCGGCAAGCCTAGCAATTCTTTAGATAAAACATCTAAAAACTCACACACCATTGGCACCCTTTCAATTGCCCCACTATTTATTTGTATATCTCTGACCATAGCTAAGTAGCCTTGACAACCTCTTCTAAGCATTTTTCTTACTATGATTGCAAAAATAATGTTCTAAGGCATTGAAATTTTATCACCTCTGAATCTAAATTTTTTCATCAGATGGAATTCTACAAATTACCTCCTCTCTACAGTTAACTATAGCATAATACTGCGCTAACCAATCCATCCCCAGAATTACATCAAAATTAATCACATTAAGCAGAACCAAATCTGTAAGCAACTATCTAGCCTCCACCAACACTGGACAAGATGGAAAGAACACATCTGTCTCCAACTCATCACTAAGTGGAGTCACTATAGATAAGGGAATCAACATCTTAGAAGCTGGACATGCTATTCTAGAAATCAACACAGGAGATATAAAAAATTACGAAGCACCCGGATTAAATAACTCTAGCCTCATGGTAGCATACTGGAAGAATACCTGCTACAACTGCATTGGATGCCAAAGCATCCTGAGGAGTCATAGTGAAGACTCTAGCCTAACTATGACCTACCTGCTGTGAAGTGGATGGTTGTACATATCCTTTACCCCCAGCTCTGCCTCCAAAACCTCTGCCCTACTGGCTCGAGTACTGAGTCGATCGCTGCTGAGGATATATAAGTGCCTGATACTATTGATGCACTTGTGGATACGACTGAGAGACTGATGAAGAAGATCCTTGAGCATATGATGGTTGGAATCCATAATTAGGATAATCCTTGGCGAAATGCCCAAACTTTCCATATCGAAAGCAAGCTCCAGGCGCTAAGTGACATGGACCCTGATGCACTCTCCCATAAATGGCAAATGCACTAGCCCCAGATCTTGAATTGCCATGTCTAAAACTCTGACCACTGCTGCTACTACTAGCACCAATACCAGCACCAAATCTAGTAGTCCTGACACCCCTATGACATTGAGCATAACTGTGCTTGCCAGTCTGATATGATGTAAATTGTCTGCTCTGCTGGGAAGTACCCCCTAGCTGAATACTCATGCTGCTTATCTAGAAAATAGGCTGCTGAACCCCTTGAACTGATATGCTACTACCACTATCATAAGGATCCGGTATGGTGCCATATCTGATATGTCTTCACTCAAGCTGTCTAGCCTCCTCAACCACACTCTCAAGGCTACGACCTCCCATCTGGATGCCAATATAAGCTGGGCCTAACCCAGTCACATAGAGCTACACTGCTTTCATTTCATCCTGCATCACATTCGCAACATATTGTGACAGTCTGAAGAACTTTCGAGTGTAATCTCCAATTGACCGATCTCCTCTGGCAATATTCAGCAACTACCATTTGGAGTTCTCTCTCATCGATGTTGGGTAAACAAACCTCATAAATCTCTCTTTAAAGTCCAACCAGGTCATCATAGTCATGTAGGGCTGGATGGACTGCATGAACCAGTCCTGAGCTTCCGCTGACACAGATAACTCTACTATCATGATCCGTTATTAGTCTGCGTATCCTATCCTAGTCTTGGCCTCGATGGTATTTATAAAATCCAGAGCATCCACAGCAAAAGTAGTTCATGCTCGCCTCATTCTAAAAAAGACACAAATGAATTCAGGACAAGACGTGTAGAATGCAAGAAATAAGAAAGACAATAAGTGACAATTATCAACCTATCACCACAGTAGTTTATGAAAACCAAACATTAATACCTGAAAACACGTATAAAATGAGCCAAAGCTTTGATACCAACTTTGTTATGATCCAAACACAAAATGGCACGTGATCGGCACTAGGGAATGGAAATACATAAAGTATCTGAAACCCATAGTGAGCCTTAAGGAAAAATTTCAATAAAATATAAATAAATAAAATGAAATATTTATATAAAGACAAATAACACAAATGAATTAATATCCAAAGCAATCTTTGATAAAATATAATAATAATCTTTAGTACAAATTTTAATACATACGTTAATCCATAAAATACAACATAATATTTAACCATTTCTACTACTGCGATGTTCTAGAGTTAAATTTATACATAAGGATAATATATCTCAAATAAACCTATATAAAACAGTCGGAGAAGAAGAAATCCAATGTAAAGTATACTGACAGACAAGTGACTCCCAAAATCCTGAAAAAAATAATTGAGGGGAGTAAGACCTCATTGAGTAAGTTAATAAAAGAAACGTATATAGTACAAAAGTCTTCTTTAAAATATATTTATGAAAATAAGAAATTTATAATTTAAACTATTTAATTTTTATTGGAATAATCTTTTACTGAAATAAAGTATTTTAAAATCATAAAATACTTTATAAAATATAAATAAACTTTCTTAAAACATTTTTATAAGAAAATTAGATAGAACTCTAGTCCACAAATCTAATAGTCTTTCGGCTCTCTTATAATCCAAACACTGTCGGTTCCCGAGAGCAAAGCATCAACCGAGCTACCAGCTACAGTCAATTCACTTAAACCGATATATACTGGCGGTTATTAAGATCAAAGTATCATCAAGCTACTAGCCCCAGTAATATATATAAATCACACCCGAGAGCAAAGCATCACCAAGCCACATACATTCACAACTCACTCTCAATTCCATCGGTGCGCACATGGTCCTGTTGAAACCCATCAAGTAACTCGTTCTACCATAATTTATTTTAAAATAAATAAATAAATAAATAAAAATAAATAAGGAAGATTATGATAAAATAAAATAAAATAAAATAAAAATTACTAATCATGTGAAAACTTAATATAAACATGTTAATATAACTATATATATATATTTTTCTATACACAGTTTAATTATTAACTTACAAATTGAATGCGCTTCTCTCTGCAGTCGCGCTTGACCCTAACCAATCGGCTCAGCTGGAGGCACGATTCAAGAAAATAAATAAATAAATAAAAATGAAATTAAAAATGGAACTCCTACAAGTTCTAAATTTCTAAGGAAAAACTCGATTGAAATACGATTTTACTAAAATAGACTTGATATTACGTTTTACGAGAAATCTACCAAAAATTTGATAGAGTTTCTTCTGTAAAACGAACATTTCTTTACAAAAGTAAAGTCAACTCTGCACAGAAAAACACTTCAAATAACCGCAACAACTCCAAATCTCAAGTTAGGCTCCCGAACTATACTTAATGCCCAACCAATAACCAATTTCACAAATCACAATATAAATCAATAAAATTTCATTTAAATATCAAAATTATTTTATTTACATAAATAAAGCATAAAAGACTTTTATTTATAAAATAATTAATAAAATTCACATTAAAATCATTTTTTGTTATAAAGGTTCTTATTCAAATTTTTGAAATTAAATAGCATTTAATTATCTAAAAAATTAATAAATTAATAAATTATATAATTAAGCAACCAAAAACTCATTTAAATCATAAAAATCATAAATACTATTTTATTCGGATATTATTTCGATAATTACTTATAATTAGCTAAAAATAGGAATAAATTCATAAAATTTATTTTAATAGTATTTATTACTCAAAAATTATCCAAAACATCATAATTCACCATAATTTCAATTAAAACATAAAATTTACCAATTTATACTAATTTTCCCAAAAATTCATTTTTGACATAAATATTTGAAATTTTTTAATAAAAATGCGGAACACAATTTTAATAAACTTCCTTAACGAAACTTGCTTAAAATAACTATTAGAATTTATTAAGAATATAAAAATTTTCCGGTTCGGGAATAGTGTCGTAAATAGGAACCCAAGACCCAGAAAGTCAAAAATTTTCTAAAAATTCATAAAAATTATTTTTGGAATCCTCATAATGCATACAATAATCAGTCCTAAAGAATATATATCAAAAAAATTCAAATACACATTCAATTTCATAATTTAAATAAAAAAACCTAGAATTAATTTATCGAAATTGACTAGTGTTAGAACTTGAAATTGATTAAGGGCACTGATTACCCAAGAGGAGAGGATCATTTTGCACCCACTGGTGAGGATTGTCGTTATCCGAATCAGTTCCGACAAGCTCTCCCCTAAAATAGCCAAAAAACGAAAAATGGGAGAGGAGGGAGGAGCTCCAGTGACCGTGGAGCTACTGGCGGTGGCGGTGATGGCTATGGGTGGCGATGGTTAATGGTGCTGCAAGCAAGGAAGAAGGAGAAGAGAAGAAAGAAGAAAATAAAAAAAAAAAAGGAAAAAGGAAAAAGGAATGAATATATATATATATATATATATATACAAGGACAAAATAATATAATTCATTAAACAATAAAATTATTTCCAATTAATTTTAATCATAAATTATAATAATTTTTTCAAATACTCTAATAAATACTAAATTTAACCCATCAGGTAGTTTGTTCTACTATAATTTATTTTAAAATAAATAAATAAAAATAAATAAGGAAGATTGCGATAAAATAAAATAAAATAAAAATAACTAATCATGTGAAAACTTAATATAAACATGTTAATATAACAATATATATTTTCCTATACACAGTTTAATTATTAACTTATAGGTTGAATACGCTTCTCTGCACAACCGTACTCGACTCTGACCAGTCGGCTCGGTTGGAGGTGCGGTTTAAGAAAAGAAATAAACAAAAACGGAATTAAAAACGGAACTTCTACAATTTCTATATTTCTAAGGAAAGAATCGATTAAAATATGATTTTATTAAAATAGATCTGATATTACGTTTTACGAGAAATTTATCAAAAATTCGACAGAATTTTCTTTGTAAAATGGACATCTCTTTACAAAAGTAAAGCCAACTTTGCATAAAAAATACTTCAAATAACTACAACAATTCCAAATCTCGAGTTAGTCCCCCAAACTACACTTAATACCCAACCGAGAACCAATTTCACAAATCACAATATAAATCAATAAAATTTCATTTAAATATCAAAATTAATTTATTTACACAAATAAAGCATAAAAGACATTTATTTATAAAATAATTAATAAAATTCACATTAAAATCAATTTTTGTTATAAAGGTCCTTATTCAAATTTTTGAAATTAAATAGCATTTAATTATCAAAAAATAATAATAAATTATTCAATTATATAATTAAGCAACCAAAAACTCATTTAAACTCATATAAATACTATTTTATTCAGATATTATTTCGATAATTACTTATAATTAGCTAAAAATAGGAATAAATTTATAAAATTTATTTTAATAGTATTTATTACTCAAAAATTATCCAAAACATCATAATTCACCATAATTTCGATTAAAACATAAAATTTACCAATTTATACTAATTTTTCCAAAAATTCATTTTTGACATAAATATTTGAAAATTTGTAATAAAAATTCGGTACACAAGACCTGAAAATTCAAAAAATTTCTAAAAATTCATAAAAATTATTTTTGGAATCCTCATAATGCATACAATAATCAGTCCTAAAGAAAATATATCAAAAAAATTCAAATAGACATTCAATTTCACAGTTCAAATCAAAAAGACCTAAAATTAATTTTTCAAATTTGAAGTTCTTACTGGTATTAGAACTTGAAATTGATTGAGGGCACTGATTATCCAAGAGGAGAGGATCATTTTGCATCCACCGGCGAGGACCGTCATCGTCGGAATCAGTGTCGGCAAGCTCTCCCCCAAAAATAGTCGAAAAAAGAAAAATAGGGGAGAAGGGAGGAGGGAGGAGCTTCGGTGACTATGGAGCTACTGGTGGTGGTGCGATGAGCTGAAGTGGCAGCGACGGCTGTGTTTGATGGTGCTGTGCGCGGAGAAGAAGGAGAAGAGAAGAAAGAAGAAAAGAAAAAAAAAAGGAAGGAATGAAAAAAGAGAAAGAAAAAGAAAAAGGAATGAAAACAATATATATATATATATAGGCATAAAGGACAAAATAATATAATTCATTAAATAATAAAATTATTTTCAATTAATTTTAATAATAAATTCTAATAATTTGCTCAAATATTCTAATAAATATTAAATTTAACTTATTAATGTTAAAATAATATTTCATCTCAAAATAAAATATAAAATAAAAATAATTATTAACAATACATATTTTAAAATTAAATTTTTTAATTTAATATAAAAAAAATTAAGTTCTTACAGTTTAATCCTAACTTTTAATTTTAATAGAATATTTTAATTTCATCAATTCCTTTAATTTTCATAAAAATAATTATTTATTTAAATTAAATAAAAACATAAACACAATAATAAAAATCTATTGAAAAATTGTTAAATTTATATATGATAGTCATTAATAAATTTAAAAATTTATTATATGTGATTTTAGTTTTTCAATTATTATATCAACATTTTTTATTTAATTTTAAATTAAAATATTTGTAAATTTTAAAAATGGGATAAAATTATTAAAATCATAAATGTTTAAATTTTTCATGTAAATAAACTTTTATAGAGTTTATAATACAATTGACCAAATACCTATTTGTACTAAAATTGTTAGTAATGGGTGAAATTCAAACATTTGTGTTAAAATTAAAAAGTTCAAATAAAATTGTAAAATACTACAAACGTTTAGATTTTTCCCATCAATAGACCCATAAAAATTTATAAATCTAAACATATGATTAATTAAAATGAAAATTTAGATGAAAATAATATTATATATCAACCTAAAGTCTAAACCTATAAATGTACACAATTTCAAAACTTTGTTCACTATCATTTAATTTTCTCAAATGAATCATTGTCTTGCGGTCCTTGACAAATATGCATTAGGCCACAATGAAATAATCCCCTTTTTTTTTTTTTTTTTTTTTTTATGATAATCTATGTACCAGACAACATGTTAGTTATATCAATGCTTTCCTTTTCCTTGTGAGTTTAACTTTACCTAATTGTACTTTAGGGCCTTAAAGAGGTCACCTAAAAGATTGCATATGAACTTCTTCTACCTTTATTCCATTATATATTAGTTTTATGTCACTTAACATATTCTATTTTCATTAATAAATTTTCATGCATGAGCGAACACTCAAATTAAATAATCAAAATTTCTTAAAATTGATTTTAGTTGGGGTAAAATAATAATATAATTCCCTAATATTAAATTGATATTTTTATGAAAAAAAATCATTCATTTATTAAATATTACGAATATATTTTATTAAAAAATATAAATAATGGTAGATACAACATGTATCAAAATAAAATTTTAATCAAATCATTAAAATTGTCATTAATATTTTTCAGTCATATTGACATAACTCCTTTGATGTACATTTTGGTGATTCACACGATCACTCAAAATTATAAAATAGCCATAAATTTATTCTTTAATTTTTTAGTTAGTCCGATTATGCAAATATTAACAATATTTTCATAATTTAGAGATATTCAAACTCCGTAAAAGAAAAAATAATCAAATTTCATGTAAGTATTAGCTCTAAAATTTAATAAAACTAACAAAAAAAATTAAAAAAAAAAATCTGTATTTTATTGAATGCAAAGAAATGGAATAATATCGGATTACTGCCAATTTAAGTGATAATTAATGGTGAACATGAATAAAAATTTGTGATGAAGAAATAAGAGAGAAAAGAGGTTGGGGTTTTATCTTTTTTTTTTTTTTTGGGAGAAGGCTGGAGTTTTATTGATATGTTAATTATTATATATTCAATTATTTAACTTATTTAAAATTCTAGTTTTTTTTTTTATTTTTTGATTGGGGAGGAGATGTAAGAATCTGACCCTTGACTTGTAAAATATCTTGAAAGGAATAATATTACTAAGGATTTTTTTAAAAAATAAATAAATAAATTATACATCTTTTTATGATTCTATACCAAAAAAAAAAAAAAAAAAACAAAACAAAAAGTTTAGCCCAAAAGTTTATAGTCCATGTTTTAAGAGGAGCGTCAGATGCAAAATATTGAATTCTCCATTAATGTCTTCACCCATAATAAAATAATAAATTATCCCGCATTAAATGGACTAGACAACTTATTATATTTTTTACTGCACTTTAATTATCAATAAATTAATGAAATAATTGATTTTTTTCAACAAATTCAAACTTAGCTAAAAAAAATCACGAATATATAGTTAGTTTCTACTAAAGTTTTACTCTTCAAAATAACAAAGCAAATTTAGTATTGCTTTAATCCCGCAATAGACCTAATCCACAACCAATAATAATTAATTTTGTTGAAAAAGTGGCAATGTTGCTTCCCACACCTAAAAAAAAGTCAAGTTTTGCATGCAATCTCTAAAATTCAAGACAAAATTGTATTAAATTGTGATGATACACTAAAGTTACTATTTCAAATAAATTGGTATGAAATTGAAAAGGTCATATAATCATCTTCACCCACCTCTTGTTCCAAAAGTTCTGCAGTAGTTTACCAACCAAATTAATTAATATTTTAAATTTTAAGACTATATCATAACTAATTATTTTAGAATTGGTTCTTTCAAGTTACATTTCTTGTAAAAAAGTCACGTTTTTTTATTTGATTGATTCAATATTTTTAAATTCTATAATCCTATGCTAGTCAACTCTTTTTTAATAAAATTTAAAATATAAAATTCTGTCATTATCAATTTAAAAAAAAAAATTTTATTATACAATACATCAATTTTTATATCATATAACTTTCTTATTTTAAAAAAATTCTATGATCCCATGAGCTTGCTATTTTGATCCTGATATTTATCATATGATGTTCTTGTTTTTTTTTTTTTTTTGAAAGAATCATATGGCATTCTTATTGACCACCATTAGCAAAATTATATTTCATATTTTATTTTATTGCAATCCATGTTATCTTTCTGCTTTTTCTCTAGCTGCCTAGAAATAAATATTGAAAGAACCTTTGAGGATCTTTACAAATTTTCTACCTTTCAATAAAATTTAAGTGTAGAAAATTTTATCTTTCTTAAAGAATTATCCAAAGCTTCTTTAGACAATATTATAACGATATAAATTCTCGTGTTATGGAAATTTTATTATAAAGTGGCCATTTCAATGCTAATAAAAAGAAAGATTTAATTTGAAATTTTAACAGAAAATATTAAAAAAAATTACGTGTTTATTTTTTTTTTATTTGATAAATTCAGTATTTAGTATTATAATGGCTTTGACTAATCAGAAGTTCAAGCCGAACGAAGGCACAAAAGTTGAAATTTTTTCAGCATCTATTTTCTTCATATATAAAATTTAGATGTAAAATCTTATTTAAAAGGAATCCAAATTTTTTATTATTTAGATCAATAATGTCTAATTTTCTTTATTTATCTATGACAATTTTAGTTTAAAAAAATATGATAAATTTATTAACAGTAGGCTCTTTTTTTCCCCTTTTAACAGCATGTTTTGGAGCTATTTGCGGGTCAAACTGTCAAATAATGGGACCGTAGACACGTCCGCTAACTTGGATTATATATCAATTATTCTATAGTTTGATGAGAAATTAAATAATAAAAACAATATTTACTCAAACTCAGTAATTTTCATTGAAATAAAATTAGAATAACAGATATTGACCGGTAATTTTTAATTTTCGTCAACATATTTTTTTTAACATTTGAGTATAATTATGAATAATTATATTCTATTAATTTTTATTTTAATCTAAATTACAATTATTTAAAGTCTACTAAATTGTACATTTGAATAAAATACAAATTATGCTCAAAAAGATTAAGTTTAGAAAATTTGATATATCTAAAGAATTATTCAAAGCTTCTTCTTTAGACAATATTATAACGATATAAAATCTCATGTTATGAAATTTTTATTATAAAATAGTTATTTCAATATTAATAAATGGAAATATTTAATTTGAAATTTAACAAAAAAATATTATGAAAATTAAGAGTTTTTTTATTTGATGTCTCCAATATTTAGTAATCACAAAAACTTCGATTAATTTAAAATTTGAGTCAAATGAATCCATAAAGGATAAAACTCCTGTAGCATCTATTTTTTTCATATGTAAGATTTGAATTTAAAATTTTATTTAAAAAAATCTAAATTTTTTATCATTTAAATTAATAAATGTTGATAGTGTGTTCTAATTTTCTTTATTTTGCCCATGATAAATTTATTCACAGTCAGCAATTTTTTCTATGAACTGTATGTTTTGGAGCTACTTGAGGGTCAAACTATCAAATAATGGGACCGTTGACGCGTTCCCTAATTTGGATTATATATATGTCAGCATCCAATATCAATTATTCTATAGTTTGATGAGAAATATGATAAAACAATAACTCAACTCAGTAATTTCATTGAAAAAAAAATTAAAATTACAGATATAGAATGGGTAATTTTTAATTTTGTCTACATATTTTTTCCTTTTAACATTTGAGCATGAGTATGAATAATTATATTTAATCAATTTTTTCCTTGAATTATCAATAATCAGATTCTATTGAATTTTAATTAATCCAATTTAACTGAGATAGAATTATAAAGACGACAAAAATCTTTAAACACCTTATTTAAGGTGACTACATACACCAGCTAAACAATAATTTCTTTGATTTGTTACTAGAACTTCAAAATACTGTTTGGTTGAGTTTGTTATTTCTTGATAAGGACCAGCCAAGAATGAAAAAGAAGGCAAATAAAACCAAAAAAAAAAAAAAAAAGAAGCAGAGTAAAGGAGAAAGAAAAATTAAACTTTATTGATGTGGAAGGTTGAGGAAGAGAAGAGATAAAAACAGATATTGGTTATACTCAACGACATCACTTTAGAAAATTTATATTCTTCTTGACTCCATTGAGGTCCATACATATGTATAGATATGGGGAAGATAAAATAAAAAGTGACTTGGAAAAATTGAATTGTAATATACTAACTAAAATGTTTGAATGCAAAGACAGCAACGTAAGAGGCAGCTGGAAACATAAATTGATTCGAAGAACCTAACTAAAGTATGTCATATGTTCTTGCCAAACTTTGATTAGCAATTCAAGGAAAATTTGTTTGCATAACCAATCGTTTTTAGTTAGCTTGGCAAAAGAATATTTAAAATTTGAAAAATGTGGCTGCCAATTAAAAGCTATAAAACGACCTTAATTGGTTCAAGATTTAAAACTTTAATAACATTTTACAACGTAAATTTCAAATCGTATTATTATTAATTTTTGAAATTAATTTACACATAATTAAGAAAAAAAAAACACAACTTTTTATTGTGAATTACATCAACACTTAATTTCATTAACTTTTCTGTTCGTTTATATATATATATAACACCTAAATAATGCATATATTGATATAAAAATTGTCGAATATCTCTTTTCATGCTTAGGCAAAGACATTTTTCGAGCTACACCTTTGGAAAAGCAGGAGTGCAACTAATCCGTTAGATGCTAAAATTCAACAAGCAAAGAAATCTTAACTAAAACATAAATAGAAATGTAGACTTTGAAAATTGTTGAGTATGTTTTTCTACACATATATGTCTAATATGCAAGTTTCTCTTTTGTGATATCAAAGTCTCATACATGTATAATAACACAAGAAAAATAACAAAGTGATAAAATATAATAAAGGGAAATTTTGAAAAATTATAAAATTTTAATTTTTAGACATCTAGCAGCATGAGACATATAGTAGTATAAGTGAATCAGGATTTTAAAAAAAAATTAAGAAACTTCATCCTTATTATGGTCTGAAATCCAACCCGTCTCACAATATTTTATGTCGTAAAAGAGTTTTTGCCATTTATGCTCAACCTTTGTCGGAGAATTGCAACTAGTAATCCAATCACATTAACAATGATGAAGAATCGAAAGGGAAAAATGATATTTCAAAGTATAGTGTTTGATGAAATGATGCTATACTCAAAATGTGGTGTGAAAGGTGCAGCTCAAAAAAAGATGCCATATAGTAGGTTGTTTGATACCTGCATATGTGTCCTAAAATATATAGGTATAGAAGCTTCTTTCAACCTATAGCTTAGCTTGCATAATTAATGGAAAAGTAAAAACCGCGTTAACTAAGACACCTTCAGCAGAATTGCACTGTGCAAGAAGATAATATTTAATCGTGTCTTATACAAGTCTTGAGCTTGTTAACTTTAAAAAAGAACAAGTCAAATGCAGCCATGTCAACTCGTTGATGATCACTTTGTTCTCAATTTATCGATCTTCTAACTTAACTATGGAGATAAACGTTGTTTCCAAATGGGACCATAGTTTTTGACAAATTGTAATTACCAATATAAAATTAAAAAAGAAAAACTAAAAGGAAACATTAATATTTTTTTTATATATATATCGTTAGAATCTTTGACAAACAGTCCTTGGAGCATACAATTCAAAAGATGTGTTCTTACTCTAAAGTCTTTGATATCAAATCAATTTAAACAAAACCATTATTATGTATTAGAATATTTGGTTATTAACGTATAAAGAATGCCATGCACAGACATAATTATTCTACGTGTTAGGTTACCTGTCTCGTGTCGACCATAAGTACCTTGATCATATCTTCTCTTTATAAAATCCCATTACCTTGCACTTCATTTCAACAAAAACACACAAAACTATATATTGTTTTTCTGTAAGTAGTACTGATCTATCCATGGCTTTTTCTTCATTTTTCAAAGCCATTGTGACCTTGTGTCTCCTAGTGTTGAGCACTACATGCAATGCTCAACTCTCAACAAATTTCTACTCCAAAACTTGCTCTAATCTATTTTCTACTGTGAAACCTGTTGTTCAATCCGCCATTAATAAAGAAAAAAGAATGGGTGCATCTCTCGTTCGCTTGTTCTTCCATGACTGCTTTGTTAATGTAATTCTTCTTTTATTATATAAGTCACAAGCGTTCTTAGTTTTATTTATCTGTAAAATTCGAAACCGAAATCTCCATAGCTAATCTTATGCTTAATTGGTTTTGCAATCATGTAGTTTAACTTGTTAGAAACATGGGCATGATGCACTGTTACATGGCATGTATATTAGGTCATTACGTTAGTTAGATTAAAGGTCAACAAAAATGTCTACCAAGGCCTATGTGTCTGATGCCTAGACGTGAAAGATTTTGATTTATGTCAACATAAGTGTATTAATATATTATAATTTTCATAAAGATCATGGCTTAAGAGATTATAATTAATGGACCTACTTAATTTTACTTTTTTTTTTTCTTTATATCAAGATCAAGATCATTGAAACTTTTTTTTTGACAGGGATGTGATGGTTCAATTCTACTTGATGACACATCTTCCTTCACTGGAGAAAAAACTGCAAATCCTAACAGGAATTCTGCCAGAGGATTTGAGGTGATTGACAGCATAAAATCTGCTGTTGAGAAGGCTTGCCCTGGTGTAGTCTCATGTGCTGATATCTTAGCCATTGCTGCTAGAGACTCCAGTGTTATTGTAAGTTGTACTTTTTCTGATTATGCAATAATAATTAGGTACTTCATCAAAATATTGTTTAATATTTAACATGGGTTTTCTTGAAATGTTGATGGGGTTAGCTTGGAGGTAAAAGTTGGGATGTTAAACTTGGAAGAAGAGATGCTAAAACTGCAAGCCTTTCTGCTGCCAATAATGGCATTCCAGCTCCAACCTCTAATCTTAACCAACTCATCTCAAGGTTTAATGCTCTTGGGCTTTCAACTAGAGACTTGGTTGCTTTATCTGGTTAGTCTTTCCTAAAACTTAATTTTCTCTTTTTTCTTTTATTTTTCGCTTAATTTTTCTCAGTAAAACAACTTTATCTTATATTACGTTGACTTTTCTTAATTCACCTCAATAAAAAATCATAATATTACTTTATAATAAAATTCGATATATCTCAAATATATATATGTTACATCATAATACGGTAACAGAATAAAAATTATGTACATTATTATAATTCACATGTCATGTATGTGGTTTTCACTAGCATTTTAATTTCCTTGACTTAATTCTAATATCATGTAATATTGTACATAGGATCCCACACAATTGGACAAGCAAGGTGCACAAGCTTTAGGCCAAGAATATACAATGAAACCAACATAGACAGTTCTTTTGCTCAAACAAGGAGATCAAACTGCCCAAGATCAGGTGGTGACAACAACTTAGCACCACTTGATTTGCAAACTCCTACATCCTTTGACAACAACTACTTCAAGAATTTGCTTGCCCAAAAGGGCTTACTTCACTCTGATCAACAGTTGTTCAATGGTGGATCAACTGATTCAATAGTTCGCACCTACAGCAGTGACGAAAACACTTTCCTATCTGATTTTGTTAGTGGCATGATCAAGATGGGAGACATTAGCCCACTTACTGGATCACAAGGAGAGATCAGAAAGAATTGCAGGAGGGTTAATTAATTAATTAAATTTGTGGGTTTTGGTTTTGTATTTTGGATAAAGTCTTATAAGAATAAACTGTAGTTTGTGGAAGTTTTTGTTTTTGTATTTGTGTTGAAGACGTATTTTAATTTCACTTGGAATCCCCAAGTGAAGTGCTGAATCATATAAATGTGATATTACACTTCGTTTTGTTTTTTTTTGAACAACGATATTACACTTTGTTTTGGGTATGTGCAACTTTTGTTTTCTTTTCGTTATCTTTTTTGTTTGTTTGTTTTCTTTCTTTTTTTTTTTTACTTAATGTTGACCAAAAAGATTTTGTTTTGATTACGTGGGATCAATTATTTTTACTTAAATCATATTTTAAATTTGATATGTGATTTTAACTGGTATTATAGTTTTATTTCTATCAAACTAAATCAATTAAATTCTATCAAACTTTAAATATTAACAGTTTAAACAAAAAATTAAAAAATAATTTTACACTTTGAATTAAAGCTATGAGTGATAAATTATATTCTAAAAATTTATTTTTTATTAATAAAAAGGTCATATAATTTAAATATTGATATATTACATAATATTGGATAGCTATTCTCTAAATTAGATAATACTAGATTCCACAAATTGAGAATGATAAAATTCAAATTTGGTACTTCAAAATGTCTTAAAAGAAAAATAACCACTCAACCTTTTTTTTTTTTCCTTTCACCTAATGGCTATTCTCATGCCACATTGGAAGAGAGCGCATGAAAAAATAAGAGTTTTAACCTGCATTCTAATTTACATATGTCACACACCCTGACTATTAAACTGCATAAATGGGCACATAATCACTTAACTATTTTCCTATTAGCTACTATAAATTTATTTGTGGGTAAATCACGATAACATAAGTTTTCTTTTTATTAAATATTGCTTACATTAATTAAATATACTGTGAGACGAAAGCAACATAAAATTACAAAATTTAGGCATTACCCTCCAAAGACTGTTGGAGTGTTTGGTGTGGCCTCTACTTCATGGAGTCCAGCAAACCTGGGTTTTTAGGCAGTAGCCCACTGTATACATTTAACAGCTAGAAATTTTTGGGCTCAAGTCCATAGGCCTATCACTTGTGAACTAATTTTCTGATGCTAGAATTAAAAGATCTATGGAGGCAGAATTTCTGATGCTGAGAAGGGTATATTCTGTCAGCTGCTTGTAAAAATTATCAACTATTTGTATTTTAATTGTTCCATTTCACGAACTATTGAAATCAGTTTCTAAAAATTATTTTCATTTGGTAAAAATTATTTTCATTAAGTCATGTCTTGAATTCTACTATTAATATATATAATCGTATTAAATTAATTATTAAAAAATTTTACTATCCTTTAAAACTAAATTGAAATATTCATATCTAAATAATTCAACTTTCAGATAATATCTTAATCTTTTTCGAAATTATCACTTACAGTTCCATCTAAATTAAAATAGATTAATTAGAATTTTATAAATTTTAAATATTACAAAACATTATGAACCAATTGAAAAATCTAACAAAAGAACATAAAAATGGAATATATTTCTTTTATTTTATGTTATTTTTCAATATAATGAGACTAAAGATGTAATTAACATGTTAATAGTAACTAACCAATTGATTAATAAAAATAAAGAATGATGATGAAGAATCTTGATGACGATAGGAAGTGTAGAATTTAAGTTGAAGCTTATGTTGACATATAGAATTCGAATAGACATAACATTGGGAAATTATGTATATATAGAAGCAGCTTGTACAAGATGAAAGGTGTTGCTCACGATCATACTCAATAAAATGATTAAAAATTTAATGATGACGGTGATAAGAGCCTGAATTGATTGATTGTTTCATTAAGCATATTATAATAGAATGTTGATTAATTGCATATTGACTTTGTATTAAAATCTTA
Organism: Mallotus nudiflorus; assembly: GCA_947683625.1. Taxonomy (NCBI): domain Eukaryota; kingdom Viridiplantae; phylum Streptophyta; class Magnoliopsida; order Malpighiales; family Euphorbiaceae; genus Mallotus; species Mallotus nudiflorus. Next base: position 433,214 of record CANTUR010001210.1, read on the forward strand.
TATAGGCTGCAGTGATATAATACATTTTTTTTAAAAGGATATATTATATTTTGCTTAGAAAATTTGATCATATGCACATGACTGGATTCTTTCAAAACCCAAAAGCCACTTTAGCCATTTAGGCAATGTCAAAATAGCATACCTTTTCACATTTCAATTTTCTTAAAAGAATTGTTTTTTCCTTTTTTTGTTCCGGTCATTTTCCACCTTTATATTTTGTTAATCAATTTTTTATTAAGAAAAATTAGTATATACCGGTACATAATAATCAATATATTAATAGTTTATTTCATTAATAACCATTAAAATTAGTTTCATTTAAATAATACATCGAGTTTGAGTTATGATATATACAATAGTATTATATTAATTATTAAAATTTTTTTACTACTCTTGAGATCTTGTTTAGATTTTATTGAGTTAATTAGAATAAAATATTTTTTAATTATTAATAATTTAGATAAAAAAAATTATATTTTTAAATGTACCCACTTAAAATAAGTTATATAATTATTTATTAATTTAATACTAAAATATTATTAATTTATATGATAAGAGTGCTAAAATTGTACCAATATAGTTGGGATAATTTGATGCACTCACTTATATTAACTTGGTCTCAACCTTTATTTAAAAAGAAATGATATTATTAATTTATTACTAATAATTTTTTACTAGACAATTTTATTACTGATCTTCTTTTCTTTTTATTTTCGATTTGAAAATACTGTTGGAAGGAAAAATAAATTGTAACAACATGACATAACTCAAGTTGAAATAATTTATAACCCCCCCAACAAACTCATGCTTTTCCTTAATAAATCAAACTAAGATTGATCTAAAACCAGTTGGAAACCACAATTAAAAAGGAATTAATCATGAATTTAATAATCCAAATGCTGACACTTTAAATTCTCAATCTTAGAAAACTATGTCAACCCTACATAAATGCAATAACAGTCAAACAAAACAAATCTTACATGATTTTCTCTTTTTTTTTTTCAATTTTTTTTATCTGGCTAGGACTCACTTACATGAAACATAATTTGTTTTTTTTTTTTAAAAAAAAAAAAAATCATTTCGGCAAGTTCTCAATATCAAAACATCACTCCCAAGAAACATTTTATATATGTATAAAATAATTAGCTAGCTGTTTGCTAAGTTTGCAGGACTAAACAATTTGTATACTTCTTAACATTTACATAAAATATACTACTAATCCAGAATTGATCATCTCCTCCTAGTTTACTTCATTTTCTCTTTTCATTTTGAGATTTGAGAGTGAGCATGTGCTTTTGAGAAAAAGAAAAAAGTGCTTAGACACTAGTCAAAACACCATTTATCTAGTTTTGGTATACTTCATCAAAGTTTTTTAACTTTCTTTTTTCTGTCACACAATATCATTTTTGTAAACTACACAAAAGAATTACAGATATTTTCATTATCAGACTGTTATTTGATTTTTTTTTTTTTGAAATAGTAATAAGTTAAATTATATATGATGAATATTTATACAATTATTAAACTGCATTGTTTTATTTTAACGGTTAAGTTCTTATAAGTATAGTGAAAGAACTTGATACTACGTTCTGTTTTTTCTCCATCCAATTTGTGATGGTAAAAAAAAAAAAATCAGTATGATGACATAAATACTCGACTATTGAATTATTATCTTAATTTTGAGCAATGAACAATGGACCTATCATTGATGTTGACAGCTCCTAACAAGCGTATAAGGGAAGGAGAGCAATTGGGGCTGTAGAAGAAAAGGAAATAACACCAGACACTTGCCACTTGAAGAAAAGGAAAGCACTAGTGAATGGTGTTAATTTTCTGCTTAATAGTGTAACCACTTTGCTTTAGGAGAATAATCAAGAACCCCACGTGACTAATAGCACTCTTAATTGTTCCAAGATCTTAAAATTAATGATATAATAACTTGTTATATGCTCAAAATTTCGAATTACACTTCTCATACAAATGTCGGCAAAGAAATTGAGTAAAAACTAAGAATTCTTGGAATATCAGCGAATATTTTGGAGTTTAGAACTTCTTCCCTTGCTACAATCCACGATCTGAATATTATTCATCTAATTTTGTCATATTTTTGAGCTTGCGAGATCATGATTCTGAAATAATTTGTATAAAAATCTTAATTAATCTGCATCCAATTGAATAATTTTCTCATAGTAGTAATCACCTAATTTCTACAGAGTCTGACAAGTAATGAAATAAAGGTTCTCAAATAATTTTTCATTAGAGTTTCTAGTAATAAAAAATTGAATAGGATGAATTTCATAAAAAAAAAATAAAGCTATTTCAGTATTGTATTTTTATATATATATAAAATTTAAATTTAAAATTTTATTTAATGAAATTTAAACTTTTTAATGCTTGAACCTAGTTCATTTATATACAAACTTCATTAAAATAAAACTTCTTTATTTCTAGACAGTTTTCTCCGCATTGAGTTCAATGAAAGAGGCGAAAATGAGATTGTGTGGGAAGAAGGAATTCAACTAGAGTTGTTTTTAACTTTAGAGATGAAGAATAAGGAGGGGACAAGTTAAGCTAGGATGCCACTATTTGAAGCAATCATGACATAACACCTGATTTAGTCACCATCTTCAGGGATTCTAGAGACTAGTTTGAGAAAGACTGATAAATTATATTGGAAAAGGTTCATTACATTACTTGTACATTTACTTTTTATGTACTTCTATTTTTGGTAAACTAACCTATTGATTTGATTTTCCCCTACTTTATACATTTAATTCAACATTCACTCATAATACTTTGCATTACTTTTCTGAATAAATATATCCATCCACTTTTTGTGGTTTTCATCCTGTATTAAATCCATCTTATAGTTCAGTTAAGAGCATGAACAGTGGGACTGGATAATTGTCAAGAATGGATCTCATTAGTATTATTTTGATGTATTGGCATATGAATTGGAGTATTTCACAACTTTGAGATTTCGAGTTCAAATTTTAATCAGAATCAATTAATGAAAAAAATGATAAATTTTTTTAATGTTTGGATTAACCTTAAAATTATATAAAATACTAAAGTTATTAATTAATTAATTTGATCAGAATCAATGCATAGAAACAAACATACTAATGAGAGAGACAGAGACTGGAAAATGATATAATGCAAACAAAAATGACTATGAAGCAAATAGTGAATATTGAATGACTTTTACTTAACTTGTTTGTCTAAAATAATTCAGATTCCTGTATACATTAATCCCATTCCTCACTCAAGCTGAAGTCCACACGCCAAGGAAACCCATCACATTGACAATGTAATTAATCTAGCTGTCCACCCCATTGACCATCCAACAAATACATACACCTTTACTACACAATTTTGGTATATCTTCATAAGTATTGCAATGTCATGTATGCATCAATATTAATTCTTCATTCTACTAACATTTTTTCATATTTTATGTAGTTGGTATATAGTATCATGAGTTGGATTTTACATCTTATAAAGAAATTTAATTATTCATTAACAAAACATATACATCGAGATTTAAATATAGTTAATAAATTTTAAAAAAATATCTCTCTCTATATAAAAGTATCATATTCTGCGTTTAAATAAAAAATTACTGACAAATCTGTGTTTAGAGTTAACCAAATCACAAACTTATCAATTGACTGAAAGTTTCTTTACGTTGAACACTGGTATACAGTACTAAGCTCTATCCTAATTAATTTTTCAAGTTTTAATGAATGATATTCTCTACAAGCATGTGCTTCTTAATTTATTTTTCTAAGATTCTATCACATGTTACCCAAATTTTTTTTTTATTTTGAATATCTTGTCTAAACCTTATTCATTAAAGTGTGTGAAAAATAGAATAAATGGGTCAAAGGGTCTATACATGTAGGATCATCAATCAAGTTAAGAAGCAGAAGGAATGCTTACAGTTGAAAAGTTCCTACAATATTTTATATCTTCATAATTCATGTGACAGGTAAAATTATGAAACCAAATCTTTCTTGTATGACTAGTAAATCATATGAAAAACTAATAAATAATCTTTTTGGAATATACTTCTGTGTAACAATCTGGATAACAGTAAAATCATCAATAATCCATCATAAAGGCCTCTATAAGAACACTAATTACCCCATTTTTTTTAATTGATGTTTAGATATTTAGTAGCAATTAAAGAAGTCCGACTATTTTAAATTTCAAAAGACTTATAATAAGGTAAAATTTTTCTAGCAGCCTTTATAAGAACACTAATTGCACCGTTTTACCTCTTAAAAAACTTCTTCCATTTATTAATTACTCAACCAATTCTTGCATAGATATTGAAAGAAAGTGAACATTATGAAGAAGCTAAGTAAATGAAACAAGAATACAAATGCAAAAAACAAGAAAATTTACCTTTCATGAAATAGTAGAAATGAAGGGTCTAAAGCACACAAGTACAGTTCCAACTATAATTAGCTTCCATATTGGAGCCAATTACTTAAAAAGTTTCTAAACTTCTATATGGGGATTATCACAGCCATACCTTTTGTCTCCCCCGACTTCAAGCAACATTCAGATTCTTCCATCAACGGCACAGACTATCATGCCACAAGATTTGTCGCTAGTGATCCAGCTAGCATGCATACACACACATCAATTCACTCCAACATCAAAGACTACTCAATGGAGGATAAATTAGGCTCCAATCCAAGTTCAAAATTCCACAAGCTCTTCAATTTGTATACATGTTTTTCATTGCGATGGTGAAGAGAGATCAATGGATCAAGAAACATTGCAAAAGAAGCGAATAACAAGGAAGTAATGGAAAAAAAAGAAAAAAGTGGAGAAGAAAGAAACATATCAACCATAAGTATCTAACGAATATTTATATATAGACTCCAATCAAAGATTTTAACAGTAATTAATTTCAAGACTAATTAATTAAACATCCCCAATTAATCAAAATATCAGTATTAAATTCTCTTCCTCAATTTTTATTGTTCATCAACCTGATTCATAATAGAGAAAATGAATTGTTTCCTTTGAGAGAGACTAGAAGTGTTACTTAATCATCCAAAGAAGGCAACATTATCACTTGGAATGGTACTATAGTCGGCTGCAGAAGTTGGCTGGTGGGTGTACAAGGAAGAAGAAGAGGAAGTAGGAGTAAGAGGAGGAGGTGGTGGTGGCGGTGGCGGTGGTGGTGGCGGTGACGGTGTAGTTAAGGATGGAGATGCTGCTGCAAGAGAAACAGCTCCAGAAGAAAGCAAAGCTACATGAGTTGAGGGTAAAATGTTTGCTTCTCTATATTTATATTTGAGTATTTCAGTCCTTACTGCATTAAGTTCAGCTTGTAATGCTTGCACTTGCTGTTGTAAAGCTGAAATTGCACCCATGCATCCATAAACTGGATCTCTTAGCCTTACATTTGCCTCATAAACAAGACTATTTGCTGCATCTGCTCTTTGGCTTTCTGGGACCTCCTGAAATATTATTCATACAAAACCACATCAGCAACAAGAACTCATATATATAACATCAGTCCTGGAGATGACTTCAGTACTGGTTCAAGAACAAAAACTTAATGTAGACAATTAAAAAACAAAGGTGAAGAACTTGATATGATGGATTAATTTGCTACTAGGGTTTGTTTCCTTATTAATTACCATTAGCATCTTTGAGACATTGCTGGCACCAAAAACTTTATGAACAGATGCAAACTTCTGAGGTTCATGGGGAGAGAAATATGGAGAAAAGGGACATTCTTGAGCACACCTTCTTCTTAAAAGCTTACAAGCAGCACAAGGAGTAATTGTATTTAGGGTTCCAGGAGGACCCAACATGTGTCTTCTTCCCATTTGAGATGAGGCATCTATTTCTCTTTTGATCTTCTTGCCTATCTCATCAAATCTCTCCCTATACAAACATATAAAAACATAGACAATAACATCAAGAAAAAAAAAATTAAATCAAAGTCAAATTGAATTGGGAAGTAATGATAGAGTTGTTAGTGTTAGTTATAAAGCTAGTCATGAACATGGTCATAAAAAGCAATATATATGATTCCAAGATGATGAAAAAAGAAACCTTACAAGCAAGAAACCAGATAAACAAAACTTTAGGGTTATAGAGAAAAAAGAGAATGATTTGTACTTGTTACCTTTCTCTGGACATTCAGGCATGCTCTCTCTATGAAAGGTGAAGTTGGGCTAAGAGAGAAAGAGAGATTGAAGGGAACAGGAAATGAGAAATATAAAGATAACAGAAGAAGAAGAAGAAGAAGAAGAGAGTGCTTAAAAGGCAAGACAAAACAGAGAAAAGTGGACCAGTGCTTATGTATAGATATATATATAATTGAAAGAAAGATGAATATAAATGTATATATATTATATATAAATGGAGCCCAAGATGATGATGATGATGATGATGATGGTGATGATCAGCTAATTTTTGTTTGTTTGTTGAACACCCTTTTCTCTGCTATGATGTACGAGGATTTCAGCAGTTATACATTCCAGAGATGTAAACTCATTTCATTAATGGCGAGGAAGAATCAATTTCAATGGAGGCTAAGACACAAAAGAAAAAGAAAGAGTCAGAGATAAAGAAATTACGAGCCTGGTGATTGTGTTGTATAAATGCCAGCTCTAATCTTTCTGCTTGCTCACGTGTGACTTCTTAAATGCATTTTGACTTTCCTCACTTGATTAATAGTTTTTCTTACATATAACTTTCACAATTATATTAAAATTCTATCTAAGTTGAATTAAAAATAAATTATCTATAGTTATGGAGGTGTAACTCAATCAATTTTTTTTTATAATTATATATATTTTTTAACTACTAATATTTCGAATCCATTTAATTTTAATTGATTTTATTCGATTTAAATAAAATTATAAAAATAATAAAAAAATTTCAATAATTAACTTAATATGATTATATCCGTTACAATTCGAACACAAAACAAATTTTAAGTGAGAACGTCTATCAATTGATTCAAAAACTTATTAGTATTATATTCATCTTTGATGTATGAAATGTAAAGAAATTTTGAATTCCAGTTTCTTCACTTACTAATATTATTTATCCCTTTTAATAATTATTTTATAAAATATTAATTATATAATATATAAATTTTCATCTATTTTTAATAAAAAAAAATTTATATCAAATTAAATTTAAAAATTGAAAAAAAAAAAAAAACCATAACAATCTATTTTTTATTCTTAAAGCTAGAACTTAGAGGAAATAATTTTTTTAATGCATTAGGTGGATATAGAAAATGTTTTCTTAGAATTATTCGAGAAAAGCATAGTAAGATATTAATATTTTGAATGCTGAATGCCTCGTAAAAAAATTCTGCAAAAATTAAATATGCATCCCTTGTGGTCCAACTCCAAAATCAATCTACAATAATGAAAGAAGCATATATATTAGTTTTGTTTTTTCAACCGAGCTAACTTTTTTTTTTTAATGTTGATTTTTAGTTGATATTATATTTAATTCCTTAATGCGTTTGGTTGGCTAGCTACGTACATGTGGCCTTTGCTGCCTTCTGGGGAGAGACCTTAACTTATGCAGTCCTTTTTTTCTCTTAATTTTTTTTATCAATATATATATGTTAGCTTTCTGTTAATTCACCTTAAACAATCCATTAAAGGTGTGAAGTGAAAAATAAGATGATGATGAGATGATAATCATCATCATCAGCTGTACTCTGTTTAAGGGCTTTCTCTCGCTAATTAGCAATAGGCATGTTAGTTTCTTGTCAATATCAAGAACCCACCTTCATTAAAAATACCATGTCTAGGATCTAATTCCCAAAAACAAAAAGCATTTTTTTTTTTCAAAAAAAGAAAAATATTGATTAATATCAGCATCAACGTGTGAAAACCGCAATGTCTAGTGCTCTTAATATATATGTGAAGACATAACTTAATAGCCTAATAAGGGTGGCACTAATTTTCACCCTTTAGAAACATTATGAAAATGTAATAGATAATACAAACTGGTAAGAAACTATTTTCATTTAAATGTTATTTTTAATTCGAGTTATATTATATATAATTATATTAAATTAGTTATTGAAAGAATTTATTTTTATTGAAATCAAATTGAAATAATTAATTGAAGTCTTATAAATTTTACATAGCAGTAATTTAAAAAAAAATTAGTCAAGTCTTTAGAAATCTGGTATTGATCAATACCCAAGTTGTTTAATAGAATTTTTCTGTGGTATTAATTGATACAAACTCTTGTTATTGGTTCTTAATTCACTATTATTGACTTTGGTGTGGATTTACAGACACTTTTAAGAGCTTATACACACACACTACTGCTGTCTATATTAAATTAACATTCATAGAAAAAGATTGCACACCTTCAAGATAAGTTGATTATCTTTTAAAGATAGTAATCTGCAGGTTATTATGTGAAGGCTTAGATTGATTCATGTGCTGATATGGAAGACATCCCACCTATATTTTCATAAACGGAAAGCATTAAAATTCAAGAATCTTGAAATTCTTTTTGTTTTTCAACTACCCTACTTAATTCATCTCCTCTACCAATTCATATTAAAAGGTGTTGATACTCGTTGAATTGAGCCTAATTAATTAATTAGTTTTATAAATACAATCAACTTAGCCCAAGGTATCTCGAACATTAATAAAAACTCGCTGAATTGATTGTTGATCTTAGTAATGCAATGTAGTTGATAATATGAGGAGTTGAATTTTTTGTGCTTTTTACTAATTTTTGCAAAAAAAAAATGTTTATTTTCTTATTTTTTTTAAAATATGATCTACTTCAAATTTTAAGATGATTTTTTTTATTAATAGAAAAACTATATGATCTAAATATCGATGAAATGTACAATAAAGATAATACTCTTCATCTTTTAAGTTGAGAATGACATAATTCAAATTTTGCACTTTAGAATGTGCTTAAAAAGGAGTAATCATTTGACTTTTCTCGAATTTAAATTTATGAAAGAATTAATAAAAAAAAAGTTATAAAAATTGCAAAAAGGGCACACTTTCATGGAATAAGATGAATCAAGAGTTATAGTAAAATGCTTTGGCATGATTATGATTTTTATAGGAGTGTTATGTCAAAGTGGGTGGTGAAAGAGAGGGAAGTGAAAGGAATTGAGAGGGTCATGTAAATTTATGAATTGATATTAAATAAATTAAGTGGTAGATTTGCTTAAAATTTAAGGAAAATATATAGCACCATTTAATTCTTGTTTGACCCGTATTTTGAGGCTAACAAGTCGCCCCGTTGTTCTCTCTTTGCCAACCTAACTTTTCTCATCCCTCTCATTGCACCAGAATCCATAAAACTCACTCACTCACATGATCTTCATATTATATAACTCTAAAAAAAATTCTATCTGGGTTTCATGCACTAGTAGTCAAGATTCAAGAAAGCTGTTAATTGATCACTAAAACCAAAAACCCTAAAAAAACCATACTAATAATCATTATTATCAGCTAACAGAAAAAGTATTTTTGTTTAAGTGACATATCAAATTTGAATCATAATACATGCAATTAATTGTTAAAATATTTTTACTGTCTTTATAATTTTATATCCATATTAAAAAAAATTAAATAAACCCTCAAATAATTAATATTAAGATACCCATCATTTCATAGTCTTCAAAAACCCCACATTTCCAGTGTCTTGGATCCAAGAAAAATTGTTATGATGACTAAAAATTTTTCAACTTTGTTATACCAAACAAACATTCGTTTCAAATCTCTAAGGTCAAAATCCAGGTGAGCTATAGCTAGCTAAATCTGAAAATCCCATTTATTTGTACATGAACTTAGGGATTTTTAATGTTACTATCATCTACTGCACTTTAAAATATTTAGTTGAGTCTTGCATTAAAACCCTTTGAGCTTTATTATTATTATTATTATTATTTTCTTCTTTTCTTTTGCTTCCGTTTTAGTTGGGGTGATAGTGAGTGATTTGGTAGGCCAAAATAGTAGTTGCAATATATACAAAATTCAAGAATAGGTTAATTCTTGTTGAGTTAATACAAGTCTTGTTATTGGTTGTAATCTTTTAACGTATGGAGGTGCCTAACACCATAAAAACTTGTGTTGATTTTCTTATGAAATGACCATGTAAGCAAAACTATATATTGGATAAACCCATTACGAACATTTTATTATATTTAACCCCTCAATTTTTATTATATTTTATTAAACCCTTAATTTTTTATTTTTATATAAACTAAGAACAAATTAGATTGAAGTAATAAAATTATAAAATAAATTCTGTTTACTCTACCACAATTGTGATGTTAGTGATAATTTTTAATAGTAAATGTATCATTAGAATTATCAATTGAAGAGGCTCAATATAAAGTGTCACAATTGTTCCCTCACATTTTTTCTTATATCTTGCTTTCACATTTTTTCTTTTATTTTTCACAAAATGTATTTTTAAACTTTTCATAACAACGTATTTAGCAATAAAGAATCTGAATTGTTATACAATTTGTTACTTTAGTCTAATTTATCTTTAATCTATGTGAAAATAAAAAATTGATGACTTAATAAAACACAATAAAAATTGAGGGGTTAAACATAATCAAGTTTCAAAGTTCAGGGCTTTATTGTGGGTTGTTCGTAACTCCTTTACTACATACATGGGCCTGACATGACCTAACAAGGCCATGGTCAAACATTTCAAAGGTCCAAGACTGTGTGCAATACATAGCTCATATTATAAAAATGTATTAGCAAAATTGTTCCAAAATATATATATATATATATATATATATTATAAAAATGTAAAATTTTGAAGCTGAAATGCAAATTAACATAGGTGTAATAAATATTTCCCACTAGAATCACAAAACAAATAATTTTTTTTTCAAATCAATCATACATGGAATTCATTTAATTTTAATTAGTTCAAATAAAATTATAAAAATAATAAATATTTTTTAATAATTAATTTAATATTACTATATATATTATAATTTAAAATTAAAATATGTATTAATTAAAGGAAAACAGTCCTCCTTTGCCACCTAGTGTCAACAGTTGATTAATTTTTTTACCAAATCTACAAAAGAAAATGGAAAATGTTTGCATAATTTGACTGGCACATGTGCATGAATTTTAGTAAGTTGGAAATTTCATTATCACACATGACCGACGTCCCTACATTTACTGTTGCTGTCCTAGCTTACAAGTAATTACTTGAGTTTTATTTCTTTTTCTTTGGTATGGTTATGCATTTAATTAGTTTAATCTGTTGTCAAAATTTACATGTGTAAATGTTCATTTATTATGCCAGATGATGCTAAAAATGACGGATAATGAGAAATAATCTCGAAATTCACTCCATCTCTTCCAATTTCTTCTTAAAAAAAATCAAAATTATTATTTTATATATAAAATAAAATTAGAAAAATTATATTTTCTTAAATAAAATATTAAATATTAAATTTTATATATAAAATAAAACACGATTCATTCAATTTGATTATAAAATAATCAAAATTTATGTGGTGCTGCTGCGGCAGCTGCAGCAACGAATTGCAACTCTATATGGTTCATAAATTTTGATTGGTTGAATCCTTAATGAATAAATTTTTGCAAACGAAAATTCAAATAGTTGGAATTGTTTATCTTTTATGTGTTAAAAAAATTATAATTTTTTAAAAATTATATAGTTCATTGTCTTTTTCCTATAACTTTTTTTTTATGATAGAAAAAAGTTTTTGTTTAGATTTAAATTATTGTACATTTTTTTCCTTTTGAAGAGAACTTAATTCTAATTCATTTACAAATCAATACTCACTCGATAACTAAATAAAACTCTTATTTATTGATACTAAAACTATTTATAGTAGCGAGTAAGATAGTGATGAATGGCTACTTCTCTCTAATCGCATCATGAAATGCTACTTTATCTATTTATAAAATTATTTTTACTTCATTGAAAACATGTATATATATGAAATGTGGATCATGAGAAGCTGATGATCTAAGAAGAAGAAGAAGAACAGCTGTGTAGTCCGGACAAAGTGAACATATTAATGGCAGCACGTGGAATATCAATGCAGTGTTTTGTTCAGGCGCTACCGACCAAGCTCTCATCTCATCATCATGGCCTTTCTCTACTTAAAGAAACTCACCAACTTCCCTTCTCCCCTCCATCTATTTTTGAAAGGAAAACAATGTGATTTTATCACTTAGGGGCCATCTGTCTAACATTTTCGTTCGTAAAAATTATGAGATTTTTTATAATTGTTATTTATTAATATTAATAAAAGTTATTATTTTTATAGTGATTGATAAAAAAAAAAATAATAATACAAATCTATTAGATCCTTATTCAATTAAAAAAAATATTAAGACATTCAACAATGAACATTTACAAATGGGAACATTTGGAAGAACGTTTCCTTGTAACTAATTAAACTATGTATGCTATCTTTTTTTTTTTGTCTTCTTAGCGGTGTAATTGAATGTATTCGAGTTGATATATTATTAAATTTAAATTTTATTTGACTCTTAAATTTAAAATTTAAAATTAAACTCTTCTTATTCGATCAAATTTCTTTTTTTTAAGCTTGAACTTGATTCTATTAAACTTCACTTGAATTGGTTTTTAATAATTAAATTGAAATGAAATAGTAAAATTATAAATGTAAACTCAATTAAATTTATAAATTTATCAAGTTAAATATTAAAAAGTTTAAATTCAATTTGATGGACTATTCAAATTAGGGTGGCTACAGTTCATTGAACCGCTAGTTATAGTTCAGAATCAACAATTTACAGTGCAAGTAAAGGTGGAACTAGATCAGAACTGGCCCCAACCCTAATTTAAGATAGTTTCAATTCTATTAGTTCTTGTTTTGGTTTAGCTGATTTGACAAGTTGATTTTCCTTTTTTTTTGTTTGAAATTTTTTGATTTTAAAGCATAATCGCCGATTCTAAACCATATTTCAAATAACAAAATATTGGAGTAGTATGTTGATTTCGGTTCACGGTTCATTGAACCATCAATTCCATAGGAAGATGAACCAACCCTAAATTAATCATTCTTTAGTTCTGATTACGATTTTGATTGGTTTCGGTTTCGAATTTGATCAATTTCGATTTCGATTTCGATTTTGATTGATTGACTTCAATTTGATTTAGAACTCGAATCGACCTGTGATCAGCGCTAACTCTAATAGTTCAAGCTAAAGGTCAACTCAATAATAATTAAATCAATTTTAACTTTTTAAATCGATTAAATAATTTGTGAATTAACTTGACTTAGTTACCCAAGTAGGCTTTGATCTATTTGACACCGAGTTATTAACCGTCAATTAAGTTTGATTACATAATATACCTCCAATTTGATGATGAAAAATTAAAGCAAATATTATAAGGGAAATTTTATAGTGTCATGATGACACTATGTCATTTAGTAGTTTTACCTATAATAATAGATAAAAAGGGTAACAATGTAAGAATTTTATTTAATTTTGATTTTTTGAAGATAAACTTTATTTTTTAAGATAAAATCTACATTTGTGTAAGAAAAATTAGTAAAATATTTTATTTTTACTCACACTAATAATAATAAATAATAAAACAATATGATTTTTTTATTATTTAATTTTATTGTTATACTGGAATTATAAATGTATTTTCAATCTATAAAAAATTAATCTATAGTAAAAATGAGATATTATAAAAATTTACTCAATGTGAATAATTTATAATTAATTAAAAATATAAGTTTAGAATATATATATATATAAAATTTTAAAATTTTTATATTATATTATATTCACACTAAAAAAGAAGAAGTGATGATGGTATTCGTTGTACAATCTTAATATTATATTATATTATATTATATTCAGACTATCAAAAAAAAAAAAAGATAACGATGATAACGATATTCGTTGTCCATCCTTGAGTGGAGGAAAATTTTTTTTGAGTGGTCTTGATGTATAAAATTTTTTATTATTAAAAAAATAATACTTAATAAAATAAGTAATATATTATTTTTTCAAATTTTCTAATAAGTGGTAAATATATATTTTCTGAAAAAATAAAAATAATGTATATGTATTTTATTTTAAGTTATTTGTACCATAACTAAAATTTTTTTCTGAAATAAAGTCATTAATTTAATGGTCCAATTTGATTTAATTTGATTTTAAAGTCCAAAAATAATTAAAAACTCAGCCCAAAACTAGTGTAACTTGCAGAAGGTTCTAGAGATCAATTTTATTGTTCAGGAGCTGCTTGGGGAAGTGGATTACACGAATTTATTTCTCCAAAAAACAAATGACCATTGAATTGAAAAATTACTTAGAGAAGTAAACTAAGGTGAAGATTACTATCACGACCCAAAACAAGGGTCATAACCAGCGCTAGGGAACGGGAATTCTTTCGAATCCGGAACCCGTAGCAAGCCTTAAAATAAAATAAAACATACAATAATAATAATAACAACTTTTAATGCAGCGAAAATAAAATCATAAATATAAAAATAATAATCCACCATCAGGGAATTTAAATCAAATTCTTATCATTACATATATAAACTCCTTTAATACAAATCCAGTTCAAATATAATACAACATCTCTTTAACAATTTAACGACTACTGCAGTGTCTAGATAAATAAAACTCAAGACTCAGATAAACAATTTACATAAAGAAGTCGGGGCGAAAGAAATCCGGCGTACAGGCCTGCTACTGAGGTTTGAAGATGATGACTCTCCTGAAAAATTAGTCAACGGAGGGGAGTCAGACCTCACTGAGTGAATTACTATAATATATATATATGCATACTAAATGTCAATGCACACAATCAAAGTATATATCTAATATGTATGTATACAAGCAAATACACACAAATGCAGTAAAATCATTTTATATATATTATTAAAAATCACAGTTCATGAAGGATCAAATAGAACCCTATAATATCGCAACCTCGAAAACAGTGTTAGACAACACTCTAGCCATATAGGCTCACTTATTCCAATATATTCACTTGTTCCATTTGGACAGTAGACTGGCCCCGAGACACTAAGTCAACCGAGCTCCAGCAGTCTGACTGTTAGTGTGATTGGCCCCGAGACACTTGGTCAACTGAGCTCTAGCAATCACACTCCCAAATCATATCTCACACATCAAATAATCAAATTCAATCAATGTCCACAAATGGTTAGTAATATAGCCTAAATTCTATAAGCGTACCGGTACGTACTCGGTCCTAGTGTTGCCCACTAGGTAGCACGTTCTATTGTTATCCTTCAATAATAAATATAAAACATTCATTCGCAAGTAAATGATGCATGAATTTAAATAAAATAACAATATAAACCATATATATATATTGAAAATATACCTGGTATACCAGGTATATTTTGAGTATATATACATCAAATAAATCCAATTAAATTACAAAATAAGCTAGGAATATATTTAAAAACATTTTAAACACAATTCATTAATAAAACATGTATATAATTTAAAATATATAGAAAATAAATCAAAAATAAACTTAAGTAATAATTAAACCATTTATGCATATTTAATCAAAATAAAACATATATTTCTAAAATCATGCACCTTAAGCATATATATATAAAATAGCAACTCACACTTAATGCGCTCCACGAGATGGATCCGACGGGCCTGGTCCACTAGGCCTCGGTCTCGGTGCAACTAAACAAACAATAAATAACAGACATCAGAAACAACCTAACTGAAAATTTTAGAAACTCGATCTAGAATATTAGACACATAATCAAAATTAGGGTTTGACCGGACATCGCGTTTTACGAGAATTCTACCAAAAATTCGGTAGAACCTCCTCTGTAAAATAGACATCTCTTTACTCAAAGAGTAGAGCCGGCCCTGCAAAGAAATACACTTCAAAAAATAGGCACAACAACTCATCCACAACCCCTCGGTCGGACTCCAAACTATAGTCTTCTGATCGGGGTCCACAATTCACAAAATAATATAAAAATACCAAAAATATCCTCATATCACCGAAATACATTTTATAAGTAGAAATTACTTAATTAACCTTAAAACACAGTAAAAATCGATAAAAACTCATTTTATTAGTAAAATCGTATATTATATATATAATTGAAAATAATTCACAAAAAATAGTTTTAATTAATTAAAAATACTAAATAATTTGTAGAAATCATTTTTATGCCTTAAATAACTATTAAAACCAATTAAATTACATTTTTAGTCAATTTAGGGTAAAATTACCAAAATACCCCTATATATATAAATATACTAAAATTACTTCAAAAATTCACCAAAAATAGTATAATTATCCAAAATTAATTTTCTCAACATTTTTTATCAATAATATCAATAATTAAACTCAATTAACCAATTAGTTCAATTAAAAACATAATTAACCTAATTTTCCAAAATTACATAAACCTAATTAAATTCAACATAAATACATAGAAATTCATAAAAATTACAAATAAATTCCTATAATTCATTTTAACACCTATATTTATCATAAAACACAATTTCATAATTTAATTAATTAATTTCCGAAAATTAGAAAATAATATTAAAATATTCAAAAATACCCAAAAATCAAAATAATCTCCAAAAATTCTACAAAAATTCACACATGTAGATTAAGCTACTAGGATCAACATTTTTGAAGTAATTTTTCATGAATCAATCAAATTGAAGTTCAAAAATTCAAGAACCCTAAAATGGCCGAATTCGAAAATTCAAAACCTAAGCAAATCAAGACCATTTCAAGTGAAACAAAGCTTGGAATCACACTCACCGGAGCTTAAGGAGAAGAAAGAGACTAGCGGTGTCAAAAACGGTGGTCGAAAACGTCGTGAACGACGTTGCTTCCACTTTCGGCTTCTCCGGCCAAAAATGACTTCCAGACGCCGGAAACAGCTACAGCAGGCGGCGGGGAAGGCTGAGGAAGGAGGTGGCATGCCGGATGGCACACCAAAGGCAAGAAATTGGCAGTAGCAGCGGCGGACGGTGAGGGGGAACGGTCGGGGATGAAGAAGGAGCTAGAGTGGCAGTTTTGTAATTAAACCAAACTTTTATAATTTGTTAATATTAAATGTATATATGTATATATATATATACTTTATACTATATATTAAAATAATATTAAATTACACACATTAAATATACACCACACACTAATAATTTAATATTTTAAAATTTAATACACCTAAAAAAAATTAAATAATATTAAAACAAATTAATAAATAATAAAATATTAGGGTAATTAATTAAACCCTAGTTAATTAAATAAATACACATATAGGCTTTATTTAGTATTTTAAAAATATGTATGAGTTCATGCAATTATGAAAATTCATTTAAAATAATTAAATATAAATAGTTTACGTATCAATTTCCCCAAAAATGCAAGTCCCGGGAAAATTTTACGTAAAGTACTCAAAATAATATTAAAAAAAATTAAAAATCAATTTTAATTAATCAGCAACTCATGAAATATCTATATCATATTTAAAAATTATTAACACTGCATATCCCGATGCAGTAATAAAATATTTAAAAACATGAGATATTACAATTACAGACATTTAATTCTCAAAAATGTTGTGGGAAAGGAAAATACAAGAAGAATCTGGAATTGGAATTATCTATGTATTTCAGAGTTCTTTGGGGAAAAAGATCAAGTTTGGAGAAGAAGGTGTTTGAGAGTTACGTAGATTTATTTCTCCAGGACCGACCAGGAATGAAAGTCTCTTGAGTTGTTGAAAAATTAATTGGAAAAGTGGTTTACAAGCAAGATCATCTATAAAAGCAAAGGGGAATAACACAGACAAGGAACACACCAATCATCAACATAACTCAATTAACAAGCATCGTCCGCTTGACAAATTTTATTCAGACATTCTTTAGTAGCTTTTAAATTAGTTTATAGCAAATACTTTCTTGTTAATTTCAAAACAAATTGTCTTTTAGCCTGTACTAATTTTCAGTCAATGCAATTTCCTTTTACTATTCAAAAACTCAAATCATCATCAAATATTTATTTCATTTACTTGAAATCCAAACAAATTGTGGTAAAAAAATTTGAGAATCCACAATCAAGTCATGTTTAATTTTGAGGAATTTCTCCTCTAGCACACTCACAAATAATCTTTTGGCACGCACTTAAAAATCCACAAATATATAATTGATTATATATATATATATGTGTGTGTTTGTGTAGTGGTAGTAACAATGGTAGGAATAATAATAATAATAATAATAATAATAATAATAATAATAATAATAATAATAATAATAATAATAATAATAATAATAATAATAATAATAATAATAATAATAATAATTCTTTTTTTTAGTGGTTGAAATGATCATATAATATTTTCTTATATAACAAATGATTTACAATGTGAAATAAAATGATTATATAAATAATTTAAATGAAATAATAACTAAATAAATTAAAAATATAAAATAAATCACATTAATTTTATTTTCTTTAATTTTTGTTGCCATAATTTTTAGTTATAATAAGATTTATTTTTAGAGTTATTAGATTAATATTGAAGTATGTAAAATATTGTTTTAGTTAAAAAATAATATTAAGTAATTACTATATTTTTTTCAATGGTTTAGAAAAAAATATTTTGATTGATTTAAGGTAGAAAAATACGTAATATATAAATAATTTTGATATTTGAGTAGTATTGAAATATATATAATAGTGTTTTAGTTAAAAATAATACTAAATAACTATTAAAAATATTTTATTTTTAATAAAAAATTAAGATTTATAATAGTTTGACTCATTAGCTTTTTAAGTGAATACTCAAATATGAACTTGAAAACTTGTCAAATTTTTAACTTAATAACTTTAGAGTTCATCATTTAATATATATATATATTATTATTATTATTGTTATGTATTGAAAATCTAATTATTCAGATAATAATAATAACATCTTGTTATATGAATTGGTAATTTATTTATATGCTGTTATTTACTTTAATTTTTTTTACTTGTGATCCAAATAAATATATATAATGTTCAACATCGTTAATCTGGTACAGTGGGTTTTCATGTAATGGCTATTGTTTGTTATGTAATTTATATACATATGTATAATGCGGTTAACTTAATATAATGTATTGATACAATAGTATAATACGATTAATGTGGATTTTCTATTTAATAACGATTATGTAATTTGAATTTTTTACTCTACATGTAGATTATTTGATGTTATTTGAATTTTCAACTATAAAATTGTCAAATTGTTATTTTATTGAATGCTATCAAGTTAAACTGATTTTTTTTTTTCAATTTTAATACAAACATAATTAGAATTTGTGCTTTTCAAAAGTTATAGTAATGGTTGTTTCAATTTCTTTGAACAATAACAACGTCAATATCTCTTGATTTATACTGAATGCTAGTCATAAGTGATAACTTTTTACAGGAATTGATATTCCTCTTTTACAAACGGGGAGCAATTAATGAAAATTTGAAATTAAAAACATTTAATTGGTTTTTAAAATATAAAGATGAAGTATTAAATTAAGAAAATTCTCAAGGAATTTATTACAGTTTAATACAATTTAGTACGGTATAATATTTTTTAATTTAAAGTTTTGGTTTGGTTCATAACATAATAATTCAAATATAATATTGTTCTAATTATAAGATATTATTCTATTATTTTTTAGTTTAATTTCATAAATATTTTATTTTTTATGATTGATTAATTTTGTAATGTTTGCATTATTTTTCAATAATGATGAAATATTTTTGATATTTTTATTGTTTATATTATTTCAAAGAATTAATTTTTACATTAGTTAAGATATAAATGCGCTCCTCAATGTTTTAACAAAATTATTTATTCCTATTTTATTTATATGGTATTATTTTATATTTTATTTATAGTAATACATGTTGATAAAAAATTTGATAAAATTGTAGACAAAATTTAGGAAATAAAAATATTTTACTAAAATTCTTAATTTTTTTTTAATTTTTTATCTAATATATTAAAGGATATATAAGTAATTATTTTAGCATTATGCAAAATTTTTTTATCACAATTTGTGCCAAAAAGATTTTCTTTTTTTTTTTTAAAAAAAAGAAATATATCATGTTTATTTTAGTGTTATCTTAAAAATATAAAAAGATATACATGCGTATCGAACAGTTGTCCTAAAATATTATTTGAACCTTTCTAACATGGAGTAGGTTAAAAAATTGAATGATTGATATTTAAAAAAACAATAAATCCAACGATTATTCCTTGTATAGTACCATGTAATGATGACACTATATAAAATCTCATATTATGTAATGACTTATGTTTTTAAATTATTTTATTTTAAAATGAGATTATGCAGTGTTTATAAAATTTAAAAATTAAATTAAATTATTTTTATTTTGCCATTTATGATTAATTATTATTATTTTATGTTTAAATAAATTTTCCTACATAAATACATTGTTTTGGTCGATTTAATTTGCTATGATAGTTATAATATTATTATTTGTATTATTGTTTTATCAAATTTCCCTATTTAATTTGTTAATAAATTATTTTATTTATTTGTATTGTTATTTTACGTATTATAATTATATATTATAATAACTAGGGTTTATATTATTTATATGTGTATATATAATGTTAGGTAAGTGTATTTTATGTGTATATAGTGTGTATATATATGTAGACGTTGACTATACATAAATTTGACTACATTATTTTAATAATAATACTTTATATTATAATATATATATATATATACACATACAACCAAAAACACAAACACATATACATATATACATATATACATAAAAACAACATTCACTGTGCATCTCCTTCTCCCTCTCTGATGCTGTCTCGATCGGAGACAGGCAGAGCGCCTCTCCTTCCTCCGCCTGTCGCCGCCTACCTCCTGCCGTCATCACTAGCAGCCACCTCCTTCTCCGGCGTCGTTGAGCGGTTGTGCCAGTGAGAGACCGAAAGTTGACCTCTCTTTCGTTTCTTATGTTTTCGGCCACCATTCTTCTCACTGCCGATCTCATTCTCTTCCTCTCTTGCCTGTGAGTGTGAATCCAAGCTTCCTTTTAGCTTAAAACTTCATTTGTTTGGGTGTTGAGTGATTTTTAGTTTATGGCTCATTAGGGTTTTGAATTTTGGGTTGTTAATGGTTGATTCACACAAAGTTCCTTTACAAATATTGATTCTAGTAGCTTAATCTACTTCCATAAATTTTTGTGTGATTTTTAAAATTTATTTTAATTTTTGTGAATTTTTAAATATTTTATTATTATTTTATTAATTTTCATAAATTAATTATATAAATTATAAATTTGTGATTTTTGGTGTTATTATTAATTTTTATTAATTTTAGAGTTGAGTTTATAATTTTTGTGATTTTTATGTAATTTATATAATTATTTTTAGTTTATGTAAATTTTGAAAAAATAGGTTAAATATATATTTTGGTAGAAATTATTGGTTAATTATATGTTTTTGTTGATAATAATGAGATATATGTTGAGAAAATAATTTTTATTGAATTTTTGAGTAAAAATAGTATATAATGTATATTTTTGTATTATAGGGGTAAATACGTAATTTTGTGCTAATTATGGCTAAATAATATATTTTAGTTGGCTTTAATATTATTTAAGGTACTAAAATGATTTTCACAAATTATTTACTCTTTTTAACTAATTAATACTAATTTTTGAAAATTTATTTTCAAATAATATATTATATACTATTTTGGTAATAAAATGGATTTTTTAGTAATTTTTAATATGTATTTAGACTAATTTAGTTATTTGGATTAGTAAAGTGATTTTTTATTAAATTATACTGAATTATCGAGAAAATTTGATTTTAATAATATTATATTATTATTTAGGATTTTTAAGTAATTATTGAAAAAATAATTATTTAGGTGTTTTAATGTTAAATATGCTATATTTTGATATTTTGAGGGTATTTATGGTATTTATTGATTTTTAATATATTTTATTATATTAATTGAATTTTGATGAATTGTGGACCTCGGTTGGGGAATTTCGTAGTTTGGGATCCTAACTGAGAGTTGTATGAATTTCTATATTTGAAGTGTATTTTTTTTACAAGATCGGCTCTACTTTTTAGTAGAGAGATGTCCGTTTTACAGAGGAGGTTCTGTCAAATTTTTGGTAAAATTCTCGTAAAACGTGACATCAAGTCAATTCTGTGTCTGTTTATATTTTGTAATTCTAGATTGAGTCTTTAGAAGTCAAGTTAGATGTATTCTGATTTTCGTAATCATTTTATTTGTTTAGCTGCGCCGAGACCGAGGCCTAGCGGACCAAGCCTGTCGGACCAGTCTTGAGGAGCGCATACCTGTAAATTGTTATTTTATATATACATTGTGCTTAGGTTGCATGTTTTAGAAATACATGTTTTAAATGTATAATTATGCATAATTATTTTATTAAATGCTTGAGTATATTTTAGGTATATTTTGAAATAAATGCATGTTTTACTTTTGATTTATACCTAAATTATTTTTAAGTATATTATTGGTTTATTTTAGTATATTTCATGATTTATTTGCATTTATTTTACATATATATATATATATATATATATATATATATATACTTGAAATATACTTAGTTTATTTTAGGTATATTTCTGGTATATATATAGTTTATTTTATTGTTATGAATGATATTATGCATTATTTATTTTCTGAATGTATGATTATTTTTAATGAAGGATATCGATAAAACGTGCTACTAGTGGGCAGCACTAGGACCAAGTACGTACTGGTGCGATAGGTCATAGGGTTAAATTACTAACTTATTTGAGGAAATATGACATGATTGATATGATTGAGATTGATGTGATTGAGGGTGTGATTGTTAGAGTTCGGTTAACCAAGTGTCTCAGGGCCAATCACACTAACAGTCAGACTCCTGGAGCTCGATCGACTTAGTGTCTCGGGCCCAGTCTACTGTCCAGATGGATTAAGTGAAATTATTTGGAATTAAGTGAGCTAGTATGACTAGAGTGATTTCTATTGTTAATTGAGGTTGCGATCATTTAGGGTTCTATTTGATCCTTCAAAACTTATATTTTTCAATATCATGAAATAAAGTGATTTTTAGCATCTGTATGAATTGCTTGCATATATATTTATTATATACATATGATTGATTACATTTGACATATAGGAGATGCGTGTATATATATTATAACAATTCACTCAATGAGGTATGACTTCCCTCAGTTGATATTTTTACAAAAGAGTCTTCTTCTTCAGACCTTAGCAGTAAGCCTATCCGCCGGATTTCTTCCTCCCCGGCTCTATTATGTAAATCATTTACTTAGTTTTATATTATACTCTAGAAACTATAGTAGTTGTATTTGTATCAGTTGTGGGTTGTATTTATATTTACTGGTTGTGATTTTAATTCAAAGGCTATTCTCTGAATAGTGTATTAAAATATTTTATTTTATGATATAAGGAGATTATTTTATCATATGGATTTGAGATTTAAATTCTAATGCATATTTATTTATTTATTTTATTTATTGTATGTTTTTATTCTTTTAAGGCTTGCTATGGGTTCCGAATTCGAATGAATTCCCGTTCCTTAGTGCCGATGTCACGACCCAAAACAGGAGTCATGACCGGCGCTAGGGAACGGGAATTCTTTCGAATCCGGAACCCGTAGCAAGCCTAAAAATAAAATAAATATGCAATAACAACAATAAAAATATAATATGCAGCGGAAAATAAAATCATAAATATTACAATATCATCCATAACAACTGGATATAATTCAAAACTCATCACATCGCATATAATCTCATAAATGTATAATCTTTATACAAATCCAGTTTTAACATAATACATCTCTTTAAAATAAAGTACATAAAATCCAATACTGTAATTTACAGCTACTGCAGTGTCTAGATAAAATAAATAAGACTCAAGTAGACAATTTACATAAAGAAGCCGGGGCGGAAGAAATCCGGCGTATCGACCTGCTACTGAGGTCTGAGGAAGTTGACTCTCTTGAAAAATAGTCAACGGAGGGGAGTCAGACCTCACTGAGTGAATTACTATAGTATATATACATACACTCTAAGTGATAATGCATACAGTCAACAGTATATGAGTAATATGTATATATACAGGCAAGTTCATACAGATGCAGAAAAATCATTTTATATATTTTGTCTAAAAATCAACTTTTATGAAGGATCACATAGAACCCTAGAATATCGCAACCTCAGAAAAATAGTGTTAAACAACACTCTAGCCATACAGGCTCACTTATTCCAAATATATCCACTTAATCCATTTGGACAGTAGACTGGCCCCGAGACACTAAGTCAACCGAGCTCCAGCAGTCTGACTGCCAGTGTGATTGGCCCCGAGACACTTGGTCAACCGAGCTCCAGCAATCACACCCACAAACCACATCTCACACATCCAATAATCATAATCAAATCGATATCCACAAATAGTCAATAATAAAGCCTAAATACTATAGGCGTACCGGTACGTACTCGGTCCTAGTGCTGCCCACTAGGTAGCACGTTCTATTGATATCCTTCAGTAATAAATAATAAAACATTCATTCACAAAAATAAATGATGCATGGATATAAATGAAATAGCAATATAAACCATATATATACTGAAAATATACCAAACATAAACCAGGTATATTTTGAGTATATATACGTCAAATAAATTCAATCAAATCATGAATTAAACTAAAAATATATTTAAAAACATTTTAAATATATTTTATTAATAAAACATGTATATAATTTATTATATACCAAAAATATACTTGAATATAAATCATATTATTTATGCATAATTAGTCAAAATAAAACATGCATTTTCTAAATCATGCATCCTAAGCATATATATATAATATAGTAACTCACCTAATGCGCTCCACGAGACAGGTCCGACGGGCCTGGTCCACTAACCCTCGGTCTCGGCGCAACTAAACAAGAAAATAATTACTCGACATCAGAATAACCCTAACAGAAATCCTAGAATTCAATCTAGAGTATTAAATACCGAATCGAAAATTAGGGTTCGACTGGATATCACGTTTTACGAGAATTCTACCGGAAATCCGGCAGAACCTCCCCTGTAAAACGGACATCTCTCTACTCAAAAGAGTAGAGCCGACCCTGCAAAGAAAATACACTTCGAAAATAACACCACAATCAATCACAACCCCTCGGTCGGACTCCAGACTACAATCTGTCGACCGGGGTCTACAAACACAGAAAATATATTCAAATATACCAAAAATATCCTTAAATCATAAAAATACATTTTATAAATAAAAATTACATAATTGACCTTGAAACACTATAAAAATCGATTAAAACTTATTTTATTTGAAAAACCGTATATTATATATATAATTGAAAATAATTCACGAAAAATAGTTTTAATTAGTTAAAAATACCAAATATTTTGTAGAAATCATTTTTATACCTTAAATAAATATTAAAACCAATTAAATTACATTTTTAGCCAATTTAGGGTAAAATTACCAAAATACCCCTATATATATATATACCTAATTTACTTCAAAAAATTCACTAAAAATCATACAATTATCCAAAATTAATTTTCTCAACATATTTATCAATAACATAAATATTTAACTCAATTTACCAATTAAATTCAATTTAAAACACAATTAACTTAATTTTACAAAATCACATAAACTTCAATAATTAAAAATAAATACTTAGAAATTCATAAAAATTCCAAATAAATTCCTATAATTCATTTCAACACCTAATTCAACCATAAACTCCAATTTCATAATTTAAATAATTAATTTCCGAAAATTCGAAAATAATATTAAAATATTCAAAAATACCCAAAAATCCAAACAATCTCTAAAAAATTCTGTAAAAATTTATACATGAAGATTAAGCTACCAGGAACAACATTTGTGAAGGAAGTTTCCATGAATCATCCAAATTGAAGCTCAAAAAAATCAAAAACCAAAAGTGGCCGAAATATTCAACTCAAAACCTAAGCAATTCTAGACCGTTTTAGCTCAAACAAAAGCTAGAATAACACTCACCGGAGCTCAAGGAGAAGATAGAGACCGGCGGTGTCGAAAACGGTGGCCGGAGGAGGGAGAAACGACGGTGGCAAAATGTAGTGGTCCGGTGGCACCCACGGGAGAAGAAAGAAGAAGAAGAAGAAAAAGAAAAAGAAAGAAAAGGAAAGAGAAAAGAAAAGAAAAAGAAAGAAAAAGGAAAAGAAAAAGAAGAAAAAAAAAAAAAAAAAAAAAAGAAAAAAGAAAAAAAAATAATAAATTTTAATAATTTAATAATAAATAAAATAATCAAATAATAATAAATAAATAATAAAATATTAGGGTAATAATAAACCCTAATTAAATATACACACACAGGCTTTATTTAATAATTTAAAAATATGTATGAGTTCATGCAAACCCGTAAATACATTTAAAATAATTAATAATACATTGTTTACGTGAAAATTTCCCCGAAAATGAAAGTCCCGGGAAAATTTTACGTAAAATACTGAAAATAATAGACAGTAATTAAAATAGGTTTAAAATACATATTAACTCATAAAAACATCGTATAAAATACAAAAATCACTGACACTGCATATCCTGGTACAGTGTAAAAATATTTTTAAAATTACGGGATATTACAGTCTTCCCCCCTTACAGGAATTCGTCCCCGAATTCTAAAAACAAGATTACAGAATCAGGAAGGAAAGAGATACGGGTAAGAAGCTCGCATCTCAGCTTCAGTCTCCCACGTATGTTCTTCAACTCTGTCGCTACGCCACAAAACCTTGACCATCGGAATCTGCTTCGATCGCAACTGTCGAACTTGAAAATCAACGATCGCCACAGGTTCTTCCACAAACGTCAAATCTTCACTCACTTCCACACTGTCAGGTTGCATCACATGTGAAGGATCTGAGATATACTTCCTCAACATCGAGATATGAAATACTGGATGCACCTGTGACATACTCGGAGGCAAATCCAACCGATATGCAACAGTGCCAACTCTCTCCAGAATCTCAAACGGTCCAATATATCTCGGTGCTAACTTACCCTTCCTACCAAATCTTATCACACCCTTCATCGGAGATACTTTCAGAAAAACGAAATCTCCAACCTGAAACTCCACATCTCTGCGCCTAGGATCCGCATAACTCTTCTGTCTGCTAACTGCGGTCTCTAACCTGCGCTTGATCACGGCGACTTTCTCTGCAGCATCTTGAACCATCTCTGGTCCAGTCAAAGCTCTCTCACCAATCTCATCCCAACTCAAAGGGGATCTACACTTCCTTCCATACAACGCCTCATATGGTGCCATGCCAATACTGCTATGGTAGCTGTTATTATATGCAAACTCAACCAGCGACAAATGATCATCCCAGCTACCTCCCAAATCCAAGACACACATCCTCAACATATCTTCCAGTGTCTGGATCGTCCTCTCAGACTGGCCATCTGTCTGAGGATGAAAAGCAGTACTGAAATCCAACCTAGTGCCCATCGCTTCCTGCAACTTCTGCCAAAAACGAGAAGTAAACACTGAACCTCTGTCTGACACAATGGACACAGGTACTCCATGAAGGCATACAATATGCTTCACGTACAACTTCGCCAATCTAGCAACTGAATATGTGGCTTTCACAGGCAAGAAATGTGCAGACTTCGCCAATCTGTCTACAATCACCCAGATGGAATCGTATCCATCCTTCGAACGAGGTAAACCGACCACAAAATCCATAGCTATCCTTTCCCACTTCCACTCGGGAATAGGAAGAGGCTGAAGCTTCCCAGAAGGCTTCTGATGTTCGGCTTTCACTTGCTGACAAGTCAAGCACTTAGCAACATAATCAGCAACATCCTTCTTCAATCCATCCCACCAGTATAAATCTCTGATACTGTGGTACATCTTAGTAACACCAGGATGAACGCTGTAGGCTGTAGAATGTGCTTCCTCTAAGATCTCTTCTCTCAAATCATCCACATCAGGAACACACAATCTACCACTGATCCACAACACACCATCATCATCGAGTGTGAAATCAGTGAACTTTCCTGCTCTGACATTCTCTGCAAGCTCTTCCAGAATAGGATCTCGGCTCTGAGCTGCTTTAATCCTATCCCTTAGTACAGATCGTACTTTAAACTGAGCTAACAGTCCACCTGATCTACTGATCTTCATCATCAGACCTTGATCCACCATCAGATGCAATTCCTGGATCAATGGTCTCCTCTCAACACTGATGTGAGCAAGACTACCTGAGGACTTCCTACTCAAGGCATCTGCTACCACATTAGCTTTACCCGGATGGTAAAGAATCTCGCAATCATAATCCTTCAACAATTCCAACCATCTTCTCTGCCTCAAATTCAAATCTCGCTGCTGGAAAATGTACTTAAGGCTCTTGTGATCAGTAAATATCTCACAAGTCACCCCGTACAAATAATGTCTCCAAATCTTCAAAGCCCCGTACAAATAATGTCTCCAAATCTTCAAAGCAAAGATCACTGCAGCCATCTCCAGATCATGTGTGGGATAGTTCTGCTCATGCTTCTTCAACTGCCTCGAAGCATAGGCTATCACCCTTCCATTCTGCATCAATACACAACCAAGACCAATTCTAGAGGCATCACAGTAAACTGTGAACTTATCCACACTATTAGGCAAAGCTAATACTGGCGCTGTGGTCAACTTCTCCTTCAACAACTGAAAACTATTCTCACAAGCTTCTGACCACTCGAATCTAACATTCTTCTGAGTCAAGCGAGTCATAGGGGCTGCAATCCTGGAAAAATCCTGTACAAACCGCCTATAATACCCGGCTAAACCCAGAAAACTCCGAATCTCAGTAACTGAAGTAGGTCTAGGCCACTCAGATACTGCCTCAACCTTCTGTGGATCAACCTGAATACCTTCTTTAGACACTACGTGTCCAAGAAAAGAAACACTCTCCATCCAGAAATCACACTTCGAGAATTTAGCATAAAGCTGATGATCTCTCAGTGTCTGTAGTACAATCCTCAAATGATATACGTGCTCTTCCATACTCCTCGAATATACTAGTATATCATCAATGAAGACTACTACAAACTGATCCACATACGGTCGGAATACTCTGTTCATCAGGTCCATAAAAGCTGCTGGTGCATTAGTCAAACCAAAAGACATCACCAGAAACTCATAATGACCATATCGAGTGCGGAAAGCTGTCTTAGGAATATCAGCTTCACTGATCCGCAGCTGATGATAACCCGACCTCAAGTCAACCTTAGAAAAGAATTGTGCACCCTGGAGCTGATCAAACAAATCATCTATCCTCGGGAGAGGATACTTATTCTTCACTGTCACCTTATTCAGCTCTCTATAGTCAATGCACAGTCTCAGGGTACCATCCTTCTTCTTCACAAACAGGACTGGTGCACCCCAAGGAGAAACACTAGGTCTGATAAAACCCTTATCCAATAACTCTTGCAATTGCTCCTTCAACTCTCTCAACTCTGCAGGAGCCATACGATAGGGTGTCATAGATATAGGAGTAACACCTGGAACCACATCTATACAGAACTCAATCTCTCTATGAGGTGGTAAACCTGGCAACTCCTCGGGAAAAACATCAGGAAACTCACAAGCAACAGGAACATCTGTGAGTGACAACTTCTCCACTGACGTATCCCTAACCAATGCCAAAAAACCCCTGACAACCTTTCTTCAACAACTTCCTAGCTGAAATAACAGAAATAAGATTCTGAGGTGCTGAACTTCCGTCACCAACAAACTTAAAATCTTCTTCACCAGGAATTCTAAAAATCACCTCCTTATTCCTGCAATCAACCACGGCATAATACTGAGACAACCAATCCATTCCCAAAATAACATCAAACTCCATCACATCCAACAAGATCAAATCAGCGGGTAATTCTCTATCTCCCACGAGAACTGGACAACCAGAAAGAACAATATCGGTGTCCAAAGAATCACTCAGAGGAGTGGCAACAGACAAGGGAAAAGCCATCCTCGAAGCTTGCCAACAAGATTTAGAAGCAAAAACAGGAGAAACAAACGAATGCGTGGCACCCGGATCAAACAAAACCAAAGCATCCAGGTAACAAACAGAAAGAATACCTGCCACGACTGCATTAGATGCCTGAGCATCCTGCTGAGTCAGATGAAAAACTCTAGCCTGGCCTCGACCTCCCTGCTGACTGGTAGAAGCCTGGCCAACACCTCGGGTACCTCCTCTCGTACCTCTACCACGACTCTGCTGTGGAACAAACTGAGTAGAACTCTGATGCTGAGCTGGTGGTAACTGAAATGGCATAGGTGCAGCACTAGCAATCGACTGCTGTGGGAATCACGGAATCTGCTGCTGCTGATACCCGGGGTAAGGACACGATCTGGCAAAATGTCCTGTCTGCCCGCATCTGAAGCATGTCAACGGTGTCAGATAACACGGTCCCTGATGGACTCTACCACAAGTCTGACAAACACTGGCCGCTGATCCAGAACTACGACCACTGCTGCTGCTCGAAGCACCTGACCCAAATCTGAACGATCTACGCTGACCTCCACGACCATGTCTACTGCTCCGATGCACTCGCTGCTGCTGTCTCTGACTCTGCTGAGTCGAACCTCGCTGCTGACTACTCGAACCAACATGAAAACTCGAATACGGAGTAGCCTGCAATCCACTCGACTGAACTCCCAACTGGTAATAATCAGGCATCGCTCCCTCCCTAACTAACCTCAGCTCGATCTCCTTAGCTAGCTCAATCACAGACTCGAGAGTAAGACCTGCTGTAGGCATACCAGCAAAAGCTGAACCCAAACCAGTAACATAGGTAGTAACAGCGAAATACTGATCTCGCATCAGATCCTCAGCATATCTACCCAGACGAAGGAACTCTCGGGTATACTCCTCTACTGATCGATCTCCACGAGAAATGCTGGTCAGACGAAGACGATAGCTCAAACGAAGAGGTTCTGGACAAAATCTCCTCATAAACCGCTCTCGAAACTGAGCCCAGGTCATCGTCATCATATAGGGCTGGATCATCTGAATGAACCAATCCAAGGCTGGTCCCTCGACAGACAACTCAACAATCATAATCCTCTGGTATCGGTCTATGAGCAGTCCGAGTCCTAGTCTCAATCGCATGCAGAAAATCTAAAGATCAGAAGTACATCAAAAGCAATCCTGCCAACTCTGGCATAGAACAAAGCTGCCTCAGGGTCAGACATACCCTGCTGATAGGCAGGCTGAACAACTGGAGGAACAGGAACATCAAAATCAGGCTCAACAGGCTCCTCGTCTGTAACTCTCTCTGCCTACGGCGACCTGCCGCTCCTCGAGGTCTACCTCTGCCACGACCTCTACGTCTAACTGGCTGCTCAGGAGGGTAAAACCTGTCTGAAAAGACTCATCATCCTCGCCTCAACGACCGGTGGAGCGACACGCGCTCGCCTCCTCATTCTGAAAAGACAAACGGAAAGATTCAGACAAAACAGACAACGGAGGAATAACGCTGAAAACTACAGCAAGGAATACTTATCAAGACATACTCGAACCCTAATACACTGCAGTAGTCAACAGAAAACACAACTTTAAAACTAGGGCCACAACTCACATAACTAAGCCCTGACACAGAACTCCACTCTGATACGAACTTCGCTCTGATACCAACTTTGTCACGACCAAAACAGAGTCATGACCGCGGCTAGGGAACGGGAATTCTTTCGAATCCGGAACCCGTAGCAAGCCTAAAAATAAAATAAATATGCAATAACAACAATAAAATATAAATATGCAGCGGAAAATAAAATCATAAATATTACAATATCTCCATAACAACTGGATATAATTCAAAACTCATCACATCGCATATTAATCTCATAAATGTATAATCTTTATACAAATCCAGTTTTAACATAATACATCTCTTTAAAATAAAGTACATAAAATCCAATACTGTAATTTACAGCTACTGCAGTGTCTAGATAAAATAAATAAGACTCAAGTAGACAATTTACATAAAGAAGCCGGGGCGGAAGAAATCCGGCGTATCGACCTCGTACTGAGGTCTGAGAAGTTGACTCTCCTGAAAAATAGTCAACGGAGGGGAGTCAGACTCACTGAGTGAATTACTTATAGTATATATACATACACTCTAAGTGATAATGCATACAGTCAACAGTATATGAGTAATATGTATATATACAGGCAAGTTCATACAGATGCAGAAAAATCATTTTATATATTTTGTCTAAAAATCACTTTTATGAAGGATCACATAGAACCCTAGAATATCGCAACCTCAGAAAAAGAGTGTTAAACAACACTCTAGCCATACAGGCTCACTTATTCCAAATATATCCACTTAATCCATTTGGACAGTAGACTGGCCCCGAGACACTAAGTCAACCGAGCTCCAGCAGTCTGACTGCCAGTGTGATTGGCCCCGAGACACTTGGTCAACCGAGCTCCAGCAATCACACCACAAACCACATCTCACACATCCAATAATCATAATCAAATCGATATCACAAATAGGTCAATAATAAAGCCTAAATACTATAGGCGTACCGGTACGTACTCGGTCCTAGTGCTGCCCACTAGGTAGCACGTTCTATTGATATCCTTCATTAATAAATAATAAAACATTCATTCACAAAAATAAATGATGCATGGATATAAATGAATAGCAATATAAACCATATATATACTGAAAATATACCAAACATAAACAGGTATATTTTGAGTATATATACGTCAAATAAATTCAATCAAATCATGAATTAAACTAAAAATATATTTAAAAACATTTTAAATATATTTTATTAATAAAACATGTTAATAATATTTATTATACCAAAAATATACTTGAATATAATCATATTATTTATGCATAATTAGTCAAAATAAAACATGCATTTTCTAAATCATGCATCCTAAGCATATATATATAATATAGTAACTCACCTAATGCGCTCCACGAGACAGGTCCGACGGCCTGGTCCACTAACCCTCGGTCTCGCGCAACTAAACAAGAAATAATTACTCGACATAGAATAACCCTAACAGAATCCTAGAATTCAATCTAGAGTATTAAATACAGAATCGAAAATTAGGGTTCGACTGGATATCACGTTTTACGAGAATCTACCGGAAATCCGGCAGAACCTCCCCTGTAAAACGGACATCTCTACTCAAAAGAGTAGAGCCGACCCTGCAAAGAAAATACACTTCGAAATAAACACCACATCAATCACAACCCCTCGGTCGACTCCAGACTACAATCTGTCGACCGGGGTCCACAAACACAGAAAATATATTCAAATATACCAAAAATATCCTTAAATCATAAAATACATTTTATAAATAAAAATTACATAATTGACCTTGAAACACTATAAAAATCGATTAAAACTCATTTTATTTGAAAAACCGTATATTTATATATATAATTGAAAATAATTCACGAAAAATAGTTTTAATTAGTTAAAAATACCAATATTTTGTAGAAATCATTTTTATACCTTAAATAAATATTAAACCAATTAAATTACATTTTTAGCCAATTTAGGGTAAAATTACCAAAATACCCCTATATATATATATATACCTAATTACTTCAAAAATTCACTAAAAATCATACAATTATCCAAAATTAATTTCTCAACATATTTATCAATAAATAATATTTAAACTCAATTTACCAATTAAATTCAATTTAAAACACAATTAACTTAATTTTACAAAATCACATAAACTTCAATAATTAAAAATAAATACTTAGAAATTCATAAAAATTCCAAATAAATTCCTATAATTCATTTCAACACCTAATTCAACCATAAACTCCAATTTCATAATTTAAATAATTAATTTCCGAAAATTCGAAAATAATATTAAAATATTCAAAAATACCCAAAAATCCAAAAAATCTCTAAAAATTCTGTAAAAATTCATACATGAAGATTAAGCTACCAGGAACAACATTTGTGAAGGAAGTTTCCATGAATCATCCAAATTGAAGCTCAAAAAAATCAAAAACCAAAAGTGGCCGAAATATTCAACTCAAAACCTAAGCAATTCTAGACCGTTTTAGCTCAAAAAAAAGCTAGAATAACACTCACCGGAGCTCAAGGAGAAGATAGAGACCGGCGGTGTCGAAAACGGTGGCCGGAGGAGGGAGAAACGACGGTGGCAAAATGTAGTGGTCCGGCGGCACCCACGGGAGAAGAAAGAAGAAGAAGAAGAAAAAGAAAAAGAAAGAAAAGGAAAGAGAAAAGAAAAGAAAAAGAAAGAAAAAGGAAAAGAAAAAGAAGAAAAAAAAAAAAAAAAAAAAAAGAAAAAAGAAAAAAAAATAATAAATTTTAATAATTTAATAATAAATAAAATAATCAAATAATAATAAATAAATAATAAAATATTAGGGTAATAATAAACCCTAATTAAATATACACACACAGGCTTTATTTAATAATTTAAAAATATGTATGAGTTCATGCAAACCCGTAAATACATTTAAAATAATTAATAATACATTGTTTACGTGAAAATTTCCCCGAAAATGAAAGTCCCGGGAAAATTTTACGTAAAATACTGAAAATAATAGACAGTAATTAAAATAGGTTTAAAATACATATTAACTCATAAAAACATCGTATAAAATACAAAAATCACTGACACTGCATATCCCGGTACAGTGTAAAAATATTTTAAAATTACGGGATATTACAGCCGACTTGGGTTGTGATAAAGTTGGTATCAGAGCGGATTTTTGTATTAGGGCCATAGTTGTTAGAGTTGTGGCCTTAGTTTTTTTGGGTTGTGTTTTCTTTTGAAACTACTGCAGTTAATTAGGTTCGAGTATGTCTTTGATAAGTATTCCTTGATTTAGTTTTCTGTGTTATCGTTAGTTGGTTGTTTTGTCTAAATCCTTTTGTTTGTCTTTTTAGAATAAGGAGGCGAGCACGTGTCGCTCCATCGGTCATTGAGGCTGAGGATGATGAGTCTTTCTAGGATGAGGTTTTTCCTCTTGAGCCGCCAGCTAGGTGCAGAGGTCGAGGCAAAGGTAGACCTCAAGGAGCGACAGGTCACCGTAGACAGAGAGAGCTACAGGATGAGGAACATGTAGGGCCTGGGTATGAGGATATTCCAGTACTTCCAGTTGCACCTCCTATTCAGTCTATTTATCAATAGGGTATGTTTGACCCTAAGGTAGCGCTATTCTATGCCAGAGTCGATCGTATAGCCTTTGATGGGACTTCTGACCCTTTAGACTTTTTGCATGCGATAGAGACGAGGTCTCAGACTAGTCACACCGAGTACCAACAGATTATGATCATTGAGCTATCAGTAGAGGGACCAGCCCTGGATTGGTTCATCCAGATGATTTAGCCATACATTATGACAATGATCTGGGCTCAGTTCAGAGAGCGATTTATGAGGAGATTCTGCCCAGAGCCACTCTGTATGAGCTACAGACTCTGACTGACTAGTATTACTTGAGGTGGCATATCTGTTGAGGACTATACTAGAGAGTTTCTTTGACTCGACAGATATGCAGAGGACATGATGAGGGATCAATATTTTGCAGTTACTACTTATGTCACTAGTTTGGGTTCTGCATTTGCTGGTATGCCTACAACAGACCTTACTATAGAGTTAGTGATAGAGTTGGCTAAGGAGATTGAGCTGAGGCTAGTTAGGCAAGGAGCTATACCTGATTATTACCAGTTGGGCACTCAGTCAGGTGGATTTCAAACTACTATGTACTCGAGTTTTCAGATTGATTCGAGTAGTCAGTAGAGAGACTCAGCCCAGTAGAGCTAGAGACAGCAATAAAGAGTGCATAGGAGCAGTAAACATGGCTATGGAGGTCAGCATAGATCATTCAGATTTAGGTCAGGTGCTTTGAGTAGTAGTAGTGGTCACAATTCTAGGTCAACTACCAGTACTTGTTAGACGTGTGGTAGAGTCTATCAGGGACAGTGTTATATGACACCATTAATGTGTTTTTGATGCGGATAGATGGGACACTTTGCTAGATCATGTCCCTATTCTGGTTATCAGCAGCCACAGATTCTGCGATTTCCATAGCAGTTGATTGTCAGTGTAACATCAGTTCTTTTTCCATTGCCTCTAGCTTAGCACCAGAGTTCTACTAATGTTGTTCCTTAGTAGGGTTATGGTAGAGGTACTAGAGGAGGAGCCAAAGGTTTTGGCCAGGCTTCTACCAGTCAGTAGGGAGGTCGAGGTCAGGCTAGAGTTTTTCATCTCACTCAGCATGATGCTCAGGCACCTAATGTAATCGTGGCAGGTATTATTTCTATTTATCACTTGGATGCATGGGTTTTGTTTGATCCGGGTGCCACACATTCATTTGTATCTCCTGTTTTTATTTCTAAGTCTTATTGGCAAGCTTTGAGGATGACTTTTCCTTTATTTATCGTCACTCCTCTAAGTGATTCTTTGGACACCAATGTTGTTCTTTTTGGTTATCCAGTTCTTATTGAAGGTAGAGAATTGCTTGCTGATTTGGTGTTGTTGAATGTAATGGAATTCGATGTAATTCTGGGTATGGATTAGTTATCTCAGCACTATGCTGTGGTAGATTGTCGGAGTAAAGAGGTGACTTTCAAAATTCCTAATGAAGAAGAGTTTAAGTTTATGGGTGATAAGAGTTCTATACCTTAGAATCTCATTTCTACTATTACGGCTAAAAAGTTACTAAGGAAGGATTGTCAAGGTTATTTGGCATTAGTCAGGGATACTTCAGTGGAAAAGTTATCACTCACAAATGTTCTTGTTGCTTGTGAGTTTCCTGATATTTTTCTTGAGGAGTTGCCAGGTTTACCACCTCATAGAGAGATTGAGTTTTGTATAGACGTGGTTACAGGCACTACCCCTATTTCGATGCCACCCTACAAAATGGCTCCTGTAGAGTTAAAAGAGTTGAAGGAGCAGTTATAAGAATTATTGGATAAAGGTTTTATTAGACCTAGTGTTTCTCCTTGGGGTGCACCAGTTTTATTTGTGAGGAAGAAGGATGGTACGCTGAGATTGTGCATTGACTACTAAGAGCTGAACAAGGTGACAGTAAAGAACAAGTATCCTCTCTCAAGGATAGATAACTTGTTTGATCAGCTACAGGGTGCACAGTTCTTTTCCAAGATTGATTTAAGGTCAGGTTATTATCAGTTGCAGATCAGTGAAGCCGATGTTCCTAAAATGGCATTCTACACTAGATATGACCATTATGAGTTTTTGGTGATGCCTTTTGGCTTGACTAATGCACCAACAACTTTTATGGATCTGATGAACAGGGTATTCAGACCATTTATGGATCAGTTTGTGGTAGTCTTCATTGATGATATATTGGTGTATTCGAGGAGTATGGAAGAACATGTATATCACTTGAGGACTGTACTGCAGACACTGAGAGAACATCAGCTTTATGCTAAATTCTCAAAGTGTGATTTCTGGATGGAGAGTGTTGCATTTCTTGGACACGTGGTGTCTAAAGAGGCTATCCAAGTTGATTCACAGAAGATTGATGCAGTATTGAGTGGCCTAGACCAACTTCAGTTACTGAGATTCAGAGTTTTTTGAGTTTAACTAGGTACTATAGGAGGTTTTTACATGATTTTTCCAGAATTGCAGCTCTTATGACTCATTTGACTCAGAAGAATGTAAGGTTTGAGTGGTCAAAAGCTTGTGAGCATAATTTCCAATTATTGAAGGAGAAGTTGACCACAGGTCTAGTTTTGGCTTTGCCTAATAGAGTAGACAAGTTCACTATGTATCGTGATGCCTCTAGAGTTGGCCTAGGTTATGTGTTGATGTAGAATGGTAGGGTGATAGCCTATGCTTTAAGGCAATTAAAGAAGCATGAACAGAATTATCCTACCCACGATATAAAGATGGTTGCAGTGATCTTTGTTCTCAAGATTTGGAGACATTATCTGTACGGGGTGACTTATAAGATTTTTATAGATCACAAGAGCCTTAAGTACATTTTCCAGCAGAGAGATCTGAATCTGAGGCAAATGAGATGGTTGGAATTATTGAAAGATTATGACTATGAGATCCTTTATCATCCAGACAAGGCTAATATGGTAGTAGATGCCTTGAGTAGGAAGTCCTCAAGCAGTCTTGCTCATATTAGTATGGAGAGGAGACCGTTGATCCAAGAGTTGCATCAGTTAGTGGATCAAGGTCTGATGATGAAGGTGAGTAGATCAAGTGGACAACTAGCTCAGTTTAAGGTATGATCTATGTTGAGAGATAGGATTAAGGCAGCTCAGAGCTGAGATCCTATTATAGAAGAGCTTACAGAGAATGTTTGAGCAGGGAAGTTCACTGATTTCACAATTGATGATGATGGTGTTTTGTGGATCAATGGTAGGTTATGTATTTCTAATGTGGATGATTTGAGAGAAGAGATCCTTGAGGAAGCACATTCAACAGCTTACAATGTACATCCAGGTGTCACTAAGATGTATCATAGTATCAGAGACTTGTACTGGTGGGATGGACTGAAGAAGGATGTCACTGATTATGTTGCTAAGTGTTTAAAGTGTTAGCAAGTGAAAGCTAAACATCAAAAGCCTTTTGGAAAGATTCAGCCTCTTCCTATTCCTGAGTGGAAGTGGGAAAGGATTGCTATAGATTTTGTGGTTGGTTTACCTAGTTCCAAGGATGGATATGATTCCATTTGGGTGATTATGGACAGGTTGACCAAGTTTGCACATTTCTTGCCTATGAAAGCCACTTATTCTATAGCTAGATTGGCGAAGCTATATGCGAAGCATATTGTGTGCCTTTATGGGGTGCCTGTGTCCATTGTATCAGACAGAGGTTTAGTGTTTACTTCTTATTTTTGGCAGAAGTTGCAGGAAGCAATGGGCACCATGTTGGATTTCAGTACTACTTTTCATCCTCAAACAGATGGTTAGTCTAAGAGGATGATCCAAACATGGTGCCCATTGTGCCTGTGTCCATTGTATCAGACAGAGGTTTAGTGTTTACTTCTTATTTTTGGCAGAAGTTGCAGGAAGCAATGGGCACCATGTTGGATTTCAGTACTACTTTTCATCCTCAAACAGATGGTCAGTCTAAGAGGATGATCCAAACACTAGAAGATATATTGTGGATGTGTGTTTTGGATTTGGGTGGTGGCTGGGATGATCATTTACCACTCATGGAGTTTGCATATAATAACAGATACCATAACAGTATTGGAATGACACCATATGAGGCTTTGTACGAAAGGAAGTGTAGATACCCTCTAAGTTGGGATGAGATTGGGGAGAGAGCTTTGGCTGGACCTAAGATAGTTCAGGATACTGCAGAGAAGGTTACTGTAATCAAGAGAAGATTAGAGACCACAATTAGTAGACAGCAGAGCTATGCAGATCTGAGACACAGAGATATGGAGTTCCAGGTAGGAGATTATATGTTTCTGAAGGTATCTTCGATGAAGGGTGTGATGAGATTTGGCAGGAAGGGTAAGCTAGTATTGAGATATATTAGACCGTTCAAGATTCTAGAGAGAGTTGGCACTGTTGCATATCGATTGGCTTTGCCTCCGAGTTTGTCTTAAGTGCATTCGATGTTTCATATCTTAATGCTGAGGAAGTATATTTCAGACCCTTCACATGTGTTGCAGCCCGATAGCGTGGAAGTGAGTGAAGACCTGACATTTGAGTAAGAACCTGTTGCGATCGTAGACTATCAAGTTCAATAGTTGCATTCGAAGCAGATTTTGATGGTCAAGGTGTTGTGGTGAAGCAACAATGTAGAAGAGTATACCTGGGAGATTAAAGCTGAGATGCGAGTTTCTCACTCGTATCTCTTTCCTCCTTGATTCTTGTAATTATTCTTTTCTTGAATTCAAGGATGAATTCTTATAAGGAGAGGAGACTGTAATGACCTATGTTTTTAAATTATTTTATTTTAAAATGAGATATGTAATGTTAATAAAATTTAAAAGTTAAATTTAATTATTTTATTTTTATTTTGCCATTTTACGATTAATTATTATTATTTTATGTTTAAATAAATTTTTCTACGTAAATATATTATTTTGGTCAATTAATTTGCATGATAGTTATAATATTATTATTTGTCTTATTGTTTTATCAAATTTCCATATTATAATAATTAGGGTTTATATTATTTATATGTATATATATAATGTTAGGTAAGTGTATTTTATGTGTATATAGTGTGTATATATACGTATATGTTGACTATACATAAATTTGACTACATTATTTTAATAATAATACTTTATATTATAATATTATACTATATATACACACACACACACATACAACCAAAAACACAAACACATATACATATATACATAAAAACGACATTCACTATACATCTCCTTCTCCCTCTCCATTGCTGTCCCGATTGGAGACCAACAGAGTGTCTCTCCTTCCTCCACCTGTCGCCACCTACCTCCTGCCATCATCACCAACAGCCACCTCCGTCTCCGGCATCGTCGAGCACCTGTGGCAGTGAGCGACTGAAAGTTGACCTCTCCTCCGTTCCTTTTGTTTCTGGCCACCATTCTTCTCACCGCCAGTCTCATTCTCTTCCTCTCTTGCCGGTGAGTGTGAATCCAAGCTTCCTTTTAGCTTAAAACTTCGTTTGTTTGGGTGTTGAGTGATTTTTAGTTTATGGCTCATTAGGGTTTTGAATTTTTTTTTTGGGTTGTTAATGGTTGATTCACATAAAGTTCCTTTACAAATGTTGATTCTAGTAGCTTAATCTACTTCCATTAATTTTTGTGTGATTTTAGAAATTTATTTTGATTTTTGTGAATTTTTAAATATTTTATTAATTTTCATAAATTAATTATATAAATTATAAATTTGTGATTTTTGGTGTCATTATTAATTTTTATTAATTTTAGAGTTGAGTTTATAATTTTTGTGATTTTTATGTAATTTTTATAATTATTTTTAGTTCATGTCAATTTTGAAAAATTAGGTTAAATATATATTTTGGTAGAAATTATTGGTTAATTATATTTTTTTGTTGATAATAATGAGATATTTGTTGAGAAAATAATTTTTATGTATTTATATAATTTTTATTGAATTTTTGAGTAATAATAGTATATAATGTATATTTTTGTATTATAGGGGTAAATACGTAATTTTGTGCTAATTATGGCTAAATAATATATTTTAGTTGGTTTTAATATTATTTAAGGTACTAAAATGATTTTCACAAATTATTTACTATTTTAACTAATTAATACTAATTTTCAAAAAATATATTATATACTATTTTGGTAATAAAATGGATTTTTTAGTAATTTTTAATATGTATTTAGACTAATTTAGTTATTTGGCTTAGTAAAGTGATTTTTTATTAAATTATATTGAATTATTGAGAAAATTTGATTTTAATAATATTATATTATTATTTAGGATTTTTAAGTAATTATTGGGAAAATAATTATTTAGGTGTTTTAATGTTAAATATGCTACATTTTGATATTTTGAGGATATTTATGGTATTTATTGATTTTTAATATATTTTATTATATTAATTGAATTTTGGTGAATTGTGGACCTCAGTTAGGGAATTTTGTAGTTCGGGATCCCAACCGAGGGTTGTGTGAATTTCTATATTCGAAGTGTATTTTTTTTTTCAGGACCGACTTTACTTTTTAGTAGAGAGATGTTCGTTTTACAGAGGAGATTTTGCCAAATTTTTAATGGAATTCTCATAAAACGTGATATCAGGTCAATTATGTATCTGTCTGTATTTTATAACTCTAGATCGAGTCTTTAGAAGTCAAGTTAGATGTATTCTGATTTTTTTGATCATTTTATTTGTTTAGCTGCGCCAAGACAGAGGCCTAGCGGACTAGGCCCGTCGGACCAATCTTGAGGAACGTACACATGTGAGTTGTTATCTTATATATACATTGCGCTTAGGTTGCATGTTTTAGAAATACATGTTTTAAATGTATAATTATGCATAATTGTTTTATTAAATGCTTGAGTATATTTTAGGTATATTCTTGGTATATTTTGAAATAAATGCATGTTTTACTTTTGATTTATACCTAAATTATTTTTAAGTATATTATTGGTTTATTTTAGTATATTTCATGATTTATTTGCATTTATTT
This sequence comes from Mallotus nudiflorus, assembly GCA_947683625.1. Classification (NCBI taxonomy): domain Eukaryota; kingdom Viridiplantae; phylum Streptophyta; class Magnoliopsida; order Malpighiales; family Euphorbiaceae; genus Mallotus; species Mallotus nudiflorus. The sequence goes on from CANTUR010001210.1 coordinate 475,507, forward strand.
TACATATATATATACTTGAAATATACTTAGTTTATTTTAGGTATATTTCTGGTATATATATAGTTTATTTTACTGTTATGAATGATATTATGCATTATTTATTTTCTGAATGTATGATTATTTTTAATGAAGAATATCGATAGAATATGCTACCTAGTGGGCAACACTAGAACCGAGTACGTACTAGTGCGATAGATTGTAGAGTTAAATTACTAACTTATTTGAGGAAATATGTGATTGAGGGTGTGATTGCTGGAGTTTGGTTGATCAAGTGTCTAGGGGCCAATCACACTGATAGTTAGACTGCTGGATCTCGGTCGACTTAGTGTCTCGGGGCCAGTCTATTGTCTAGATGGATGAAGTGAAATTATTTAGCATTAAGTGAGCTAGTATGACTAAAGTGATTTTTATTGTTAATTGAGATTGCGATTATTTAAGGTTCTATTTGATCATTCAAAACTTATATTTTTCAGTGTCATGAAATAAAGTGATTTTCAACATCTGTATGAATTGCTTGCATAAATATTTATTATATACATATGATTGATTGCATTTGACATATAGGAGATGCGTGTATATATATTATAACAATTCACTCAGTGAGGTTTGACTTTCTTCAGTTGATATTTTTACAAGAGAGTCTTCTTCTTCAGACCTCAGCAGTAGGTCTATCCGCCGGATTTCTTCCCCCCCAGCTCTATTATGTAAATCATTTACTTAGTTTTATATTGTACTCTAGAAACTACAGTAATTGTATTTGTATCATTTGTGGGTTGTATTTATATTTACTGGTTGCGATTTCAATTCAGAGGCTATTCTCTGAATAGTGTATTAAAATATTTTATTTTATGATATGAGAAGATTATTTTATCATATGAATTTGAGATTTAAATTCTGATGAATATTGATTTATTTATTTTATTTATTGTATGTTTTTATTCTTTTAAGGCTTGCTACGAGTTCTGAATTTGAAAGAATTCTCATTCCCTAGTGTCGGTTATGGCCTCGGTTTGGGTCATGACATATTATAATTTTTTATTATTTATAAAAGTTTGTTTTGTATTAAAAATAACTTATGATAATGATCTTTTATTTATTTATTTGATTATCAATACGTTGAATTGGATTAATCCATTTATTTTGAATGAATCAGAAAATAAGTTTCAAACAACAGTGAACATTGAATTGCATATTTAGCTTTATATACAGCTATACTTTCATCTAATGGTGAATTTTGTTTTCTTCCATTTTTCTCTCAAATAAGCAACCCCAAGTGAAAAATATATTATAATTAAGTTATGTTTTATTTTCAATTTCTTTTCTAAGTAAGGTAATGAATTGTACAAATTAAACATTTATTGCATCAATTAATAATACTACTTGCCACTTCAAATAACGCAAATGTGAAATAAAGATCACTGTGCAAGAAACAAAGATATGACATTGAACAAGAGGTTCACAAAGCCAGTCTTTTTGAAGAGTAATTCTACATTAAAATAATACAAAATTATGATAATTATTGACACCATAGATAAATTATAAAATCTAATTGAGCTCTACCACCAATAACACCAAAACAAGAAGAAGGAGAAGAAAATATCTCAGCAGAAGCTGCACCTTAATAATTAGCTTTGCCTGATCCATGCCCATGTCCTACAATGGACAATAATGCATTCTTCATGTTCGCCATCATATAGCAACCTCCAAACATATTCATTGCCTTCGTTTTACCAGCATAACATAATCTTGGTGTAGTAGGCAGTCCAATTCCATGTTCATACTCATCATCTTCATCTTCATCATCATCATCAACTCCGTAATGGACAGGCGATTTCGAATAAACAAAAGATGGGTTTTTATTCGATTTTGAGTTCTTGAAGATGGCCGGAGATGAATGAAAAGAAGACCATGATGACCTAGAAGAAGAAGAAGAAGAAGAAGTAGTAGTAGTAGTAGAAGACAATGAAGAAGAAGGAGATACATGATGATGATGACTAGTCTTTTTAGTCATGAGTCTAGGGAAGACATTGTTGACGAGATTTGGCTTGATTATTCTTTTGTGCATGGATTTAGATTTGCATTTAGATTTAGATTTTGAAGATGAGTAATAAGAAGGAGGTGGTGTTAATGGAGGAATATTAGATGCATCAGAAAATAATGTATGCTTAGGAGTACCTGGTCTTGACTCCCAAGTGAATGGAATTGCACCAGAAGCACCTCCATAGTAGACTCTACAAGAAGCATTAGCCATGGATGTTTCTTTAGACATAATTCTTGTAAAAAACTTGTCATCTTTCTTGATTTCTAAGGATTCTTGATTCACTCCATCATGGCTGCAGCTTCTTCCACTGCTCTCTCTTACCATCTTGCAACAATATTCTTGCTAGCTACCAACTGGGATCGATAGTATTGTTTTTGGCAAACACTTTCCAAATCTGATGATTCAAGATCCGTAAATGAAGCTGATCATAAACAATAGAGTAGAGAATTTATCCCTCTCTCTCTCTCTCTCTCTGTGGGTGATTTCTTACCAGCTAGTCCATGCATATGGTATAATTTAATGTGCTTGTGTTGTGGAGAGACATTTAAGGCTAAAAATAATAATCATATAATATACATATATATAATGTATATATATTATATATATGTTTATTTAATTTTTGGAACCTTCTGTGGAAGTGGTGTCAATTGTCAAACATATATAAAATATGATAAAAACACTTCTCACCAGTATTTAATTAGCAGGAACTATCAGCATCCAAAGCTAACCTAGCTCAATTTAAATACAACCATAAATAGTAAAAATTTCTCAATTTAACATCTTATATTATGACTCAATTTTAGATATTGCTGATGAATTAGCACATCTCTTGATGAAATTAATGTGATGATTTAATTATTGAAGGAGAGAGCATGTGCTCCTGCTATTAGTATTATCCTTAGTGTGTTAATTCAATAATTAATGAAATGCATTGACATATTGTCTCTAATAATTGTTATCTTCATAATTTTTTTTATTCATCAGAAGTTCAAATGGGTCAAAACTGTTAATTATATAACAAACTAATATTATTTTTTCTTTTGACACCTATGGATAGATGCTTTTTTTTTAAAGATACTTAAATATACTTAAAAATTATATTAATTATTTTGCTTTTTATTCTCTATAATTATCTTTAGTATCTTGTACCTATAAAATTTCTAACTAATTTGAATTGAATCAATAAATTCACTACGAGAAAAAAATTTTCACAATATTTATTTTTTTAATATATCTTACTTAAAAAAAATTTAAATTTTTTACCATTTAAATTAACAGTATTAATGTTAATTTTTTTTAAAGTAAATTGAATACTTTAGCAAACATTGATGAAGGGGTTAACGTGGGCATACTCTGACGCTTAGATAAATAAAACAGTTGAGAAGCAAGAAAATTTGGTTAGAGATGAGGAAGGGAAAATAAATGAGAGATTGTTGTGGTCCATGACACCATTGCATGGAAAAGCAGTACCTTTAATGGTGGAGTTGTGGGCAAAGTAGGCGGGACTGCTGAATTAATACATTTCATTGTCACACTTTACTGCATATTTATTTTGATGCACTCTTATTTTTATTTTTTATGTGTCACTAAAAAAATAATAATAGAGGCAAATTTGTCGTTAATTGACATTAATTAGCAACAGACTTAAATCGGTTAGAAAAAACGGAATTGCTAAAGAAATTAGTGATGGTTATGCTACTTTAGTGACCATTTATTGTCCATTGCAAAATATTTCGTCCTGATCTTGTGTATTTTCGTCGCAAATTTTCCAAAAATATAGACTTCATTGATAAAAATCTTCAAGGAATTAAATTTTTACAAAAGATCATTGCAAATTCAGTCCAGGAAAGCTCTTATTAGAGCTTATAGATATAGATTCAAAGCTTTTTTTTTTTTATTTTTTTATTTATTTATTTTTTTAAATTTGTACTACAATTGTAATTTTCTTTCTATGGTGAAGGTTTTATTGTGGTGATTTTTACAAATTTATTTTAACTTTTAAAATTTGATAAAATATCACAATTTAAATTTTTCCATAATTTAGCACAATGTACCTTAATAAAAAGTTAAAAAAAGTAGGCGCACATGACGATTTAAAAAAATATCACGTACATATATTTTTATTATTTCTTAATCAAATAACACATTATAAAAAAATTGCAAATAATTTAGCAAATAATGACATGTTTGTTATATTTTAAAAGTTTGAATAACATATGTAACAAGTTATAAATGTCGTGCTTTTTTAATACCTATAGATCTATAAAATGAAATAAAGTCTGATATCTTAGAGTCTGCCAATAATTTGTTTTCCAATTTATCCCTCACTTTGCATATATGATTTCTTTTAAGTGTCATTTTTTAAGGGTAGATAGAGTCGTTGAGGATCAAACTCGTCACCTATAACAAGTTCCAGTTGAGGAGGTTATGCCACTTGAGTTAAAGCTCACGGGCTAGCTAGTTCAACTGCATCTGGCTGTGGTGTGTGCTGGATGATGATCAATCTTTTCATATTGCTAACAATGGAGGCTCATTAAGTTTATAGCAAAAAATGCAGAATATAATTCTGAAGACTCAATGCTCATTAATTAAAGCTATTCAGAAAGGTAGGGAGAGATCAAAGCTGCACATTTAATGGGTATGGAGACGGGAGACCTTATTTAATTTGTTAGATACATTAATATTTATATTTTTTATTCAATAAAATATTATATTATATTTAATTGTGTGTGATTTTTCTTCAAATCTATTGATTGATCAATTAATGCACGTCCTTCCTCAGCTATCATAATGATCACTTTGATTGCAACAACCACATAATAATATTAAGAACATTATTACATATTTAATATACAAAATAAATATACTGTATATCACAAAACATACAAAGATGTTTGAAGATTGTTACAATTTTCCTTGATACTAACTCTTCATATTATTATTTAAGCCCACAACACATTTTATTTGAAGCTTATTGCCAAAAAAGCCATCCAAAGAGACAAGAAGGAGAAACAAAAATTTCCTTAGATCGGATATGCATACTAGATTATATATATATATATATATATACGTGTGCATTTCATTGGTGGCTTTTCAAAACTTTATCAATTGACTTAGGTTTTTGGGTTATTGTTGTATTGACCACATCTTTTGGTGTAACTAGTTATTCTTTACTTTGGGATTAAATCGGTTATTGTATAGTAAAAATTGTAACAAGCGCGTTGGAAGCTATTCTTATAATGGATCACTTTTGGTAGAGTTATTACATGGGAAATGCTAGCAAGGTATAATCTATTTACAGAATATGACATGTCTGACCTGGTGGGAGTGGTATATTGTAATGCTCCAATAGTTAGCTGATATAATTTTGAATGAGATAAAGGTGTTGTGAATCTCTTCTAACGGAGTACATAAATTTATATATAACAAAAAAAAAAAGCATGAAAAGTCACATTTTGCTGCACCGAATTCAGTGCAGCAAATGTGTAAAGATTGCAAATTTTTTTTTTTTTTAATGCCAAAGTCTATATAAAGGCCATGGAATGAGTGAAAAACAATAGAATGAGAAGGAGCAAGCAACGAGTGAAAAACATGAAAAACAATAGAATGAGAAGGAGAAGCAATGAGTGAAAAACATGAGATGTGTGTGCTTGTGAGGGTAACCAAAGTAATTTTTTGTTTTGATGAGTGTGAGACAATTTTAAGGGTTTGAAAATTTTTTTTCTTAAAGAGTGAGTGACAAAATAGTGAGGTAATTATTTTTTAGGGTGTTTCGGAAACACTTTGAGTGCCACTATTTTGATGAGATTTTTTTGTATACCTCTAGTATTAATCTAGAGAAGACTCTTTCTTGTAGTTACTATTTTTATAGTGAAAAAAAATCTTAGATTTTGTCTCGTGGATGTTGCCCAAAAATTAAGGATAAACCATGTTAAAATATTTGTGTCATTTTATTATTATTATTTATACGGTAGGTTTTACCGTCTATTTGACTCACCTATTGGCTGGTTTAACTGCCTCTATTTATTTATTTGTTTGATTATTTCTGCAGCAATTTTATTTTGTCTATATGAAAATTATTCTACTATGCCAACTCTGTTAATTTTTTCAACAAGTGGTATTAGAGTTGTTGGTTCGTATTCTGGAGGCACTATTAAATACTGCAACGATGGAGGCTAAAACTAGCAAGATGGTCAGCTTAAATGACACAAATGACCACATATGGAGAAACAAGATGAAGGATCTCCTATTTGTGATGAAGTTGCATCTATCAATTTTTTCTACAATAAAACCTGAAGGCAAGACAGATGAGGAATGGACATTTGAGCATGAGCAAGTGTGTGGCTACATCCGACAGTTCATTGAAGACAATGTGTATAACCATATTTGTAATGAAACTCATGCACAGACATTGTGGAACAAGCTCGAGGAGTTGTATGCTTCAAAGACCGGCAACGAAAAATTATTTTATTTGATAAAATTAATGCAAATAAAATATCGAGAAGGCTTTTCTGTCGTTAATCACTTGAATAAAATGCAAGGAATCGTGGATCAGTTGTCGGGAATGGGCATAAATTTTGATAATGAAATTTCAGCTCTTATGGTGCTGGCTTCTTTGCCCGAGTCATGGGAGACTTTGAAGATCTCACTTACAAACTCTGCACCAAATGGTATAGTAAATATGAAATTTATCAAAAGTGGTATTCTGAATAAAGAGATGAGATGCAGATCAAAGGTACCTCTTCAATACATTTAGATGTCCTTGTTGCAAATTTTAAGGGGAGAAGTGAGACTTGAAGCTCAAAGCAAAAAGATAAGAGTAGAGGGAAGTCAAACAAGTATGCAAGTATTGAATGCCATTACTGCAAAAAGAAAGGTCGTATCAAGAAATTCTGTCAAAAGTTCAAGGACAAGAACAAAGGCAAAGATGTGAGAAAATATGAAAGTAGTGATGATGATGAAGCAAATCTTCTCAGAGAATTCAATGTCCTTTTTAATGATGATATTGTTAATCTTACTACCTATGAGACCAGCTAGGTGATTGAAAGTGGTGCTTCCATTCACGCTACATCTCGAAAAGAATTCTTCTCATCCTATACTCAAAGAGATTCTCGATTTGTGAAGATGAGAAATGACAATTGAACAAGAGTTTCTAGTGAAGGAAATGTGTGTTTAAAAACTACAAATAGCATAAGACTAATTTTAAGAATGTTAAGCATGTTCTAGATATTCGCCTGAATTTGATCTTAACAGACAAGCTTGATGATGAAGGTTTCTGCAACACGTTCCATAACGGTAAATGGAAACTCACTAAAGGCTCACTAGTGGTGGCTAAAGGTAAAAAGGACTTAGCACTGTACTTTATGCATGCAAATATCTCTAAAGACATGTTGAATATTATGGAGAAAGACAATACAATTGAGTTATGACATGGAAGACTTGGCCATATGAGTAAGAAAGGGATGACAGTGCTGGCCAAGAAAAATGTGTTATCCGGAGTAGATCTTGTACATATGGAAAAATGTGTCGATTGTCTTGCAGGGTTGCTTTCAGGAGTTCTCCTCCTTCTAGAATGAAGAATGTGCTGGATTTAATTCATTCAGACTTGTGTGGGCCAATACTAAAGTCATTTGGTGGTTATTAATACTTTGTGACTTTTATTGATGATTATTCTCAATGTATTCAATAATTCCATTAATTCTACTGTTGCTTTGAATAGAATATGCCCCTAGCAGTTTACAAAGAAATACCTTTTTGACAAGGCATGTTGGAATTGAACCTAAATACTTAAATTAGAATTTCAATTCAGTCTATTATCATAGTTTTTAAAAAGTCTAACAATACAAAAAAAATCAATAATACTTACTGTTGAGATAAAACGTTGATCAGCCTTAGCTGTATTATTGTTAGACCTGTTACTTCTGTTTTAGTATTGTTAGGCTTGTTATTCTTTTAGTTAATGTTGTACTTATCTCTTTAACCTATATTATCCTATATATACAACCTTGTACTCATATTACAAAATATAATACATCAAAACCTTCATATGGTATCAGAGCACTAAACAAATCACAGGACAAATTATTCCCACTTCCTCTTCTTCTTCTCTTTCACTTCCTATGACTACTACCATAAATCACAATCTGTCTATTAAATTAACCTCTAAAAATTTCCTTACCTGGAAAACCCAATTCCAATCTCTCTTTAATTACCATAAACTTACAGGCTTTATTGATGGCTCTATTATTGCACCACTAACTACAACTACAACTAATCCTCCTACTCCTAATCCAGAATATACTGAATGGCATAAAAAAGACTAACTTTTACTCTCATGGATTTTCTCTTCTCTTTTTGAAGAAGTTTTTCCCTATGTTATTAGCATCACTACATCCTTTGCGGCTTGGCATGCACTAGAAAGTGCTTTTGGTTCTGTATCTCAGAACCGTCAGTTACAACTCCATATTGAACTTCAAGAATTGAAGAAAAATAACTTATCAGTCACTCAGTATTTGCAAAAAGCCAAAGCTTTAGTCAATGAACTCGGAGCAGTAGGTCGATCTCTTTCTCATGCAAAATTCAATGCAAATATCTATCGCAACCTTGGCTATGAATTTCATAGCATTATTACAGCCTTAAATCAGCGACCCACACCAGTTACATTCCAAGAACTTTATGGGCAATTGGTGGCTCATGAAATTCTCATTAAAAATATTCATGAACCACCCACTTGTAATATCCCGTGTTTTTAAATATTTTTATATTACATCGGGATATATAGTGCTAATAATTCTTATATATAATATTAATATTTTATGAGTTTGTTATTTAATTAAAGCTAATTTTAATTGTTTTATATTATTTTAAGTACTTTACATAAAATTTTTTCAGAAATTTTATTTTCGGGAAAATTAACACGTAAATAATTTAATATTAAATATTTTAAATAATTTTACGGACTTGCATGAGCTCATATATATTTTTAAAGTACTAAATAACGTATATATGTGTATTTATTTATTTAACTAGGGTTTGATTAATTACCCTAATTTTTTTATTATTTATTAATTATTAATTAGTTTTAATATTATTTAATTATTTTTTTAGTATATAAATTATTAAAAATATTAAATTATGATTGTTTTTTTTAGTATATAAATTATTAAAAATATTAAATTATGTGTGTGGTGAATATTTATTGTCTATATAATATTATATATTAAAATAATATAAAGTATATATATATACACACATATACATATAATATTTATCAAAAATATAAAGTTTGGTTTAATTACAGTTTTGCCATTCATCCTCCCCAACATTCCCGATCACCCTCCCTCACGAATCCGGCCACTGTCAAGCCGTTCCCTTGCCATTGGTGTGCCTCCCGGCGTGCCACCTCCTTCCTCCAACTGTTCCGTTGCCAGCAGAGCCCATTTCCAACGTCGGGAAGCTCATTTTGGCCGGAGAAACCGAAACTCTTCTCACCGTCGTTCATAACGTTTCCGGCCACCGTTTTTGACACCGCCGGTGTCTATCTTCTCCTTGAGCTCCGGTGAGTGTATTCCAAGCTTTGTTTCAATTAAAATGGTATAGATTTGCCTAGGTTTTGATTTTTGCAATTAGGCCATTTTAGGGTTCTTGATTTTTTTGAACTTTTAATTGATTGATTCATGAAAAATTCCTTCACAAATGTTGTTCCCCTTAGCTTAATATACATGTGTGAATTTTTATAGAATTTTTGGAATTTATTTTGATTTTTAGGTATTTTTGAATATTTTATTATTATTTTCTAATTTTCGAAAATTAATTAAATAAATTATGAAATTGTGTTTTATGGTAATTATAGGTGTTGAAATGGATTATAGAAATTTATTTGTAATTTTTTTGAATTTAATTAGTTTATGTAATTTTGGAAAAATAGGGTTAATTGTGTTTTTAATTGAAATTAATTAGTTAATTGAGTTTATTTATTGATATTATTGATAAATATGTTGAGGAAATTAATTTTATGCAATTATATTATTTTTGGATTAATTTTAGCATATTTATATATATAGGGGTATTTTGGTAATTTTACCCTAAATTGGCTAAAAATGTAATTAAATTGGTTTTAATAGTTATTTAAGGTATAAAAATGATTTCTAAAAATTATTTAGTATTTTTAAGTAATTAAAACTATTTTTCGTGAATTATTTTCAATTATATATATAATATACGATTTTTCTAAATAAATGAGTTTTTATCGATTTTTACTGTGTTTTAGGGTTAATTATTTAATTTCTACTTATTAAATGTATTTCTATGATATAAGGGTATTTTTGGTATTTCTGTATGGTTTTGTGAATTCTGGACCTCGGTCGGTAAACTGTAGTTTATAATCCGACCGAGGGGTTATGGTTGTGTTTTGTGTTTATTTTCGAAGTGTGTTTCTTTGTAGGGCCGGCTCTACTCTTTGAGTAGAGAAATGTCCGTTTTACAGGGGAGGTTCTGTCGGATTTTCGATAGAATTCTCGTAAAACGTGATATCCGGTCGAACCCTAATTCTGATTCTGTGTCTAATATTCTAGATCGAGTTTCTAGGATTTTCTGTTAGGTTTATTCTGATGTCTGTTATTTTTGTATGTTTAGTTACGCCGAGATCGAGGCTTAGTGGACCAGGCCTGTCGGACCCATCTCGAGGAGCGCACTAAGTGTGAGTTACTATTCTATATATATATATTTTAGGGTGCATGATTTAGAAATGTATGTTTTATTTTGATTAAATATGCATAAATAACTCAATTAGTATTTAAGTTTATTTTTAGTTTATTTTTGGTTTATCTTTGGTTTATTTTTAGTATATTGTAAATTATATGCATGCTTATTTAAACATTTATATTTAAAATGTTTTAAAATATATATTGAGTTAATTTTACAATTATATTGGATTTATTTGATGTATATATACTCGAAATATACCTGATTTACTTTTGGTATATTTCTAGTTTATATATAGTTTATATTGTTATTTTATTCAATTCATGCATCATTTACTTTTATGAATGTATGCTTTATATTTCAATGAAGGATATCAATAGAACGTGCTACCTAGTGGGCAGCACTAGGATCGAGTACTTACTGGTACGCTTATAGCATTTAGGCTATATTACTAACCTGTTTGAGGATATTAATTGGATTTGATTATTTGATGTGTGAGAAATGATTTGGGAGTGTGATTGTTGGAGCTCGATTGACCAAGTGTCTCGGGGTCAATCACACTGACAGTCAGACTGCTGGAGCTCGGTTGACTTAGTGTCTCGAGGCCAGTCTACTGTCTAAATGGAATAAGTGAATATATTGGAATAAGTGAGCCTGTATGGCTAGAGTGTTGTCTAACACTGTTTGAGGTTGCGATATTCTAGGGTTCTATTTGATCCTTCATAAACAGTGATTTTCAATAAATATATAAAATGATTTTATTGCATCTATGTGTACTTGCTTGTATATATATTTATATATATACTATTGACTGTATGTATTGTCATTTAGTATGCATGTATATATATTATAGTAATTCACTCAGTGAGGTCTGACTCCCCTCTGTTGACTATTTTTTTCAGGAGAGTCATCGTCTTCAGACCTCAGTAGCAGGCCTGTATGCCGGATTTCTTCTGCCCGGCTTTATTATGTAAACTGCTCACTTGAGTTTTATTTTATATTCTAGACACTGCAGTAGTCGTAAAATTGTTAAAAGATATTGTATTATATTTGTATGAGATATGTACTTTAAATATTTGAACTGGACTTGTATTAAAAGAGTTTATTTATATATATGAGATGAGGATTTGATTTAATCTCATTTGGTGGAAATATTATTTTGATATTTATGATTTTATTCCGCTGTATAATATTTTACTTAATTATGTTATTATTAGTATTGCATATTTTATTTATTTTTCGGCTTGCTACGGGTTCCGGATTCGAAAGAATTCCCATTCCCTAGCACCGGTCATGGCCCTTGTTTTGGGTCGTGACACCACTGCTCACATTGCAAGGCAACAATTTTTTGGTTCTTTCTCTTAGTCTCGACCTCCCATGACATCGCCAACTTTACCCTTTTCCAATAATCAGAGACCTTCCTTCTCCTTTCACCAGAATCATTCTTAATAATGTCAGATATGCAGCTTCCATAATCATACAACTGACAAGTGTCGTCGCCGCTATGAACCTCGCAATCAAGCCACCTCTCCTTAAGCTCATTATGCAAACAAAATTGGTCTAATTCCCTACTATGGTTTTGGCACTCCATCACTTCCCTACACAATTACGTTTTAACCCAACCCTTGGCACCCTGATATTGGTGCTTCTTATCACATGACATCTGATTCCTCTCATCTTGTCAATCTGATTCCTTATGGTGGTAATGATAAAATTATTGTTGGCAACGGTCAGACCCTTCCTATCACACATACTGGTAATTCAGTTCATTGTTCTCTATACTTTGATAAGGATTTCATTTTTAAAAATGTGCTTCATATTCCAAATATTCAGAAATCCTTACTCTGTATCCAAAAATTCACTATTGATAATTCTTTTTTTTTTTGAATTTTGGCCTAACCATTTCTCCATCAAGGATCTGAACACTAGGGAAACCCTGTTACGAGGCCAGAGTGAAAATGGGTTGTATGTGATGCCTCTATCCACCATTCCACCCAAATAAGCACTTCTCACTATGTCCACCTCCTTTGCAGACTGGCATGCTCGCCTAGGTCACCCACTACATTGCACTGTTTCCAAAATTATTAGAGATCATAATTTACCTATTTCCTATTCAATTAATTCTAGTTGTTCTGCATGTCATTTAGGAAAATTAGCAAAATTACCTTTTATCAATGTTGAGCATACTACAAATGCACCCTTTTAAATTATTCATTCAGACATTTGGGGTCCTTCCCCAGTCACTTCTTATCATGGTTTTTGTTATTTCATTTTATTTGTTGATGATTTCACCAGATTCACTTGGATTTACTTTCTTAAAAATAAAAGTGATGCTTACTCTGTGTTTCTTAACTTTGAATTTTATGTACATCGTCAATTCAATACTAAAATCAAAGCTTTTCACTCATACTGGGGAGGTAAATTCCAAAAATTACACAAGTACTTTGATACAAATGGCATTATTCACCATATAGCTTGCCTATATACACATGAACAGAATGGGTTATCTGGATGTAAAATTCATCATATTGTTAACACCGGTTTAATATTGTTAGCCCATTCTTATGTACCATTTCATTTTTGGACTTATGCTTTTTGCATAGCCATAAATTTAATTAATGCATTACCCATTTCCATTTTAAACAATGCATCTCCATTTCAAAAATTATTTCATACATCTCCCAAATATTTAGAAATAAAAATTTTTGGGTGTACCATTTTTCCCAATCTTTTTTCATATAATAAACACAAATTTGCTTTTTGTAGTAAAAAATGTGTTTGTTTAGGCAATTCTCATAATCATGCCGGCTTTGATTGTTTTGATCCATCCTCTAATAAAATTTATATTGTACGAAATGCTCATTTTATGAGCAAATATTCCCTTTTTCGCAGGCAATCAGCCCTCCTACACCTTCACATTACCATGCACAACCGTGGCTTACATGGCAAGCACCACTCACTTTAGGTCCTTCTTCAGGTGTGTCTCCCACTTCTTTTGGTTTATTACCAAACCCCACCCCATGTTCCACTCCCATTCTATCACCTGTATCTTATCCTCAAGTCCCATCTCTATCCATTAACCCATCCCCACCATTACCTATAATAACTCTATCACCTTTATCCCACCCTCCAATCCTGCCACTATCTCATAACCCGTCCCCACCACTACCCACACAACTCTATCACCTACGGTCCCGCCACTATCCTATAACCTGTCCCTACCACTACCCACAATAACCCTTATCTCACCCAACAGCTCACCACCCAATCCCTCCCCTTCCCCATCCTCTTCTCCATGTAAAATCAAACTGTTATGTGATATATATCAATAATCTAATCCCTCACCATAACAACCCTTAATTTTTTCCTCATCCTCTCTTCAATAATATTCTCCCATCCTTACCTAAACCAACTCCTCTTCCCAACCCTTTAATTATGTTGGTCTCTATTTAATTTCTGATTTTTCTAAAGCCTCTCCACCCGACATCCCATCAAACCCATCTTCTTCCCTTCCATCTCTCACACGCATTATGACATTTCGCCCTCACACCATTAGCCAATGCCAAGCACACATAGCTCTTTCTAAAAATAAAAATCTAAATTATTTGCAACATAAACCATTATTTTTTAAAGATGCCATCAGATACAAAGAATGGAGAATGGCTATGGATGATGAAATCAGTGCTGTACAATCCACCCATACAGGGACTCTTGTCCCTGCTCCACCAAATGCTAACATCATTACCAACAAGTGGATTTTTCGTATTAAGAGAAATTCAGATGGCACTATAAACTGCTACAAAGCATGCCTTGTTGCTAAGGGGTTTACACAAATATTAGGTGTGGATTACAAAGAAACCTTCATTCCTGTTATCAAAGCTACTACCATTCGAGTTGTCATAGCTCTTGCCACAATGAATCACTGGCCAATGCATCAATTTGATGTCTCCAATGCATTTCTACATGGCCATGTTGAAGAGAATCTCTACTTGACATAACTACCCAGATACATTGATGCCACTCATCCTAACCATGTTTGTAAATTGAACAAATCTCTCTATGGTCTTAAGCAAGCCCCTAGAGCTTGGTTTGCTCACCTCAATTCTTATCTTCACAAGTTAAATTATCTCCTCTCAGACTGATCGCTCTCTCTTTATTCTTAAACATCAAACTAACATTGTTTTCTTGGTAGTCTATGTCGATGATATTATTGTTACAGGTTCTTTTTCCAAGCTTGTTTGCACAGTCATTAAGTCACTTCAATAGGAATTTCCAATTCATGACTTAGGCTCTTTACACTTCTTTCTTAGCTTAGAATTAAAACACCAACATGATGGCACTCTCCTCACCCAGACAAGGTATCTCACTGACATACTTCATAAGCATGGTATGGCCGATTGCAATCTATGCTCTACCCCGATGCAATCCTCCACCACTTTATCCAAATTTGATGGCACACCACTACCTAAAGGAGACACCTATAGATAGATTGTGGGAGCACTGTAATATGCCATAATTACTTGACCAGATATTGCCTACAGTGTTAACAAGCTTTGCCAATTCATGCACAATCCCATAGATGTTCATTAGAAAGCCCTTAAACGCCTACTTCGTTACATCTAAGGTACTAAGCATGTTGGTTATTTTATTCCGCCACTACTTCTCCCACTCTTCAATGCTATATAGATAGTGATTGGGGTAGGGATTCGGATGACAGGAGGTCCACATCGGGCTATGCTATCTATTTGGGATCTTCTTTAATTTCTTGGCTTACCAAGAAGCAACCCACCATCGTTAGATCCTCTACCAAAAGTGAGTATAAAGCTACCACCAATGCTACTTCTGAACTTATTTGGCTCCATGGGCTTCTTCAAGAAATTAGACATCTAGTTACTACAACAACCATTTTCTGTGACATTATTGGCACCATTTATCTAAGTTCCAATCCAATGTTTCATGCTTGCACAAAACATATCGAATTGGACTATCATTTTATTTATGAACAAGTATCTGCGGAGTTTCTTCAACTATGCTTTGTCAAAGGTCATGATCAACTCGCTGACTTTTTTACCAAATCCTTGCCATGAGCTAGCTTTCAGAATTTATTCTCTTAGCTTCCTTTGCGTGATGCCATGGATTTGCAAGGGGATGTTGAGATAAAACGTTGATTAGCCTTAGCTGTATTATTGTTAGACTTGTTACTTCTGTTTCAGTATTGTTAGGCTTGTTATTCTTTTAGTTAATGTAGTACTTATCTCTTTAACCTGTATCATCTTATATATTCAGCCTTGTACTCATGTTATAAAATATAATACATCAAAACCTTCACACTTACTACTTAAATCATTAAAAAAAAACCATGTTATTTATTAGGTGTTAGAATTAGTTAAAAAATCTATAAATTTTAAAAGTAAAAACTCACCCTCACATATGGCTTAATGTAATAGAACATATTATAATACAGAATATGCATTAATGTAACACAACTGGGAATAAAAGAATGATTACAACTTATTACATGGCCATATCGAGTAGGATATTTGAAAATTACCTTATTTCGACTGTAGTCTCTTTTGATGTTCACAATGAAAATCAAATCAAATCGAGAGAGAATTGTTGTTTGTACATCAATATTTTTTTATGGAGTATGAAAAATGAATATTTTCATTAGTTCCTTCCATATAATCCACACTTATGCTTTGATGAAATTAATAAATATAAAACAGAAAATATAACTGCAACCTATAGGCTTAAATTTACTACCTTATGATCATTATAGCACTAAGATGGAGGGTTAGTAGCTGCAATTATTGACATTCTAGAATTGAGAACAATTGTTATTTTGAATAGCAATCCTGAGCCACATTTTTTGTGAACACTTACAATTCCAACTATGAAATAAAGATCGGGCCTTGTATTGTTCTTTGAACAAAAATGTAATTCCATTCCAAAGAATGTTGCAAACTAAGCTATATTCAACTTTTGAGGTCTTGAAGTTTAACTAATAAAAGGTAGCCATGCCAAGATTAATCGTAAAATTAAATTTCATTGTCTTGAACTGATACAATATAAATGAAAGATGTAGATTGTAGGCAGATGATGTAAAAATTAATAAAGCAACCAAAAGTTGTAACCCCACTTACTCTGTAATGTATTTTTAATTCTATCTCCCTTAAGAGCCTAGATTTGATGCGATTTGAGGCCGTGCTAGAATGCTAAGGAAAAAAGACAAAATGAAAATACACATATATAGTTAAAGTATGGTAAATTATCACAAAAATGAAGTTGAAAACTAAACTCTAACTCAAAACCTAATAGCCAAAGAAGGCCACAAATAAACTAAAACTCCAGCTAAACCCATTTAGCTAATATACACACAATATGAATTATGCAAGCTAGTCTTTTACTATAATTTTTTATTAATAACAATGATTAAAACCAAAATTGCATCATCATGAACCCAACAATAACAGCAGATGGGTAAGTAAAGTTTAAAAAAAAAAGCCCAATTTTACCTTTGTACTGATTTGCAACTTGATTACATTTTTTGATTTCTTTCCTAAAACAGAAAAATTAAATTGAATAAATAAATGCAGTAGTAGACTATGGTAATAGAATTGTGTGAGAATTTAATTATTAGTAGTAGTAATAAAATCTTCTATTTCTGTAGCTCTGCTTTGGAGCTAGGTAAAGCAAGCTATAGGATAACAAAAGGTAGGGCAAACTCACCTGAGTAATTATGTATATACCATCCATTTGGTAACATTGAAAGTTGGATAAGATATATATATATATATATATATATATATATATATATATATATATATATATATATATATATATATATATATATATATATATATATATTCAATATTCAAACAACAAATTAAAAAAAATGTTGTTGAAATAACCAAGAAAAAGGGTTACAATGATTTACCAAATTCCAAAAAGCATCATTCTAAGATATGCCACTACCAATTTGATGTTTTTAATTAGCTTGTAACAAAAAAAAGCTCAATAAGGGTACCATGATATATGTACTAAATAATTGATTCTTTACTATATACAAATTTTACATGGAATTTGATGTTACATGCCAACTTTAGGTGTTGGAAGTTGAATTAATGAAGCAAAATGAAAGATAAAAAGGTACAAAGTGAAGTTATCAATGGCAATGAAAATAGTTTAATCAGTATTATAATCCTACATGAGAATTGTGGAGATTTTTAGTTCAAATTTTTTACTACTATCATTCATCATTAATATTGATTAGAATTTATTATTTTCATATTAACTAATGGAAAAACAACCTAAATAGACTATTAAGACAATGGCAAGAGTCTAGTTATAGGCTACCTGAATAGAAAAACCAATTGACTACTCAATATAAGGCTGCTTGTTTCAATTGCAAAATTCACAAGGTGAATAACATAAGAATACAAAATTCACAAAATTCTATCTTCAAACAAAATAAAACAGAAACAAACAAAGAAGATGATGAATACCTGATAGACATAAGGTTGAAATGGAGTCGAGAAAATGGGGATTGATAATGGATTTTAGTTTAGTTTTCTCATCCAACAATTTTTACTACAAAAAGAAAACCATAGGAGAAAATAGTAAGATAAATCAAATATACAAAATGAAGTTCAAAGCACACAAAGAATATGCAAGCAAGTTGATCATAAAAGAAAAAATGCAAAATCAATTGATTAATTGAAATAATATGAAAATCGCAGGAAAGCTCACATACATAATAAACACATACATCCTATTAAATCAAGCATTAAATAAATAAATCAAACCCAAATGAAAATCAATTAAATCATAAGTAAATGAGAACTTTCTCATTACCCAAAAACAGAAAATAAATAAAGAAACAAAAATAAAATAAAATAAAAGAGAAAAAGAGAAGGGTATACCATGAAAAGATGGAGGAGGATGTGATTCGGAAGAGCTAAGAAAACTTAGTTGTAGTCAAATAAGTTAAGTTGTTAAAGGACTTTAATATAAAATGCTTAAAATAAGTGTTTTTTTTTTAAATTTTTTTAAGAGAAAATATTGTGAATTTTTAGAATTTACATCAGTTTTTAGAGGTGAATGTTGAATTATTAGAGAGATACGTATCAAATTTTGGACTGAATGACTTTAGAATTCGATATTTAATATATATATAGATTATGACATAAGTGATAATTGAATCTAAATTTTATATTTATATTTAAACTATGCATATAAAATTTTTGTTATATATATTTATATTTAAACTATGCATATAAAATTTTTGTTAAAGTTCATCGGAGTTTTTTTTAAGATTTTATTTTTCAGAAAATAAAAGACATTGAAAGGTTTGATTCTTCTCTCAATCCAATTCAAATATAATATATGGTTTTGGTTTTGAGTTGCATTTTCTTGAGCTTTACTCAATCCTGATTAATTCCAAAGTAATGGGTTTATTTCTTTGAACCGCATGTGTGGCATGCTACACAAGCTACCTCCTTATTCCTCGTATCTCTGCTTAAGTACTGTATTGGTTGCCATTAGATATGATAACACTGAATTTCATGCAGGCAACAAATACATCCTCTACGTATATATGCTTAGTCTAAGAGTAAAGTAAGAATCGTGGAACCATAACCATATGAAAGAAAAGAAAGCAGATCAGTCAACTTATTACTGTGAAGCATGTCTTCTACGATTTTATGGAAACATGTATATATACGCCGGCAAGGCAAAGAATCAACGTTTCTTAAACTTACAGCATATCAACTTCAGAAAACGAACATATGCTTTACTTGGTCTAAGAGTAAAGTAAGAAAAGCAAAGAAAAGAAACGAGTCTTATTACTGTTAAAAAGAGAAAAAGAAAAAAAATGAAAGTAGATTAAACAGCTTATTGCTATCGACATAATTATCATCTTCTGCTTCTTAATTTTCCTTTTTCTTCTAATCCATCATTTTTTTTTCTGAACCTTGTGAGAGACTTACCATGGTTGAGATTGTGTTCAGTTTCGTGGTGGAGCAAACTCTGTCCAGGATGCTTGCTCTTGTGACCGACGAAATGGAGCTTTTATGGTGTCTTGGGAATGAAGTTACTCGCCTCAGGGACTCCCTTGATGAGGTTCGTGACGTGCTCCTAGTTGCTGAACAAAAGCAGGTGGAGCTAAGGAGCGTGAAGCGCTGGCTGAATCAACTGAAGAATGCTGCTTATGATGCTGAAGATGTTCTCGATGAGTTATTCTATGAGAATCTTCGTCAAGAGGTAAATCAGCAGCAAAAGGAAGTATCCAAATGTTTTTCATTGTCCAAAGGCAGTTCTTTCCTTAAAAAGCCTACTTTTCATGCAAGAATTGCCCACAAAGTTAGCAAAGTTAATGAGTTGTTGGATAAGACTAAGAATGCCTCTAGTTTTGGAACCCAACTCATCACTAGTCCTAGAATTGTCCCACAAATAGACCCAAACAGAATCACTGACTGGATTCCTGAACACCCAGTTGTAGGGAGGGAAGCCAATGTCGCTGCAATTATGAACTTGTTCACTAGATTTTATGATCAAGTTCTTACCATTGTTCCCATAGTGGGCATGGGTGGTCTCGGCAAGACAGCCTTAGCCCAAATGGTTTTCAAAAGAGCAATAGATTTTGATTTCAAAATCTGGGTATGTGTGTCAACTAATTTCAATGTCCAACGAATTTTAGGAGAAATGTTACAGACTGTTGCTGGAAAAAAATTGGACAATAGAGGTGCAATACTTGATCACCTTGGAATGAGGTTGATGGGAAAAAAATTTCTGCTTGTTCTTGATGATTTGTGGGAGGATGCTTTCAAGGGGTGGGAGGACTTATGGAGTCGTTTGTTAGAAATTAGTAGCAATAATGGAAATGCTATTGTTGTCACAACTCGTATTGAAGAAGTGGCATCCACAGTGCAATCTTCAAGACAGCATTGGCACAATTTGAATTTCTTATCTGCTGATGATTGCTGGTCCATTATTAAGAAAAAAGTGCGTGCAAATGGAGAAATAGATCCAGACTTGGAGAGAATTGGAAGGGAGATTGCAAGAAAATGTGGAGGTGTGCCTTTAGCTGCTAAAGTTTTAGGTTGGACATTGGGTTTGAAGAAGGAAATAGAAGCTTGGGAGTCCATTAGAGATAGCAAAATTTTTGATAAAGCAGATAAGAAGGATTGCATCAAGGATATATTAAAATTAAGTTTTGATCATTTTCCTTCGGTTTTGAAATCATGTTTCTCATTCTGTTCAATTTTTCCAAAAGATTGTATGATTGAAAAAGAAGAACTAATTCAGCTTTGGATGGCAGAAGGCTTTCTTGAGTCATCAAATGGAGATGTGGGTGACCAGTATTTTAAAGCTTTAGTTGGAAATTCTTTTTTTCAAGATGTAGAAAGGGATGCAAATGAGAGAGTTAGAAGGTGCAAGATGCATGATCTTGTGCATGATCTTGCAATATCTGTTTCAAAAGCAGAAATATCGACCTCAGAAAGCAGTTCACAAGGTGAGGATTTGTCTTGCGTTCGCCATGTTAATGTTGACATGCATAAGCTAAAAAATTTAATGGCAGTTAGTGCTAAGAAGCTGCGTACTGTTTTCATATTAAAGGAGGATGCGGTCCTTGATAAGTCATGGGTCATGGAAGTTGAAAAACTTGCAGAGTCTAAACTTGAAAGGTGCTGCAATTGAAGAGCTACCGTCTTCAATTGGTGAGTGGAAAGGCTTGAGGTATCTTGACGTCTCTGAGACCGAACTGAAAGCATTTCCTAAGTCAATTACCAAGCTTTACAGTCTACAAACGTTGAGATTCCTGAAGTGCACGTCACTTAAGGAGCTTCCTAGAGAGAGAATGAAGAATATGGTGAGCTTAAAGCATATTGAATTTAGCTATCCTTGGCAGATGCCGAGTGGGTTGGGGAGGTTAAGGAGTCTTGAAAGGTTGCCAATGTTTGTTGTTGGTGAGGATAAGGGAGGTAGCATTAAAGAATTAGAGTGCTTGAATGACCTAAGAGGGAAGTTGAGGATAAAGAACCTTGATAAGGTTATATATGAGGAAGAGGCGAAGAAAGCAAATTTAATGGAAAAGAAGAGAATAACAGCCCTGGAATTTAGTTGGTATGATGGTCGAAGAGCTGAGAGTTTCAACATTAGGAATGATGAAGAAGTGTTGGAAGAGCTCAAGCCTCGCCCAAACATAGAGAGCATAAAGATTTGGGGTTACTTTGGTGATAGATTTCCAGCATGGGTGATGAATATCATGAAATATCCAAATTTGGTGAAGCTGAAATTGAGGGACTGCATAAACTGCAAACAAGTACCAAGCTGCCTAGGAATTCTTCCAAATCTTAAAAATCTTGTTATATGGGGTATGGATAGAGTGGAATGTTTAGGGAACGAGTTTTACGGCATCACGGAGAGTGATAGTGGACCGTGGAAGCTATTTCCTAAATTAGAAAGTCTCAAACTTGGTGAGATGGAGAGTTTATCTGAATGGAAGGCACCAGAAGTAGTTGATAGCAGCAGTAGAGTTGAAGAATTATTTCCCCGTCTTCAAATATTGGTCATTGATCACTGTTCTGTTTTGACGAAAATCCCAAGTAAGAATTCATCATTACTGGTCAAACTGGTCAAACTTGAAATTAGTAGGTGTAATGAATTGAGTTATATATTTGATGAATTGGATTTCTCCTCATTCCCTTGTCTTAAAAGTTTGAGCATAAGTTATTGTTCAAGTTTAACTCTTATTCCAATAAGTGGACTGCAGTCTTTGGAGGAATTGAAGATAATAGATTGTTGGAATCTGGAATCTGTTCCAAAAGAGTTAGCTAGTTGTAGTGCTCTTACTTCATTGGAGATAGCTAATTGCTATCGTCTGATATCTATTCCGGAAGAGTTAGCATGTTGCAGTGTTCTGACTTCATTGAGGATAACCTATTGCAATGAGTTGATATCTATTCCGGAAGAGGTAGGATGTTGTAGTACTCTTACTTCATTGGAAATAGCACATTGTAAAAGATTGAATTATTTTCCAAAGGAGATTATAGGCAACCTCACCCAGTTGAAGATTTTAAAAGTTGGTCATTTCTCAGAAGAGTTAATTGATTTGTCTTATCTGAATTCAATCCATCATTTAAATGATTCTCTTCAAGTATTAGAGATATGGGGGAATTATCAAACCTATAAGTGCCTTCTGCCAGATCAACTTCAACACCTCACTTCCCTCAAGTTTTTGGGCATCAGGTGTTTTCATGGAATGGAAACTTTGCCAGAGTGGTTGGGGAACCTTTCTTCTCTTCAGTCTCTTGAAATTTATAGTTCTGATTTGAAGTACCTACCAACAACAATGAAAAGCCTCTCCAAATTAACACATCTTGAGATTTGTTATTGTTCCCATGATCTTATGAAAAGTTTAGCAAAAAAAAGTGGCTCTGAGTGGAATAAGATTTCTCATATTCCCAATATCAACAAGAGATGGGATTCCGAATGATTACCATATTATATTATGTATCAGGTAAAAATTCAATTCTCATATTTCCAATATCAAATTCTATCTATACAAATTCATTCTTAATTTTGTTATTTACTATTTAATTTATCTCATCACATCAATATCAATGTAAAATAGACTTGCTCCTAGAAGATTATTTTCCGTCTTTTTGGCCTCACTGCAAATTTCAAATATTGTTTCTATCAATCTAAAGCTTGCAGTATTTTTTTTTTTTCTTTTCTTTATCTTCTCTTACCAGGACGCAATGGAAAATGCACAGGGAAATTGCAAAGCTGCAGGAAGTTCATCAAACCAGTTTGGGACCCTAATTCATTTATCAACATCATCATAATATCATATAATTGATTGATTTTTGTTTTCAATTTTTTTTGGTCTTATATTAAAACCACATGATAATTGATTAGGTGCCCATGAGTCATGACCCTGAGCAGAAGTCAACTCTTCATCATCAAAAATCCATTTCCCCAGCACCAATGCCTCTACTAATTTCCTCTTGGATTCTGCTGGCAAATCTCTAATTTCTAAAAGTTCAACACTTTCTGATCTCTGGAGACTGAAGCTCAGCAGGTACCATTAGCTTTTCGTGACTTCCATTAAGTCTTCACGGATATAGGCAAGCAAAAATGTTTAAGGATGTAGTCGTTCATGTATGTGAGATTTGCGTAGCGTTATAGGCTACAAAGATGGATGTTATTAATTATGTTCAATATGTTTGCATGAGTCGTAAGTGAGGAATGAATGATTTCTGTGCAGATCAATGAGGAGAATGGAACAAGAATTGTGATATACCTATGATATATTACAGGATAGAATTATATGTGCCATATCGATATTAGTGCAGCATTCAGTTCTGTTAACTCCAATTTCACTTGCTTATGTTAATTAGGTGACATCAACACTTGAGGTTGCAATTGGAAACATTAGAAGCTGGCAGACAACTTACCTTGAAAGAGGAATTCCTTCTTGAAGGCATTACAGCTGCTTCTCTGTAATTATAGTACTGTAATTGATCGCTGATTTGCTTTGAATTATGTTGCTTGTTTTACTTTGGTTATTTGTTTTCTTGTCTCAACTCTAACTCTTTTTATTTATTCTAATGTCTAGGAGGTTCATTAATCATCAGGATGGGTAGGATTTAGCATAGGTTGGGTGTATGGGGGATCAGCCTATTGGCTGAGGGTAGTACCATCCTGATGATTAATTCTTCTACCTTCTTCTCTTGTTAATAAAATCTTCACTTCTTATTATAAAAAAAAATACTAAAATTCTTCATACAATCTCAAATATAATTGACATTAAATTAATGAAGATAAGCTTGTATTGTTGATTGTGCAGGGCATTCAGATGTATATATGTAAGAACAACAATTTCTAAACAATATCTATGCTTGGAATGTTAAATATAAATTCATAATAAGTAGCCAGCTATTTCTTGTTCATAATTTGTTTAAGCAAGAAATTAAGTAGCGGTATCATTCATAGCCAAAAACCTTGTCTAGGATACCGTACATTTTTCATTTTAGGGGTCAATTTTTTATGATCATGTTAGTGCCTACGGATTTCATATTGTTCTGACAACCATTTTAGCCGAAGTCATTAAAATGACAATTATGCAGGGTTTTATGGCATAGCTTTACAATTAGGTTTTGGTATTATTTCAAGTGGTACCTATGCAAATGACTCTGTTCAAACCCTTAAGTTTTAACTGAATCCAGAATAAAAAAAAAAAAGAAACAAAAGTACACACATCAATAAGGTGAGTAAGCAGAACAAATGAATGAGCAGAAACGTTTAACACGTACTACACAAACAGGTTCTTCAGTACAGGAAAACATTGCTCGCTTCTAGTCTTGACCTGGTCAACTTTGTTTGTTTGACCTAAAATGAAGCAGATAAAATGATTAATCTAAGCAGCAATATATCTATATTCAAACCTCTGCAAAATTATGAACATAGTTGCAACAAAATCCATGTGTAACTGCTCGGAAATTTCATTCCTTGGAAAACACGACTAATTTGCGAAGTGTGCAGAGACAATATCAATCAAGACACAAAGTAAAACAACACCCACAGGCAGAGATGCAGAGACAAACCAGAAGTTTTGGGATCTTCTTCTTGAGATTCTGAAGAACTTTCATCACCTGATTTTCATGAAGAAAAAAGGATAGCAGGAGCAAAAGAGAGAGCAATGAGCAAAATAATTAAATCAACATGAGCAATGAGAACCCAATTCGTTTTTTCTTACCCAACACAAAAGAAAGAAAAGCGAAAAAAGAGACCATTTCACATAATTATTAATAATCAATTCCACCTAACAATCAGAAATCATGTTAACAATCCTCAATGACCTATATATACAGAAGTGAATATACTAAATTAAAGTATGTTACTTCAATAGTTTACCAAATTTAAAACAGAGCTAGAAGCTCCCTGCAGCAGCAACAACAAGCAAAATAATGGATAATCGGCAGATTGATCACAACTGGTTTGCAAAAAATGCCCAATTTTACTCACAGATAGAGTTATCTAGTCTATAGCTCAAGCCTGCAAACATATCCCCTGGAAATGATTAATAAAACATATTGCTGTCTCGCTAATAGGTATAGTCACTGAAATATTAGGAGTAGGTTTGTCTAACCTGGATCTTGCCATCAGAAGAGCCAACATACAGCATCCTCCAACCACAATATAATTTATCTGCTGTCATAGCAAGGCACTTTACAATTTTGTTGAAAGTTACATGCTTTGGAACTTCAAACCAATTATACAACTGCCATTGCATGACATAATTTTCATCAAAACTTGTTCTTCCCAATAATGTTATTTTCAGTTATTTCTTAAGGGATTTCCTTTTTTGCATCATCAGATAATCAAATGTAGTGAAGTGGCACTTGCCTTAACTCATATTCCTTGAGAAGTAAAGCATGCAACTTTAACATTAGCTATTAGCCCATATACTGCTTCTTTCACACCATGAACTTCTTCAGGCTTAATTGCCCAAACCTACATATAAGTAAATAAACCAAATCTTAATAGTGAATGACTCTAACTCCCAACCATTCCATGATAAGTTTAGCATTATTTCGGTATTAAGTGACTGGAATGCAAATTAGAAGACACTGAAGCAAGTGTGGGACAAGTTGAAGGAAGAGTATGGAGGAGATGATACAGTGAGGAAAGTGAAACTTCTTGCTCTCAAGAGAGAGTTTGAATTAATGAAAACGAAAGACAATGAAACTCTTAAAGGCTACATCAACAGATTGATGGATGTTGTCAACCGAAGAAAGCCAGTTGGAGAAGATTTTCCGGATCAACTTGTATTGGAGAAAATTTTGAGCTCCATTCCCCAGAAATTTTAAGCAAAGTTCACAACCATAGAAGAGTCTTGTAATCTGGAAACCCTTTCAATAACATCCTTGATCAGTAAGCTACAAGACATGAGCAATGTACCAGTTGAAGTTGCTTTATATGCACAAAACAAATGTGGAAGAAGAGAACAACGTGACACCACCAACAAAAGCAAAGTTCCAAAGAGTTCTAGAGCACCAACCATAAAAGAAAAATTTCTACCTTCCAAGTACTGCAAGTGGACCAATCATGTTGAAGACAATTGTTGGTTTGCAAGTGGACCAGTCATGCTGAAGAAAGTTGTTGTTTCAAGAACAAAGAGAAACTAGCTTATAAATGCAATTTTTGTAACAAATTAGTGCACACCAAGAAATTTTTTAGAAAGAAATAAGGCCAACAACAACAAAATTAATCTCAAATTGCAAGCAATGTTGAAGAGCAATTTTTAAATCAGCATACCACTAATATGGTGCAAGAAGAGCATTAGTTATGGCAACTCAGGTTTCTTCAGAGAAAAAGGAAGAACAAGTCCGGTTTGTTGATTATGGCTACACAAGTCATATAGCTAAGGATGAAGAGTCTTTCACTTATTTGAACAAAATTTTCAGAACCAAATTGAAGCTAGGCAATGGAGATCAAGTTCAAGTTGAAGGAAAAAGGTCTTCTTCTGTCCAAACAAAGCAAGGTATGGAGATAATTTCAGATTTTTTGTTAATACCATCTTTACAACAAAACCTGTTTAGTGTACCTCAGTTGCTTAGAAAAAGGTTATTGTATTGTGTTAAAAAATCATTCATGCACAAATTTCAATCAAAATGATGATGAGATAATTGAGGTTAAGATGGTTTAACAAAAGTTTTCCATTAAACTTTGATTTCTTTAAGTTTAATTTCTAAGAAGGCCAAGGATGTTGAAGTTGATGAAAAGCAATAGATTCAAGAGAAATGAGGAGTTTCAGAATTAGTTATTTCAACCAATTCAGCTTCTAGTTCAAAATTTTGAGATGCAAGTGTTGTTGATAATTTAGACAAGCTGAATTCTTTGAGTTCTCAAGCACAAGAGAGAAAAATGCTTATTTGTTTCTCAGAATTTTCATACCACAAAGAAAACAGCGAAGTTGAGAAAATGGCAGCAGACAAGCACAGAAAGTGTTCCAAAATCAGAAAAATATGAGGATATTCAACTGCAAAAGTTCAGCTCTAAAGGAAAGTTGCAGATGGCTTATGTAACTCAAGCTTTAACCTCTCAGAAGTTGATTTTAGACATGTCCAATTCCAATTTCAAGGAGGTCAAGTTCCATTTTCTCAGAGAAGATGAAAGGGAGGAAGAGATTTATCTTGAGTATTGCAAATTTGAAGAGCAAACGCACTACCTAAGGCTAGATTTGAAGAACTAAAAAGAAGGCTTGGAGTCTTAAAACAAAGTCTCCAGGAGGAATGTTAGTGTAATGAGACTTTGTTTCCCTACAAGAAAAATGGTTTATAGTGACATATTTTTTACAACATTTTGTACAACTGTCACTTAAAAAAGAAAAATTATAATAAAACAACATTTTTTTATAATTGTTACAATATATTATATTTGATATAACATTTCTTTCAATATTGAGTGAAATTTATTATAAATATCATTTTTATTTTTATTTTTCCACGTATCTTTTATTATTAACTAACATTTATAACAAATGTTATTTTATTTTTCTTCTTGTAACATTTTATTTTGACTTATATATATATATATAAATTTATTATTATTAAATTTGTTGTTATAATTTTACAAATTTAAAATTAATAAATAAATTATAATTATTTAATATTTAATATTATATATTTATCATTTGTTATTATTTAATTATTTAATAATATCATATAATTGAATCTTATATGAATAGTACATAAATATTATATAATTATTTAATATTAATTACTAAATTATTAAATATTAAATTATTATTGTTATATAATATTAAATAAATTATTAGATATTATATGAATTTTCATTTAGGTATTCCGACAAAAACTTCAATAAAAATAAGAAAACAAATATAAAAAAAATATCAAACACCACAAAGCATGGGCTTTTTCCCATTTTAGTGTAAAAAGAAATTCATTTTCTCACTTTAGGATAGTTTTTAAAGTATTTACAAATTTATGGTAGTTTATAAAGTTATTATAGATTTAGGATGGTTTTTATTTAGGTGGACTAGGCGGAGAGGTCACTTCCACCATCCACACTGATTGAAATGAAATTTGATTTTTTATTTATTAACTACGCCATCTAAGATGGTAGAGTTTATATGTTAACTTTTTTTTTTAAAATGAAAAAGACAACTCCGCATTAAAGCTAATGCCAACATTATTGCACTGAAGTCAATGCAATTGGTTAATCATTTAATGAAAACTAATATCCATGCAAATGATTGAGTTTTCATTGGTTAATGATTTAGTATCATTACAAATGAAGCTAATAATTAGGTAATTACTAGTTAATAATTAAGTGATCATGGTAATAATTTAAAAATTAAAATTAAAAAAACTAGACCACACACATTCGTGCATAAAACAATAATAATTAAAATATATTATTAAATTAATCATAATAATGTTAAAATTTAAAAATAAAAAAATCATAATAATATTATAATGATGATATTATTTTTAATATAATTAGAAATAATTAATCATAATCATTATAATGATAAAATTAAAAAAAAAGGTCAATTACATAACACCAATAATACCCATATAAATTCATGCATAAAGGGTCCATACGCACAACTCATGCATAAACAATAATAATAATAATAATAATAATAATAATAATAATAATAATAATAATAATAATAATAGATTAAATTTAAATAATCATAAAATGTTGAAACTAATAAATAAAAAAATTATAATATTATTATATAATATGATAATATTTTTAATATTATTATAATTAATTAATTATAAACATTATGAAAGGTGGTAGAAATCATAACAACAATATAAAGAGAATGAATTGCCGAGGAAAATAATTGAAGGTTTGCAAAAAATAGTTATTTTTTTGTCATTTATGCATCAATCAACTTCATAATTTGCATGGCTTTCCTTTTTTTAAAAAAAATTCTGAAATTGGCGGACTTCTTAAATTTATGTACTATCAGTGTGAGGGGTAGGCTGAGGCTTTGACGAAAAGGGTTTGAGAGGTAGGTTGTGAGTGTGCAGGTTGTAGATTGTGAGTGTGTGTGCAGTTTTTGTCGTTGAGCAACAGAAATCCACTTGCTTCATTGGCGTGCTCGCGCGCGCGCACACACACACACATACACACACACACACACACACACACACATATATATATATATATTCTGAAACTGGCAGACTTCCTAAATTTATGTACTATGAGTGTGAGGGGTAGGCTGAGGCTTTGACGAAAGGGGTTTGAGGGTAGGCTGTGAGTGTGTAGGTTGTAATTGTGAGTGTGTGTGTGTGCAGGTTTTGTCGTTGAGGGACAGAAATTCCTGAATTTATGTACTATGAGTGTGAGGGGTAGGCTGAGGCTTTGACGAAAGGGGTTTGAGGGTAGGTTGTGAGTGTGTAGGTTATAACTACGAGTGTGTGTGTGCAGGTTTTGTTGTTGAGGAACAGAAATCTGCTTGCTTCATTGGTGGACACACACACACATATATATATATATATAAATCAAGTGAAGTCTGCTGGTCAAACTAGCAAACTTCTTACATCAATTTGCAATCTTCAGAACTCCGCTAACTTCACGATCGAAGTTAAGTTTGATTTATCGTTGAGCAATAAAAATTTGCCAGCTTCATTGGTGGACATATATATATATATATCAAGTGGAGTCTGCCACTCAAACTGGCAGACTTCTTACATCAGTCTGTAATCTTCAGAACTCCACTAACTTCATTAACAGGAGTTAAGTTTGATTTAATTTAAAAAAATAGGAAAAGGTGCAAATAACCCACTGAAGTTTTACGCAAATAACCCATTGAAGTTTTACACTAAGTGCACATTTGCCATCAATGTTTTTTAGGGTTTCAAAACACCTCTAACATTTTGAAAATGAAGTAGATAACCACACCATTTATTTTGTTCATTAATTAAAGACCATGTAGCATATGGGACCCACAAATCAGGAACTCTTGTGCTGACATAGAATATGGGTCCCACTAACTAACCCAACCCACCTTATCCATCAAAATCCCCAAATCAAAACGCGAAAAAAGACCTAAATCAAAAGCTCCTAAAAAATGTGAACTCTCCCACTTTCTCTGCATATCATTTTCGCTAAATTTCAAAGAACAATTGATTTGTGGCTTCTCTTTGAAAAATGGCTTCTTTTTCTTAGGCTTGGAAAAAATATTATCAGGGCAGTAGCATCAAATATGAGTATGAAGGACCAACAAAATATTGTTATTGTAAAAATGGAGGTCGAAGATTAAAAGCTTCTCGTTGGACGTCGTTGACCGAAATAAATCCTAGAAGAACATTTTATAGTTGTCAATATCATGGAGTATGTGATTTTTTCCAATTTCATTTGATGTAGTATGAGCTATTGTGGTGGTTTAATTAAACTGTTTGGGTTGATTTGTAGAAGAAAGGAGGGTAGAAAATGGGCTACAACTATTTTGAATGGCATGATGTACCTATAAGTACAAGAGCTAAGGAAATGTTGAATAAAATGAAAGAAGAGAGAGATTATTTGCTTGAAGAAAATGTGAATTTGCATATGTTGAAGATGGACTCTGTTCATTTTGATGATAATGTGGCTGAGCTTTGGTTCAAGTTGAAGAAATTGAAGAAGGCTCATGTTAATAAGCAAGCAAAATTGCTCATTGCCAGAAAAAAAAATGAAAATAGCATATGGTATTGCTGTGATTTCTTTGCTTCTACTACTATGTATTTTGTTTTTTTGTTTAATAGTTATTTAGGTAATGCTAATGTCTTAGGTAATGTAGTTGTTTAGGATGACGAATGCCTAGATTTTGTTCTGCTATAATTGTAGAAAAGTGTACTAATGTTTGTTCAAGTATTAATTGTTATGACTCGATATTTTAAATAATATAAAATTATTTTGAGATATATAGTGTTAATAAAATTTTAAATTTTATTTATATATTATAATTATTTGTGTATATTATTTATTTACTTCATTCAAAATATTTTATTTACGTAAAATAATTTATTTATGAAGTTTTACTATTTAAAATATTAAAGTTATTGTTATTACTATTATTTTTAATAATATTATTTTTATTGGTATTATTATGATTATTGTTATTGTTATTTTATATTAGGGTTATTATTTTATTATTATGCATGTGTGTGTGTGTTAGTTTATATATATATGTATGTATATATGTAAGTGGGTTAGTCAACATACATACATACATTCATACATACACACATTCATACATACATACATATATATATATATATATATATATATATATATATATATATATATATATATATATATATATATATATATATATATATATACAAAAGTAAGAATTAGGACAAATAAAATGGGCCATTCTTTCCTTCTCCTCTTTTTTTTTTCTTTTCTTCCCATTTTCTTCCTTTCCTCACCGTCACTGTACACCACCACCACACCCACGCCAGAGCTACCATTGTGCCACCACTCACCACCATCACCTTCCCTCTTCCTCCCCTTCCTCTCTGCCACCTTCAGCTCAGCGAGAAGCCACCAAAACTATCACGACCCAAAACAGGGGCCATGACCAGCGCTAGAGAATGGGAATTCTTTCGAATCCGGAACCCGTAGCAAGCCTAAAAATAAAATAAAACATGCAATAGTAATAACAATATATAAGGCAGCGGAAATAAAAATCATAAATATCACAATAACATTTCCACCAACTGGATTTAAATCAAATCCTCATCTCATATATATATAAAACTCTTTTAATACAAATTCAGTTCAAATATAATACAACATCTCTTTAATAATTTAATGACTACTGCAGTGTCTAGATAAAATAAAACTCAAGACTCAAGGAAGCAGTTTACATAAAGAAGCCGGGGCAGAAGAAATTCGGCGTACAGGCCTGCTACTAAGGTCTGAGGAAGATGACTCTCCTGAAAAATAGTCAACGGAGGGGAGTCAGACCTCACTGAGTGAATTACTATAATATATATACATGCATACTAAATGACAATGCATACAGTCAACAGTATATATCTAATATGTATATATACAGGCAAATACACACAGATGCAATAAAATCATTTTATATATTTTTATTTAAAATCATCGTTTATGAAGGATCAAATAGAACCCTATAATATCGCAACCTCAAAACAGTGTTAGACAACACTCTAGCCATACAGGCTCACTTATTCCAAATATGTTCACTTAATCCATTTGGACAGTAGATTGGCCCCGAAACACTAAGTCAACCGAGCTCCAGCAGTCTGACTGCCAGTATGATTGGCCTCGAGACACTTGGTCAACCGAGCTCCATCAATCACACCTCCAAACCATATCTCACACGTCAAATAATCATATCCAGTCAATATCCACAAATAGGTTAGTAATATAGCCTAAATGCTATAAGCGTACTGGTACGTACTCGGTCCTAGTGCTGCCCACTAGGTAGCACGTTCTATTGATATCCTTCATTAATAAATATAAACATTCATTCGCAAGTAAATGATGCATGAATTTAAATAAAATAACAATATAAACCATATATATACTGGAAATATACCAAAAGTAAACCAGGTATATTTCGAGTATATATACGTCAAATAAATCCAATTAAATTACGAAATAAAATAGAGATATACTTAAAAACATTTTAAACACAATTCATTAATAAAATATGCATATAATTAAAAATAAACCAAAAATATACTTAAATACTAATCACGTTATTTATGCATATTTAATCAAAATAAAACATATATTCTAAAATCATGCATCCTAAAGCATATATATATAAAATAGTAACTCACACTTAATGCACTCCACGAGATGGGTCCGACGGGCCTGGTCCACTAGCCCTCGATCTCGGTGCTACTAAACAAACAATAACGACAGAAATCAGAATAAACCTAACAGAAAATCCTAGAACTCGATCTAGAATATTAAACACAGAATCGAAATTAGGGTTCGATCGGACATCACGTTTTACGAGAATTCTACCAAAAATTCGACAGAACCTCCCCTGTAAAATAGACATCTCTCTACTCAAAGAGTAGAGCCAACCCTGCAAAGAAATACACTTCGAAAAACAAGCTCAAAACACAACCAAAATCCCTCGGTCGGACTCCAAACTACAGTTTGCCGACCGGGGTCCACAATCATAGAATAATTTCAGAAATACCAAAAATACCCTTATATCATAGAAATTCATTTTATAAGTAGAAATTACATAATTAACCTTAAAACACATTAAAAACTGATAAAAACTCATTTTATTAGAAAAATCGTATATTATATATATAATTGAAAATAATTCACGAAAAATAGTTTTAATTAGTTAAAAATACTAAATAATTTTTAGAAATCATTTTTATACCTTAATTAACTATTAAAACCAATTAAATTATATTTTTAGCCACTTTTTGTGTAAAATTACCAAAATACCCCTACATATATAAATATACTATAATTACTTCAAAAATTCACCAAAAATAGTATAATAATCCAAAATTAATTTTCTCCACATATTTATCAATAATATTAATAATTAAACTCAATTACCCAATTAATTTCAATTAAAAACACAATTAACCTAATTTTCCCAAAATTACATAAACCTAAATAATTCAAATTAAATACATAGAAGTTCATAAAAATTCCAAATAAATTCCTATAATTCATTTCAACACCTATAATTATCATAAAACACAATTTCATAATTTAATTAATTAATTTTCTAAAATTAGAAAATAATATTAAAATATTCAAAAATACCCAAAAATCAAATTAATTCCCAAAAATTCCACAAAAATTCACACAAGAAGATTAAGCTACTAGGATCAAAATTTGTTAAGGGACTTTTCATGAATCAACAAGAAAAATTCAAAAAAAATCAAAAACCTAATTCGGCCAAATTGAGAAAAATCAAAAAACAAGAAATTCAAGGCCATTTAAGCTCAAACCAAAGCTAGAATCATGATTACCATTGCTATAGGAGTCCAAAGACACCAGAAACATGAAGTTTGGTGGTCGGAGGAGGAAGAAACGATGAAGCTTGAATTTCGGCCAAAAATGGTGGAAAGGAAGCTAGCCGGCGCCGGGGAAGGAGACTAGGGGCGGCGGAGCAGTTGGCTGGGAAGGGCGGAGCTGCTGGCGGCACACTGACGGTAGGTGGTCGGAAGTTGTAGCGGTGAGGGGGAGAAGGGATGGGTTTCGGGAAGAAAGGAGGAAGAAGAAGAAAAGAAAAAGAAAAGAAAAGAAAAGAAAAGAAAAAGAAAAAGAAAAAGAAAAAAGAAAAATAATAAAAAAATATATATTTTAATATAGTATATTAATAAAATACTTGGGAAAATCACACACCACACATTATATTTAATATTTTAAAATTTAATAATAAATAAAAATAATTAAATAACAACAAAATTAATAAATAAATAATAAAATATTAGGGTAATATTAATTAAACCCTAATTAAATAAATAAGTACACATATACACGTTATCTAGTATTTTAAAATATGTATGAGTTCATGCAAGTCCGTAAATCTATTTAAAATAATTAATAGTAAATTATTTACGTGAAAATTTCCCCGAAAATGCAAGTACCCGGGAAAATTTTACGTAAAGCACTTAAAATAATAATAAACAATTAAAATTCAATTTAAATTAAATGAAAGCTCATGAAATATCAATATCATATTTAAAAATTATTAACACTGCATATCCCGATGCAGTATTAAAATATTTAAAAGCACGGGATATTACAAGAACGTGTCGAAAATAGCAGCAATAATAGGTGACCTCCATTTTTGCCGGCGACGGTTTCGGTCACCATAGCTCTTGATTTCGGTGTCTTTTGGAAGCTCTAGCACCGGTGAGTCTAGTTCCAAGCTTTGTTTGAGCTTAAACTCCCTTGTTTTTAAGTTATGTCCAATTTTAGTTTAGGTGATATTAG
The DNA here is from genome assembly GCA_947683625.1 of Mallotus nudiflorus. NCBI lineage: Eukaryota > Viridiplantae > Streptophyta > Magnoliopsida > Malpighiales > Euphorbiaceae > Mallotus > Mallotus nudiflorus. Next base: position 511,244 of record CANTUR010001210.1, read on the forward strand.
GGTTTTGAATTTTTTTTTAATTATTGGGTTTGATCCATGAATTTTTGCTTTGATATTGTTGATGTATGCAGCTTAATGTACTCAAATATATATATTTTTTATTTTTTTGAATTATGGGTATTTTTGAATATTTTAATAATTAAAAATGGATTTTTGTTAATTATGTTATTTATTTAGTTTGGATGGAAATTTGGTTAAATTAGTGTTATTAAATTAAGTTAGTAATTTTAGAATGGAGAAAATTTTTTTTGGTAATTTTATATAATTTTAGGGAATAGTTTTAGTATTATGTGAATATTGGATTTATAGGTTAATTGTGTATTTTTGTTGAAAATATAGTTAAATAATATGTTTTAAATAATTTTAGAATAATTATTGGTTTTAAAATAATTTTTATGAATTATTTACTATTTTTAACTAATTAATACTAATTTTTGAAATTATATTTAAATAATAAATTATTTACTATTTTTGTGATTAAATGGGTTTTTAACTATATTTATTATATATTTAAACTAATTTTGTAATTAATTGTGACTTTTATTATTTTATGTCGAATATTTGTAAAATTGGGATTTTATTAATATTATATAAATATTTGAGATTTTATTAATTATTGTGAAAATAATTATATTTAGTGTTTTGATGTTTAAATATTATATTGTAGTTTATTATTGATGATTATGGATTTTTAATGTCACGACCCGAAACCATAAGGACGTGACCGGCACTAATGAATGGGAAATGCATGATGCAACCGAAACCCATAGTAAGTCTTAAAATTTTTTCACAAATTAAAACAATTACCAGATCAATAATATCAAAATAAATCCATCGATATCCAATGCAGAAGCAATATTCCAATTACATTAGTAACACAATTTCAAAAACAATCCATAATACCATGATAAACGTTCTTTAATTAACTATTGTGGTATCTAGAATTTGATTACATAATTCTTAAATCAAATAATCATACACAATGTAGTCGTTGAAGAAGAAACCCGGCACAGACGACGAACGGTACTAAACGAACTGTGAGGCCCTAAAAAAAAAAGTTGAGGGGAATCAGACCTTACTGAGTGAATTAATTTTATAAAATGCATGCTAGTTCAAAAACATCTATGAAATTCCTTTTTAAAGATAAAATAAAATCAATATAAATATAAATATTAAAATCCTTTACTTTTCTCAAATATTCTCAAGATATAAAATTTATAATTTATAATTTAAAACATTTGATTTTTTAAAATTCTCTTTTACCGAAATAAAGTATTTGAAATCATAAATTACCATATATATATAATAAGTTTTCTTAAATCATTTTTATAAGAAAATTAGGTAGAACCCTAGTCCACTATTTTAATAGTCCTTCGGCTCTCTTATATTCCAAAGACTGTCGGTTCTTGAGAGCAAAGCAACCACTGAGCTACCAGCCATAGTCAATTACTTAAACCGATATTTACTGGTGGTTCCCAAGAGCAAAGCATCACCGAGCTATCGGCCTCAGTAAATTATAAATTACGCCCGAGAGCAAAGCATCCACCGAGCCTTATATATAATCTCATAAAATCATGCCCGAAAACAAAACATCCACCGAGTTTATAACCACCAACACTCACTTTTAATTCTACCGGTGCACACACAGTCCTGATGAAACCCATCAGGTAGCCCATTCTACCGTAATTCATTTTAAAACAAATAAAAGTAGATAAAACAAAGAAGATTACAATAAAATAAAAATAAAAAAATAAAGTGAAATAAAGCAAATTCTATAAGGCATTCTTCAATTACCATTCATGATAAATAAGAAATAATCATGCATGTAGCAATATAAATAAATTTATAAATCATTCATATAATCATTTCATTATTATTTAAATCATGTGAAAATACAATGAAAATACGCGCAACACACATTTCATAAAATTAACTCATAGGTTGAGCATATCGGGTGATGCGTTCTCTGCTACCTTAGTACTATAGCTCGAGTCTCGGACTTCTCTAAAATAACTAATATTTATTTAAAATATGCTCATAAAATAAAATGAATAAATTCATAAAAATTCTCGAAAATATGAAAACTATAGGATTGACGAAACTGACTCGACTAAAGACACAACTCAACTAAAACTAGAAATTCGACACAGGCCGATGTCATGTTTTATGAGAAATCTACTAAAATTTCGGCAAAGTCTCCATTATAAAATAGACATCTCTTTACTCAAAGTAGAGTCATTCCTGCACGAAAACGACACTTCAAATATTCTTACATCACCAAATTTTAAGTTGGGCCCCCGATCTATAATTATTGCCCAACCGAGAACCAATTCATTAACAAAATCCAAATAACATTAATCTCAATAATTCACAAAAAAAAAAAATCGTAAAATCCATATAAAAATATAATAATTTCTCAAACACTAAAATATCTCATAAAAATATTAATAACCTTTATTTTCCAAATAAATAATAAAATTCTAGTTTCTAAATAATATTTTCTAATAAAATCCATAAATGGAATAAAATTCCCATTTTACAATTAAATTAGCTTAAATTGCAAATGTTTATTAAAATCACTTATTAACATCATAAAAATAATAAAATGCCCATTTAAGCTCAAAAATATTAAGTAAAGTTATTATTCATATATTATTTCAAAATTATCACAAATTAACTAGCAATTGGAAATAATAATAAAAATTATTTTTCACGCTTTTATTAATCCAAAATAGTCTAAAACAAAATAACAAACAAAAACTTCAATTAAATAAATAATTTAGTAAATTCCAACAATTCTTCAAAAATACATATTTATACATAAACTACAAAATTCAATTTAATACCATAATTCAATCAATTTACATAAAAAAAAAAAGCATAAAAGACATTTATTTCAAAAATAAACGTTAATAAAATTTGAATTTATAATTAAATTCCATTATCAAAATCTATTCTTCAAATTTTTGAAATTAAATAACATTAATTAAAATAATTATTTAAATTGCTCAAATATATAATAAAAATACCCAAAAACTTATTTAAACTTAAAATTAATAATTAAAATCATTACTTATATATTTTACAGAAATTACAATTAATTGGCTAAAAATAGGAAATAATTTATAAAAATTAATTTAATACTATTTATTTTTCAAACTTAACCAAAACATAATAGTTAATATTAATTCCAACTAAAATATAAAAATCACTAATTTATATTAATTTTACCAAAAATTCATTTTTCACAAAAATATTCAAAAATTTATAATAAAAATTCGGTACATAATTTAAATAAAATTCCTTCATGAAACTTGCTCTAAATAATATATAGAATTTAATAAAAATAAGAAAATTTCTGGATCCGAGGCTGTGTAAACAGTAACGAAACCCGAAAATACGTATTTTTTATTTAAATAATTTTAAAAAATAAATCATTTCAAAAAAATAAATAAATATAATATTTGAGTAGATCTTAGCTCAAATAACAACTAATCTAAATACCACAACTTTAAAGAAAATTATTTTCATTAAGAAAAATCAAATTAAACATATTAACATAAATATAAAATCGAGTTTTTGAAATCTTTGCCAGTCGATTCACTCGAAAATAATTATGGATTATCGAAACGAGCTCAAGCTCAACTGGTTTCCTCATCGGCGACCGGACTATACTGTTCATATAGTGTTGTCTTCACTGTTGCTGCTGCTGCTGTTGCTAGGACTGACAGTGGTGAGGTGGTGCTGACTGGCGTTGCAGATGGTGGTGGTGCAATGGACAGACGGAGCAAAGGAAGAAGGAAACAAGAAAGGGAAAGGAAAAGAAATGGTGAAGAAGAAGAAGAAGAAGAAGAAGAAGAAGAATAAGAAGAAGAAGTGGCAATAGCCACGTTTTTGTTTTTAACTTTTAACTTTTTTTTTTAAGATATAAAGGACAAAAGAAAAAAAATATTTAATATTAAAATATATTTTCTCAATTATTTCTCACTACAAACCATCTATATACATATATGTATATTTAGCAATTAATTTAAATTTAATACAATTACACAAATAATAATAATCAAATATTAATTAACACTAATTAATCCCAAAATAATAATAATATTCAATAGAAAATTTCAAATTAATAATAATACCATAATATAATAAAGTAAATAATAACACTTGAATTTAATTTAATTTCACAAAATAATCAAATATAACAAATTAATAAAATAATTATTAACACTGCAAATCCCATAATTTAATTTTTATAATTTATAAAAAAATCGGATTATAACATTTAATGATTTTATTATATCATTATTTACTATTTATTTTATTGTGAATTATGAACTTCGGTTGGAAATTTGTGTAGTTCGGGGTTCCAACCTGAGGTAATGAGCATTTGTGAATTTTGAAGTGTTTTTGTGCAGGATTGACTTTACTTCAGTAGAGAGACGTTTGTTTTACAAAGGAGACTGTGCCGAATTTTTAGTAGATTTCTCGTAAAATGTGACATCGAGTCTATTTTAGTAGAGTCGTATATTAATCAAATCTTTCCTTAGAAATCTAGAATTTGCAAGAATTCCATTTTTAATTCCGTTTTTTATTTCTTCTCTTTAGCCGCGCCTCTAGCCAAGCCGACTGGTCGGGGTTGAGCGCAACTGCGTAGAGGAGCGCATTCCAATTATAAGTTAATAATTGAACTATGTATAAGAAAATATATATAGCTATATCAGCATGTCTATATTAAGTTTGATTTTATTAGTAAATTTTATTTTTTTTATTTGATTGTAATCTTTCTTATTTATCTTTATTTATTTATTTTAAAATTAAACTATGGTAGAACGAGCTACTTGATGGGTTTTATCAGGACCGTGTGTGTACCAGTAGGATTAAGAGTGAGTGTTGGTGGTTATAAGATTCGGTGATGCTTTGCTCTTGGACGTGATTTGTATATTACTGGGGCCGGTAACTCGGTGATGCTTTGCTCTGGGGAACCGCCGGTGAATTGACCATGGCTAGTAGCTCGGTTGATGCTTTACTCTCGGGAACTGACAGTTTTTGGATTTTAAGAGAGCCATAAGGCTATTAAATTTGTGGACTAGGGTTCTACCTTGTTTTCTTATGAAAATAATTTAAGAAAATATATTGTATTTAATATAGTATTTTATGATTTTAAATACTTTATTTTGATAAAGAGGATTTCGATAAAAATTAAATAGTTTAAATTATAAATTATAAACTTTCTTGTTTTTCATAAATATATTTTACAGAGATTTTTATATTGTATACATTTCTTTTATTAACTTATTCAGTGAGGTTTGACTCCCCTCAATATTTTTTTTAAGATCTCAGGAGTCGCCTGTCGGTCAGCCTACTCTACGCCGGGTTTCTTCTTCTCTGGCTATCTTATGTAGGTTTATTTGATAGATATTATTATCATGTGTGTATTTTAAATCTAAAACATCGCGGTAGTAACGGAGTGATTAATTATGATGATGTATTTTGAATTACCATATGTATGAAGTACATGTACTAAAGATTATTATTATATATATTATCTAAGTTTGTGTTGGATTTTAATTGATTTGTGCTTTTTTATATTTATTTAAATTATGTCATTTCATTATTGTCTTTATTTTATTAAATTTTCGTTAAGGCTTACTATGGACTTCAGGTACTTTTTGTATTCTCATTCCCTAGTGCCGGTCACATGCCCTTTTGGGTTCGAGTCGTGATATTAATGGAATTTTATGTGTGCGTCAGCATGAAATATGCTGTGTTTTTTCCAAGCACTTGTGCAATTTGTAAAATAAAAAATAAATAAGCTATTACAGTGTACAATTAAATGACATAAGGTTAAGCAATTAAACAAAAACACTACTAACCATTATATTACCAAAAAAGTTATAAGAGTTGATGTTCCAATGCAACTAATACACCCACATTAAGAATTTTAGTTCAGATGGAACTAATAAACCTGCCAAAAGATATTGTTTTACCATTATTTACATAAAAAAAATCAAAAGTCTTAACTGCTAATGTATTCTACTAATGCTAAAGCCTTATATAATAAGGCATCAGTCTTCTAGTTTGATGTAGCATACTGTTTTTGCTTGCCAATCATCTTTTCTCTTTGTTCTTGCAGCTGTCTTAAAGTTATCGAAGGACCCCTATTCCACTGTAAACTAAGAGCTACGACATGCATATTTGTTTCATAATTCACTCCAGTTCCATCTCCAGTGAAGTTAATTTTCCTTGTAAAACTTGTTTTTGTTGTCTAACTTTGACTTCTTCGTAACTCTTTCTCATTAGGGATCGAAAATCTCAAATTAAGATCAACTACATGTGGAAGATTGTGTTGTCGCGAACCTGGTGTAATTACTCATTCAGAAGACAAACCGGGCTATCGAAATTTTTTTTTCAAAATTATCAAATCAACTCACAATGATTAATAGTAGATAGTTCAAACCATCATCATTTTGATATGTAAAACTTACATTGAGAGTTGCTCTTACTGAGTTGAGATCATGATGGCATATATGACCTCTTGGTGGATTTGTAATAGTGGTGTTTGAAGTCTGATGGCTACTGCCACCTGACCTTTTACCAGCCTCTGGTGCATTATTCTGAGTTCCTTCTCCCTATGACACATTAATAAAGCTTAATATGAAATTCCTAATGTCTGAAAATTAAAAGTACAAGAAAATTATAAGAAATAGCATACTTGTAATATCCCGTGTTTTTAAAAATATTTTTACACTGTACCGGGATATACAGTGTCAATAATTTTTATGCATTATACGATATTTTTACGAGTTGATATGTATTTTAAACCTATTTTGATTACTGTCTATTATTTTCAGTATTTTACGTAAAATTTTCCCGGGACTTTCATTTTCGGGGAAATTTTCACGTAAATAATGTATTATTAATTATTTTAAATGTATTTACGGGTTTGCATGAACTCATACATATTTTTAAATTATTAAATAAAGCTTGTGTGTGTATATTTATTTAATTAGGGTTTATTATTACCCTAATATTTTATTATTTATTTATTATTATTTGATTATTTTATTTATTATTAAATTATTAAAATTTATTATTTTATTATTATTTATTTATTAATATTTAATTATTTTAATTTATTTTATTTTTTTTCCTTTTTTTTCTTTTCCTTTTTCTTTTCCTTTTTTGTCTTTTTCTTTTTCTTTCTCTTTCCTTTTTCTTTCTTTTTCTTTTTCTTCTTCTTCTTCTTTCTCTCCCGCGGGCGCCGACCACCACCATTTTCTCACCGCCGTTTCTCCCTCCTCCGACCACCGTTTTCGACACCGCCGGTCTCTATCTTCTCCTTGAGCTCCGGTGAGTGTTATTCTAGCTTTGGTTTGAGCTAAAATGGTCTAGAATTGCTTAGGTTTTGATTTGAAGTTTTCGGCCTCTTTGAGTTTTTGATTTTTTTGAGCTTCGATTTGGATGATTCATGGAAACTTCCTTCACAAATGTTGTTCCTGGTAGTTTAATCTTCATGTATGAATTTTTACAGAATTTTTGGAGGTTGTTTGGATTTTTGGGTATTTTTGAATATTTTAATATTATTTTCTAATTTTCGGAAATTAATTATTTAAATTATGAAATTGGAGTTTATGGTTGAATTGAGTGTTGAAATGAATTATAGGAATTTATTTGGAATTTTTATGAATTTCTAAGTATTTATTTTTAATTATTGAAGTTTAGGTGATTTTGGAAAATTAAGTTAATTGTGTTTTAAATTGAATTTAATTGGTTAATTGAGTTTAATTATTAATATTATTGATAAATATGTTGAGAAAATTAATTTTTGGATAATTGTATGATTTTTGGTGAATTTTTGAAGTAATTTAGGTATATATATATATATAGGGGTATTTTGGTAATTTTACCCTAAATTGTCTAAAAATGTAATTTAATTGGTTTTAATATTTATTTAAGGTATAAAAATGATTTCTACAAAATATTTGGTATTTTTAACTAATTAAAACTATTTTCCGGGAATTATTTTCAATTATATATATAATATACGATTTTTCTAATAAAATGAGTTTTAATCGATTTTTACAGTGTTTCAAGATTTATTATATAATTTCTACGTGTGAAATGTATTTTTATGATTTAAAGATATTTTTGGTATATTTGAATATATATTCTGTGTTTGTGGACCTCGGTCGACAGATTGTAGTCTGGAGTCCGACCGAGGGGTTGTGATTGATTGTGGTGTTTATTTTTGAAGTGTATTTCTTTGCAGGGTCGGCTCTACTCTTTTGAGTAGAGAGATGTCCGTTTTACAGGGGAGGTTCTGCCGAATTTCCGGTAGAATTCTCGTAAAACGTGATATCCAGTCGAACCCTAATTCTGTTTCCGTATTTTAATACTCTAGATTGAATTCTAGGATTTCTGTTAGGGTTATTCTGATGTCGATTAATTATTTCTTGTTTAGTTGCGCCGAGACCGAGGGTTAGTGGACCAGGCCCGTCGGACCCGTCTCGTGGAGCGCATTAGGTGAGTTACTATATTATATATATATGCTTAGGATGCATGATTTAGAAAATGCATGTTTTATTTTGACTAAATATGCATAAATAACATGATTTATATTCAAGTATATTTTTGGTATATAATAAATTATATACATGTTTTATTAATAAAATATATTTAAAATGTTTTTAAATATATTTTTAGTTTAATTCATGATTTGATTGGATTTATTTGATATATATATACTCAAAATATACCTGGTTTATGTTTGGTATATTTTCGGTATATATATGGTTTATATTGCTATTTCATTTATATCCATGCATCATTTATTTTTGTGAATGAATGTTTTATATTTAAGAATGAAGGATATCAATAGAACGTGCTACCTAGTGGGCAGCACTAGGACCGAGTACGTACCGGTACGCCTATAGCTTTAGGCTATATTACTAACTTATTTGTGGATATCGATTTGATTATGATTATTTGATATGTGAGATGTGGTTTGGGTGTGATTGCTGGAGCTCGGTTGACCAAGTGTCTCGGGGCCAATCACACTGGCAGTCAGACTGTTGGAGCTCGGTTGACTTAGTGTCTCGGGGCCAGTCTACTGTCTAAATGGATTAAGTGGATATATTTGGAATAAGTGAGCCTGTATGGCCAGAGTGTTGTTTAACACTATTTTTCGAGGTTGCGATATTCTAGGGTTCTATATAATCCTTCATAAAAGTTGATTTTCAGACAAAAATATATAAAATGATTTTTCTGCATTTGTATGAACTTGCTTGTATATATACATATTACTCATATATTGTTGACTGTATGCATTATCACTTAGAGTGTATGTATATATATTATAGTAATTCACTCAGTGAGGTCTGACTCCCCTCCGTTGACTATTTTTCAGGAGAGTCAACTTCCTCAGACCTCAGTAGCAGGTCGATACGTCGGATTTCTTCCGCCCCGGCTTCTTTATGTAAATTGTCTACTTGAGTCTTATTTATTTCATCTAGATACTGCAGTAGTTGTAAATTACAGTATTGGATTTCATGTATTTTGTTTTAAAGGAGATATATCATGTTAAACTGGATTTGTATTAAAGGGATTTTATATATATGAGGAGATGAGTTTTTATTTAATCCAGTTGATATGGATGATATTATGACATTATGATTTTTATTTCCGCTGCATACATAATATATGGTTATTGTTATTGCATGATTTATTTTATTTTTAGGCTTGCTACGGGTTCCGGATTCGAAAGAATTCCCGTTCCCTAGCGCCGGTCATGGCCCCTGTTTTGGGTCGTGACAATACTTGATTTTGCTTATTAGGGCACCTAACTCTGTTATGACCATTTTGATTACAACAACCACATTTTTGCTTTTGGCCTCTCTTTGAAAGCTTTGTAATTGATGTGTTTGGTTGATTTGCTATCCTGATTCTTTTATTCCTTGGTCTTCCAGTTAGTTTACTGATAGGTGGGGGATCAATTGACTCAAACTCATCGCATCTCATGAACTTTTTTCCCGAAACAGGCTATAAAAAATGCTAATAAGATGCAACAAATTTTTCCTTTTGAAACATTCAGAAATGTGTTCCATTGGATCAGATTTGAGATAAGCCAATGTACTTATTGCATGGGAGCATAGGATGCCAGTCAACTCCCAAACTCGGCAAGTGCATAACTTCCTGTCAATAAAAACTGAATGCTTGTCTTCTCCCTCTCCTATTTTGAACCCATTTTGACCATTAAAAAAAACTTCACAACTTAATGCCTTCTCCTTGTAGTATTGAAATAGTGACATACAACTTGGACTCCAATCATTCACGCATTGTGAAGCCTGAATTTTGTTCTGTGCAATTCTATTCATAACCTTTACTATGATATTATCAAGCATGCCTACAATAGCTTAAATCTTGCATCTAATATCCATGCATTAAAACTCTCAGTTATGTTATTGTCCACCATGAAAGATTTGCACCTACTACTAAAGTAAGCCTTGCACCAATTGTGTGGAGGGTACTTGACAAGATCCTCAGCTGCTTTCTTATTGATGTTGCTAAGCCTTTCTAATTATCCTTAAACTCTTTAGGATATGTGCTCCATGCACAAATAAAAGAATGCTTTTTGAATTCCCCTCAATGCCATTTTTTGGACCAGTTTGAATAAATATGTCTAGTATACCACCTGTGCTCAGACTGGGGCAACAAATAATTCACAGTATCAATAAGACCCTGAATGGAAAAAAATAAATGAATTAATTACTAAATTATGTATCATACCAACAGAATTAAAAAGTACACATTAAATAGATTTATTTCTTAACTTTTTCATGTCATAAATAATTGTTAAAGTAGACCTATCTTACAGATCGAGCTCTCTTTGCAACCACTCCAAAAACCACCTCTAATTGACCTTGTTTTCTTTATTAATTACTGCCTAGGCTATTGGGTACAATTGATCATTTGCATCCACTCCAATTGTAGTTAATAATTGCCCCTTGCAAACTCCTTTCAAGGAGCAGCCATCAAGACCTATTAAAGGTCTGCACCCTGCTTTTCTGTCAAAACAGGAGGCCATGACCGACGCTAGGGAATGGGAATTCTTTTGAATTTGGAACCTGTAGCAAGCCTTTAAAATAAAAATAAAAGCATGCAACATATATAAATATGAATAAAATATCTTGCAGCGGAAATTAAAATCTCAAGATAATAAAGCAACTCATCAGCTGATTTAATAACACAAACTCATCTCATATATATAATATCTTTTAATACAAATTCTCGATTCAAAATTTTAAAATTTAAATCTCACACATATATAATACACACATCCCATGACTTAACTACTGCAGTGTCTAGAATACAAAATAAAATCAAGTGAGCAGTTTACATAATAAAGCCAGAGCGGAAGAAATCTGGCGTATAGGCCTGCTACTGAGGTCTGAGGACGAAGACTCTCCTGAAAAAATAATCAACGGAGGGGAGTCAGACCTCACTGAGTGAATTGTTATAATATATATACATGTATAGCTAAATGACGAATGCACACATTCAATAGGATATATAATAAATATATATACAAGCAAATACACACGGATGCAGCAAAAATCATTTTATACAATACGAAAAATAATAACCGTTTATGAAGGATCAAATAGAACCCTAAATGATCGCAACCTCAAACAGTGTTAGACAACACTCTAGCCATACAGGCTCACTTATTCCAAATAAGTTCACTTATTCCATTTGGATAGTAGACTGGCCCCGAGACACTTGGTCAACCGAGCTCCCACAATCACACTCTTAATTCACATCACACATCAATCAAATCAATCCAATCAAAATCCACAAATAGGTTAGTAATTTAACCTAAATTCTATCATCGTACCAGTACGTACTCAGTCCTAGTGCTGCTCACTAGGTAGCACGTTCTATTGATATCCTTCATTTAAATAATCTTATACATTCATAAAATAAATGATGCATGACATTGATTAAAATAACAATATAAACCATATATATACTAGAAATATACCAAAAATAAACCAAGTATATCTCGAGTATATATATGTCAAATAAATTCAATTTAATTATAAAATAAACCATAAATAAACTATACATATACTTAAAAACATTTTAGGTATAATTCAATAATAAAACATGCATTTAATTTAACATATACCAATATATACCTAAAATATACCTAAGCAATTATTAAACCATTTATGCATATTACATAAATTTTAAACATACATTTCTAAAACATGCATCTTAATACACGTATATATAAAATAACAACTCACAATTGTGCACTCCACGAGACGGATCAGACGGGCCTAGTCCACTAGGCCTCGATCTTGGTGCAACTAAATAAATAAATGATAACACAAATTAGAATAAATCTAACGAAATTCTAGAGACCCGATCTAAAACACTAGACACAAATTAGGAATAGGAATTCGACCGAATGTCACATTTTACGAGAATTCTACCGAAAATTTGGCAGAACCTCCTCTGTAAAACGGACATCTCTCTACTCAAAAAGTAGAGCCGATCCTGCAAGAAAACACACTTCGAGAATATACAGCCACACAACCCCTCAGTCGAACTCCCAAACTACAATTCTACCGACTGAGGTTTATAATTCACAAGATAAACACAGAACACATTTAAAATGCCAAAAATACCGAAAATACCCTTTATAAATCAAAATATAGCAAATTAAATATTTAAAACACTGAAAATAATTATTTAACCGATAATTACAATAAAACCATAATTTTAATAAAATATTATCAAAAATCAACAATTCTTGATAAATTCATAAATATTAACTGAAATTCATTTTATAAATCCAAATTACATAATTAGCCCTAAAACATATTAAAAATCAATAAAAACTCATTTATTTACAAAAATAATATATTATATATAATTTGAAAATAATTTTCAAAAAATAGTTTTAATTAGTTAAAAATACTAAATAATTTGTAAAAATCATTTTTATACCTTAAATAATTATTAAAACCAATTTAACTTAATTTTAAACCAATTTAGTACCAAATTACCAAAATACCCCTAGTTATATGTAATTTCACTTAATTCACTATAATTATACAAAAATTCACTAAAAATAATATAATTACTCAAAAATCATTTTCTCAACATATAATTCAATAAAATCAGCAATTACACTCAATTAACCCATTAATTTTAACAAAATGCTCATTTAACCTAATTTTCCAAAAATCACCTAAACTAAATAAATTCATAATAATTATACAAAAATCACAAAAATTACAAATTAAATTCTAAAATTCATTTTAACACCTATAAACACCATAAATCACAATTTCACAAATTATTTAATTAATTTACGAAAATTAGAAAATATTAATAAAATAATAAAAAATTCATAAAAGTAAAAATAATTTCCAAAAATTCCAAAAAAATTACAGGATGTAGATTGAGCTACTAGGATCAATCTTTGTGAAGGAAGAAAGCTTGAATCATAAAGATCAAAGTTCAAAAAAATCAAGAACTCATAAAGGCTGAAAATGAAAATTGAAAACTAAGGAAAATCTAGATCAATTCACACGAAACTAAGCTTGGAAATGAACTCACCAGAGCTGAAGGAGAAGATAGAGACTGGTGGCATCCAAGATGGTGGCCGAAAAAGGCTTGATCGGTGTTGGCTTAAGTTTCGGTTTCTTAGAAGAAAATCGGCCAAAAATCGCCGGAATGGAGGGAGAAGGTGGCGGAATGAGCTGGAGAGGGTGGTGGTTGGCTGGGAGGCACTCCGACGGTGATGGTGGAGCTTGGCAGCGGCGGTGATGGTGGAAATGGCATCGGGAGCTTAGGGAAAACGGGAGGGCACAAATCGTAAATTAAGTGAACTTTTTATTTTGTTTATATATATATAACTTTAACTTTAAACATTATAATATATTAATATAATATTCAAAAATATTCTACACCACATGTCTAAAATACCAAACCAATTTTATACACACACACACACACACACACACACATATATATATATATATATATATATATATATATATATATATATAATACTTATTAATTAAATAAAAATGTTTAATATATAATATTTACTTAATTAATATAAACCCTAAAATATATATATGTGTATATATATGCATGTATATGTATATATTTTAATACGACAATTAAAATCGTGCATAGACTCATGTAAATTCATAAAACCGACCAATATAATTAATAATTATTTATTTAGGTTTTAATTTTCTCAAAAATAAAATTCTCAGGAAAATTTTACGTAGAAATCTTAAAATAATTTAAAATAACTTTAATAAATAACAAACTAATTAAATAATCAAATATATATATATTAAAATTATTAACACTGCATATGTCGATGCAGTTTAAAATTATTTAAAAACTCAGGATATTACAGTCTTCCCCCCTTACAAGAATTCGTCCTCGAATTCCAGAAAAAGAAGAAATACAAATCAAGAAGGGAAGAGATACGGGTAAGAAGCTCGCATCTCAGCTTCTGTCTCCCACGTATACTCCTCTACCTTGTTGCTGCACCATAAAACCTTGACCATCGGAATCTGCTTCGAACACAACTGTCGAACTTGATAGTCAACGATCGCCACAGGTTCTTCCACGAATGTCAGATCTTCATTCATTTACACACTGTCAGGCTGCAACATGTGTGAAGGGTCTGAGACATACTTCCTTAGCATCGAGATATGAAATACTTGATGCACTTGAGACATACTCGGAGGCAAAGCCAACCGATATGCAATAGTGCCAACTCTCTCAAGAATCTCGAATGGTCCTATATATCTCGGTGCTAACTTACCCTTCTTGCCAAATCTCATAACACCCTTCATCGGAGACACCTTCAGAAAAATAAAGTCTCATACCTAAAATTCTACATCTCTGTGCCTAGGATCCGCATAGCTCTTCTGCCTGCTAACTGCGGTCTCTAATCTACTCCTAATCACAGTAACTTTCTCTGCAGCATCCTGAGCCATCTCAGGTCTAGTCAAAGCTCTCTCACCAATCTCATCCCAACTCAGAGGGGATCTACACTTCCTTCCATACAAAGCCTCGTATGGTGCCATTCCAATACTGCTATGGTAGCTGTTATTATATGTAAACTGAACGAGTTACAAATGATCATCCCATCTACCTCCCAAATCCAAAACACACATTCTCAATATATCTTCCATTGTCTGGATTGTCTTCTCAGATTGACCATTTTTCTGAGGATGAAAAGCAGTATTGAAGTCCCACCTAGTGCCCATCGCTTCCTACAACTTCTGCAAAAAATGAGAGGTAAACACTGAACCTTTGTCTAACACAATGGACACAGGTACCCTATGAAGGCACACAATATGCTTCACATACAGCTTCGCCAATCTAGCTATAGAATAGGTGGCTTTCACATGCAAGAAATGTGTAGACTTGGTCAACCTGTCTACAATTACCCAGATGGAATCATATCCATCCTTAGAACGAGGTAAACCAACCATAAAATCTATAGCTATCCTTTCCCACTTCCACTCAGGAATAGGAAGAGGCTGAAGCTTCCTAGAAGGCTTCCGATGCTCAGCTTTCACTTGCTGACATGTCAAGCACTTAGCAACATAGTCAGCGACATCCTTCTTCAGTCCGTCCAACCAGTACAAGTCTCTGATACTGTGGTACATCTTAGTGACACCCGGATGTACGCTATAGGCTGTAGAATGTGCTTCCTCTAGGATCTCTTCTCTTAAATTATTCATATCAGGAACACACAATCTACCACTGATCCACAAAACACTGTCATCATCGAGTGTGAAATTAGTGAACTTTCCTGCTCGAACATTCTCTGCAAGCTCTTCCAGAATTGGATCTCAGCTTTGAGCTGCCTTAATCCTATCTATCAGGACAGATCGTACCTTAAACTGAGCTAGCAGTCCACCTGATTTACTAATCTTCATCATCAGACCTTGATCCACCAACAGATGCAACTCCTGGATTAACGGTCACCTCTCTACACTAATATGAGCAAGATTGCATGAGGACTTCTTACTCAAGGCATCTACTACTACATTAGCCTTGCCCGGATGATATAAAATCTCATAGTCATAATCTTTCAACAGTTCCAACCATCTCCTCTGCCTCAGATTCAAATCTCTCTACTGGAAAATGTACTTAAGGCTCTTGTGATCAGTAAAAATCTCACAAGTCACCCCGTATAGATAATGTCTCCAGATCTTGAGAGTAAAGATTACTGTAGCCATCTCAAGGTCATGTGTAGGATAGTTCTGCTCATGCTTCTTCAACTGCCTCGAAGCATAGGCTATCACCCTACCATTCTGCATTAACACACAACCTAGGCCAACTCTAGAGGCATCATAATAAATTATGAACTTGTCTTCTCCATTAGGCATAGCTAACACTGGGGCTGTGGTCAACTTCTCTTTCAGTAACTGAAAAACTATTCTCATAAGCTTCTGACCACTAAAATCTTACATTCTTCTGAGTCAAGCGAGTCATAGGAGCTACAATTCTGGAAAAATCCTATACAAACCTCCTATAGTACCCGACTAAACCCAGAAAACTCTGAATCTCCATAACTAAAGTCGATCTAGGCCACTCAGACACTGCCTCAATCTTCTGTGGATCCACCTGGATACCTTCTTTAGACACCACGTGTCCAAGAAAAGAAACACTCTCCATCCATAAATCACACTTCGAGAATTTAGCATAAAGCTAATGTTCTCTCAATGTCTGCAATACAGTCCTCAAGTGATATACATGCTCCTCCATACTTCTCGAATACACCAGTATATCATCGATGAAGACTACCACAAACTAATCCACATATGGTCTGAATACCATATTCATCAGGTCCATAAAAGCTGCTGGTGCATTAGTCAAGCCAAAAGACATCATCAGAAACTCATAATGGCCATATTGAGTGCGGAATGCCATTTTAGGAACATTGGCTTCACTAATCTGCAACTGATGATAACCCGACCTCATATCAATCTTAGAAAAGAATTATGCATCCTGTAGCTGATCAAAAAAGTCATCTATCCTCGGGAGAGGATACTTGTTCTTCACTGTCACCTTGTTCAGTTCTCTGTAGTCAATGCACAGTCTCAGGGTACCATCCTTCTTTTTCATAAACAGGACTGGTGCACCCTAAGGAGAAACACTGGGTCTAATGAAACCCTTATCCAACAACTCTTGCAACTGCTCCTTCAACTCTTTCAACTCTACAGGAGCCATTCTTTAGGGTGGCATAGATATAGGGGTAGTGCCTGGAACCACATCAATACAGAACTCAATCTCTTTGTGAGCTGGTAAACCTGGCAACTCCTCAGGAAAAACATCAGGAAACTCATAGGCAATAAGAACATTTGTGAGTGATAACTTCTCCACTGAAGTATCCCTGACTAATGCTAAATATCCCTAACAACCTTTCCTTAGCAACTTCCTAGCCGTAATAGTAGAAATAAGATTTTGAGGTGTTGAACTCCTATCACCCACAAACTTAAATTCTTCTTCACCAAGAATTCTGAAAGTCACCTCTTTACTCTAACAATCCACCACGGCATAGTGCTGAGATAACCAATCCATACCCAAAATGACATCAAACTCCATCACATTCAACAGAATCAAATCAGCAGATAATTCTCTATCTCCAACAAGAACTGGACAACCAGAAAGAACAACATCGATGTCTAAAGAATCACTTATAGGAGTGGCGACAGATAAAGGAAAAGTCATCCTTGAAGCTTGCCAATAAGACTTGGAAGCAAAAATAGGAGAAACGAATGAATGCGTGACACTTGGATCAAATAGAACCCATGCATCCAGGTACCAGACAGAAACAATACCTGCCATGACTACATTGGATGCCTGAGCATCCTGCTGAGTGAGATGGAAGACTCTAGCCTGTCCTTGACCTCCCTATTGGCTGGTAGAAGTCTGGCTAACACCTCTGGCACCTCCTCTAATACCTCTACCACGACCCTGCTGGGGAACAATCTGGGTATAACTCTAATGCTGGGCTGGAGGCAATTGAAAAGGAACGGTTGCAGCACTGTCAATCGATTGCTGAGGGAATCGCGAAATTTATGGCTGTTGATACCCGGAATAAAGACACGATCTGGCAAAATGTTTCTTCTTCCCGCATTTGAAACATGTCAGTGGTGTCAAATAACATGGTCCCTGATGGACTCTGCCACATGTCTGACAAACACTGGCAACTGACCCAGAACTGCATCCACTGCTGCTGATCGAAGCACCTGACCCAAGTCTGAACGGTCTACGCTGACCTCCACGGTCATGTCTACTACTCCGATGTACCCGCTGCTGCTATCTCTGAGTCTGCTGGGCTGGACCTCTCTATTGACTACTCGAACCAATCTGGAAACTCGGGTACGGAGTAGTCTGGAATCCACCTAATTGAACACCCAATTGGTAATAATCAGGTATAGCTCCTTGCCTGACTAGCCTTAGCTCAATCTCTTTGGCCAACTCAATCACTGACTCTAGAGTAAGGCCCGCTGTAGGCATACCAACAAATGCAGAACCCAATCCAGTGACATATGTAGTGACTGTGAAGTATTGGTCTCACATCAGATCCTTTGCATATCTACTAAGCTGAAGGAACTCTCGAGTATACTCCTCAACCGATCTGTCACTATGAGAAATACTGGTCAACCGGAGTCTGTAACTCATACGAAGTGGCTCTGGGCAAAATCTCCTCATGAATCGCTTTCTGAACTCAGCCCAGGTCATTGTCAACATGTAAGGCTGGATCATCTGAATGAACCAGTCCAAGGCTGGTCCCTCAACTGATAGCTCAACTATCATGATCCGCTGATACTAGGTATGAGCAGTTTGAGTCCTCATCTCGATCGCATGCAGAAAATCCAATGGATCAGACGTCTCATTAAAAGCAATCCTGCCAACTCTGGCATAGAACAGAGCCGCCTTAGGGTTAGACATACCCTGCTGATAGGCAGGCTGAACTACTGGAGGTGCATGAACATCCTCGTACTCAAGTTCCTCATCCTGTAACTCTCTCTGTCTACTATGACTTGCCACTCCTCGAGGTCTACCTCTGCCATGACCTCTGCATCTAACTGGCGGCTCAGGAGGTAAAACCTCATCCTGGAAGGACTCATCATCCTCGACCTCAATGATCGATGGAGCGACACGCGCTCGCCTCCTCATTTTGAAAAGAGAAACAGAAGAATTCAGACAAGACAGACAACGAAGGATAACGCAGAAAACTAAATCAGGGAATACTCATCAATATATACTCGAACCTATTTCACTGCAGTAGTTTCAAGAAAACATAACACTGAAAAGTAGGGCCACAACTTACACAACTAAGGCCCTGACATAGAACTCTGCTCTGATACCAACTTTGTAACGACCTAAAACAGGGGCCCATGACCGGCGCTAGGGAACGGGAATTCTTTCAAATTCGGAACCTGTAGCAAGCCTTTAAAATAAAAATAAAATCATGCAACATATATTAACATGAATAAAATATCTTGCAGCGAAAATTAAAATCTCAAGATAATAAAGCAACTCATTAGCTGATTTAATAACACAAACTCGTCTCATATATATAATATCTTTTAATACAAATTCTCGATTCAAACTTTTAAAATTTAAATCTCAGACATATATAATACACACATCCCACGACTTAACTACTGCAGTGTCTAGAATACAAAATAAAATCAAGAGAGCAGTTTACACAATAAAGTCGGAGCGGAAGAAATTCCACGTATAGGCTTGCTACTGAGGTCTGAGGATGAAGACACTCCTGAAAAAATAATTAACGGAGGGGAGTCAGACCTCTCTGAGTGAATTGTTATAATATATATACATGCATAGCTAAATGACGAATGCACACATTCAATAAGATATATAATAAATATATATACAAGCAAATACACACGGATGCAGCAAAAATCATTTTATACAATATGGAAAATAATAACCATTTATAAAGGATCAAATAGAACCCTAAATGATCGCCACCTCAAACAGTGTTAGACAACACTCTAGCCATACAGGTTCACTTATTCCAAATAAGTTCACTTATTCCATTTGGACAGTAGACTGGCCCCGAGACACTAAGTCAACCGAGCTACAACAGTCTGACTGTCAATGTGATTGGCCCCGAGATACTTGGTCAACCGAGCTCCTGCAATCACACTCTCAATTCACATCACACATCAATCAAATCAATCTAATCATAATCCACAAATAGGTTAGTAATTTAACCTAAATTCTATCGTTGTACGGTACGTACTCGGTTCTAATGCTGCCCACTAGGTAGCACGTTCTATTGATATCCTTCATTTAAATAATCTCATACATTCATAAAATAAATGATGCATGACATTGATTAAAATAACAATATAAACCATATATATACTAGAAATATACCAAAAATAAACCAAGTATATCTCGAGTATATATATGTTAAATAAATTCAATTTAATTATAAAATAAACCATAAATAAACTATACATATACTTAAAAACATTTTAGGTATAATTCAATAATAAAACATGCATTTAATTTAAAATATACCAATATATACCTAAAATATACCTAAACAATTATTAAACCATTTATGCATATTACATAAAATTTAAACATACATTTCTAAAACATGCATCCTAATACACGTATATATAAAATAACAACTCACAGTTGTGTGCTCCACGAGACGGATCCAACGGGCCTGGTCCATTAGGCCTCGATCTCGGTGCAACTAAATAAATAAATGACAACATGAATCAGAATAAATTTAACAAAATTTTGGAGACTCGATCTAAAACACTAGACATAAATTAGGAATATGAATTCGACCGAATGTCACGTTTTACGAAAATTCTATCGAAAATTCGGCAGAACCTTCTCTGTAAAATGGACATCTCTCTACTCAGAAAGTAGAGCCGGTCTTGCAAGAAAACACACTTTGAGAATATACAGCCACACAACCTCTCAGTCGGACTCCCAAACTACAATTCTACCAATCGAGGTTCACAATTCACGAGATAAATACAGAACACATTTAAAATGCCAAAAATATTGAAAATACCCTTTATAAATCAAAATATAGCAAATTAGATATTTAAAACACTGAAAATAATTATTTAACCGATAATTACAATAAAACCCTAATTTTAATAAAATATTATTAAAAATAAAAAAATTCTTGATAAATTTATAAATATTAACCGAAATTCATTTTATAAATGCAAATTACATAATTAGCCCTAAACATATTAAAAATCATTAAAAACTCATTCATTTACAAAAATAATATATTATATATAATTTGAAAATAATTTTCAAAAAATAGTTTTAATTAGTTAAAAATACTAAATAATTTGTAAAAATCATGTTTATACCTTAAATAATTATTAAAACCAATTTAACTTAATTTTCAACCAATTTAGTACCAAATTATCAAAATACCCCTAGTTATATGTAATTTCACTTAATTCACTATAATTATACAAAAATTCACTAAAAATAATATAATTACTCAAAAATCATTTTCTCAACATATAATTCAATAAAATCAACAATTACACTCAATTAACCCATTAATTTTAACAAAATGCTCATTTAACCTAATTTTCCAAAAATCACCTAAACTAAATAAATTCATAATAATTATACAAAAATCACAAAAATTACAAATTAAATTCTGAAATTCATTTTAACACCTATAAACACCATACATCACAATTTCACAAATTATTTAATTAATTTATGAAAATTAGAAAATATTAATAAAATAATAAAAAATTCACAAAAATCAAAATAATTTCCAAAAATTTCAAAAAAATTACAGGATGTAGATTGAGATACTAGGATCAATCTTTGTGAAGGAAGCAAGCTTGAATCATCAAGATCGAAGTTCAAAAAAATCAAGAACTCATAAAGGCCGAAAATGAAAATTGAAAACCAAGGAAAATCTAGACTAATTCACACGAAACTAAGCTTGGAAATGAACTCACCGAAGCTCAAGGATAATATAGAGACCGGTGGCATTCAAGATGGTGGCCGGAGAAGGCTTGATCGGCATTGGCTTGAGTTTTGGTTTCTTGGAAGAAAACCGGCCAAAACTCACACGAAATGGAGGGAGAAGGTGGCGGAATGAGCTGGAGAGGGTGGTGGTTGGCTGGGAGGCACTCCGACAGTGATGGTGGAGCTTGGCAGTGGCGGTGATGGTGGAAATGGCGTCGAGATCTTAGGGAAAACGGCAAGGCACAAATCGTAAATTAAGTGAACTTTTTATTTTGTTTATATATATATAACTTTAACTTTAAACATTATAATATATTAATATAATATTCAAAAATATTCTACACCACATGTCTAAAATACCAAACCAAAAATATTCTCAGAAAAATTTTACGTAGAAATCTTAAAATAATTAAAAATAACTTTAATAAATAACAAACTAATTAAATAATCAAATATATATATTAAAATTATTAACACTGCATATCCTGATGCAGTTTAGAATTATTTAAAAACTCGGGATATTACATTTTTAGCCTTTTCTTAGGGCATCAAAACATATGAACATACGTCGAAAAACCCTTTTGCCCACTTTCAAACTATCTTTACACAACTCAAACTCAGCAGTAGTTCCAGGGTTGGTTCTTTTTATTGCAACAGCATATGCTGACAGCTACCCAAATTGGACTTTATAACTAGCATCTAATTCTGCCATAACAATTTTTTTTGCCCTCTTACATTTATGTATTGACACATTCAACCTAATTTCTTCCTCTGCAGCTTTTTGCATGTCCTTGATTTTCAGTTCAGGGTTTTGGGTAATTCTATTCTTAAAATAATTAGCTAAAAAGGTGGCACTAGCACAAGGATTGTCAAATGTCCTAAAACAATGATGTTCAGGTTGTAATGTTTTAACAACCAATCTAGGATTTTCCCCATCTTTGGAAATCCAAACAAAGAATTTACAGCCTTCATTCATGACACATTTTGCCTTAATCCTACTTGGTTTGTTGGGATCAAGTTTTAGTTTGGTTCCCTTTGCCATGGCTTCTCGAGTCTCTTTAGCATTAGCAAATGTCATGCCTAGCATGAAATGGGGCCTTCCATCATTTTCATTATAGTTAACCCTCTCTTTTGGTTGATTATTATCACTATCAGTCTCACTCTCACTCATTTCTTCCCTACTATCACTCTCAGACCAACTATCATCCCCAGTCACACCATTTCTCTTATTCTCTTCATAACTACCTTCCTCATCCCTTAGACCTGCCTCTTCCTTACCAACTTCTTCCTTCCCACCTTCATTGTTTAACCTCTCATCCTGACATGCAATAAATGTAATATCCCAAGTTTTTAAATATTTTTATACTGCATTGGGATATGCAGTGTTAATAATTTTTGTATATATATTTATGATATTTTATGATTTTATTGTTCGTTTAAAGCTAATTTTAATTATTTTATATTATTTTAAGTACTTTACGTAAAATTTTCCCGAAAATTGTATTTTCGGGGAAATTGACACGTAAATAATTTAATACTATTTATTTTGACTAGTTTTATGAATTTTCATGAACTCATATATAATTTTAAAGTGCTAAAATAAATTGTATATATGTGTACTTATTTAACTTAATTAGAGCTTAATTAATTTCCTTAATTTTATTATTTAATTTTTGTATTAATTAATTAATTTTAAGTGTATAAATTATTAAATATATTAAAATATTTGTGTGGTGAGTATTATTTGTGTGTGGGAATATATATATTACTATAATGTAGTGTGGACATATATATATATATATATATATATATATATATATATATATATATATATATATATATATATATATATATATATATATATATATATATATATATATATATATATATATGTATATATATATACATATATACACAAATTTTAATCAAAAAAATAAAAGTTTCCTTAATTACAGTTTTGCCCCTCCTTCATCTTCTTCCTCCCAAAATGTTTTCAGCCATTTTTAGCCATTTCAAGCTGGTTTTCTTTGCTGTCACTGTGCTTTCCAGTGTGCCACCTTCCCTTCCAGCCATTCCCGACGTCCCAAGCTCCCATTTCAGGCGTTGTTTGACCGGATTTTCATCAAGGAGCCAAAAATCGACTTAGCTCCGACCAAGCACTTTCCGACCACCAAATTTGATGCCGTTGGTCTCTATCTTCTCCTTGAGCTCTGGTGAGTGTGATTCCAAGATTTGTTTCACTTGATTTGGTCTAGAATTGCTTAGGTTTCAATTTCTTTAAATCAGCCATTTTGGGTTTTGAATTTTTTTTAGCTTTAATGATTTATTCATGAAAAATTCCTTCACAAACTTTGTTTCTACAAGATTAATCTACATGCTGTAATTTTTTTAGAATTTTTAGAATTTATTTTAATTTTTATGAATTTTTGATTATTTTATTATTATTTTCTAATTTTTGAAAATTAATTAATTAAATTATGAAATTGTGTTTTATGGTGATTATAGGAGTTGAAATGAATTATAGAAATTTATTTGTAATTTTTGTGAATTTTTATGTATTTATTTGGAATTTATTAAGTTTACGTAATTTAAAAAATAGGGTTAATTATGTGTTTAATTGAAATAAATTGGTAAATTGAGATTATTGAATTATATGTTGAGAAATTAATTTTGGAGTAATTATATAATTTTTGGTGAATTTTTGAACATTTATAGTGAATATATATATATATATATATATAGGGGTATTTTGATAATTTTACACTAAATTGGCTAAAAATATAATTAAATTGGTTTTAATAATTATTTGAGCTATAAAAATGATTTTATGCAAATTTTTATTATTTTTAACTAATTAAAACTATTTTTCGTAAATTGTTTTCAAATTATATATAATATACTATTTTTCTAAATAAATGGGTTTTTATTGATTTTTAGTATGTTTTAGGGTTAATTACGTAATTTGGATTTATAAAATGTATTTTTATTATATAAGGGCATTTTCGGTATTTTATAATTATTCTATGAATTGTAAACCTTGGTCGATGAATTGTAGTTTGGAGTCCGACTGAGGGATTGTGGTTGTAATTCTATATTTATTCCGAAGTGTATTTCTTTGCAAGACCGGCTCTACTCTTTGAGTAGAGAGATGTCCATTTTACAGGGGAGGTTCTGCCGGATTTTCGGGAGAATTCTCGTAAAACGTGATGTCCGGTCAAATTCCTATTCTAATTTTGTGTCTAAAATTCTAGATTGAGTCTTTAGAATTTCCGTTAAATTTATTCTGATTCATGTTGTCATTTGTTTGTCTAGTTGCGCCGAGACCGAGGCTTAACGGATCAGGCCTGTCGAGTTTGTCTCGTGGAATGCTAACATGTGAGTTATTATACTGTATATATATGCACTGCATATAGGGTGCATTATTTAGAATTTTTCATTTTCATTGTATGTTTAAAAAGGGATTTAAATTATAATATTTTTGGTATATCTAGGGTTGCATTTTTATATATATGCATATTAAATAATTATGCATGTTAGTTTGATATATGCACATTAAACAATTAAGTTTAGGTTTAATACATTTGAGTAATATACACATGTTTTAAAATGTACACTTAGACATAATTATTTTATTAAATGATTAGTATACCTTAGGTATAGTTTTAGTAGATTTTAGGTTTATTTTTAAATAATTGCATGTTAAATTATAAACCTACACTTAAATTATTTTTAAGTTTATTTTTTGGTATATTTTTGATTTATTTCCAAATAAAGAAATGTTTTATTATTAAATTAAACCTAGCACATTAGTGGTATATTTAGGGTTTATTTTTGATATATGCATGCTAGATAATTAGGTTTATTTTTAGTATATTTGTGAATATATGTTAAACACAAACACGTATTTAAATGAATATTTATACATAAATATTTTATTAAATGATTTATGTACTTAGGGTATATCTTTTGCATATTTAAGTATATTTTTAAGATAATGCATGTTATATTATTATTACTCATTTAAATTGTTTTTAACTATATTAATGATTTATCTTTAGTTTATTTCGTATTTTATTTGACACACACATATATATATATATATATATACCTGAAATATACTGGGTATATTTTAGGTATATTTTTGGTATATATATATATATATATATGGTTGGTTTTACTATTATGAATATTGTTCTACATTAATTATTTTTCGAATGAATGATTTATTCTAAATAAAGGATATCAATAGAACGTGCTTCCTAGTGGGCAGCACTAGGACTGTGTACGTACCGGTACGATAGATAAGGATTGAGTGAGAGTTAAAATTGGGTGATTATAATTGATTTGACTAAGATTAATGGTATGTTAGATAGTGTGATTGCGGGGCCAATCACACTGACAGTCAGACTGCTGGAGCTCGGTTGACTTAGTGTCTCGGGGCTAGTCTACTGTCCATAAGTGAATTGAATGATCTATTGGGTTGATTGAGATGTGAGGTGATAGATAGTGTGATTGTTGGAGCTCGGTTGACCAAGTGTCTCGGGGCCAATCACACTGACAGTCAGACTGTTAGAGCTCGGTTGACTTAGTGTCTCGGGGCCAGTCTGCTGTCCAAATTGGAATAAGTGTTCTATTTGGAATCAAGGGAGCCTGCATGGCTAGAGTGATGATGGGGTTGTTGAGGTTGTTATTATTAGGGTTCTATGGATCCTTCATGAATTTAATCAAACGTTTTCTACATGTAGTATATTTATAAAAGCAGAGTTTGACATTCGTGTGAAATGTGTGTATGTATATATATATATATATATATATATATATAAGAATGCCTGATTGTTATGGTTTAGTTTGCATGTATATATAGTATAATAATTCACTCAGTGAGGTCTGACCCCCCTCAATTATTTTTTTTCAGGAGATTCCATATCATCAGACCTTAGTTGTAGAGTTCCTCGTCGGTGTTCTTCAGTCCTGGCTATTTTATGCAAATGTATATTCTGAACTTTGAATTGTATTCTAGAAACTGCAGTAGTAGTGTTATTATATTGGAAGTGTATTATTTTGTTTGGATATTATATACTCTGAGAATTTGTATTTGAACATTGTACGAATATGTATTCATTTATAAAAGGATTTGGAGTATTTATTTTATATATTGATTCAGAAAAATTTTAATTCGATCATACTTTTATTTATTTATTGTATGATTTTATTTTCTTAGGCTTGCTACGGGTTCCAAATTCAAAAGAATTCCTGTTCCCTAGCGCCGCTCATGACTCCTAGTTTGGGTCATGGCAATAACACTGCATTTTGTTCCTAACTCAGGATTTAGGTTTGAATTTGGAGGTCCTTTAATAGCCAAATAATTTATGGGTAAAATGTTTACATCTACATCATGATTAGCATAAATTTGAATGTCATTTACCCAACTGTTGCCCCTGACATAACTTAAGACCCACCTAATCCCTTCATCATTATCTATTAAGAATAGTCCATCATTGAAACTCTTTCCAGGTTCAAGAATAAGTATTGAGATAACATATGTATAACCATAATTTGTCATGTACCTCTTTTTAATATCCATGTAAGACATAAAATCTGGGTAGAAATCACTGATGATGTCGACCTCTCTATCATCATACTTTATGATAGGATGAAAAATCCATTTTCCACCATAGTTAAAATGGAGGTTCACAAGCTTCGACATGTTGCTGCAAATAGAGAAGATAAAAGTTTAAAAAATGCACAAACCCACTCTTCAAAAATATAAACTAAACATGCTGGTCCACTATTAGAAAAGAACAATAAACACATGCAGGACCATACACCTCCAATTGATACACTTTTCACCCAATTTCACAACAAAAAGTTAACACAAAAATCAAAAGTGGTACAATGGTCCACCATTACAACTACAAAAAAGATTTTTCACACACAACAAACATCAAAAGTGGTCCACCATTACAATTATAAAAAATTTTTTAAAGCACATAACAAACATTAAAAGTGGTCCACCGTTACCTTCGATGCCCAAAAGTAGAAACACAATACTTTCTTCCTCTATCACGCCCCAATTTCCAACTTGATGTTTCTTTTTCTTTAATATACAAAAGACGTCATTTTGGTTCACTTAAATGTTGGGAGAGTTCATGTTTTTTAGGAGTTTTTGATTTAGGTTTTTTTTTTTTGCGTTTTAATTTAGGGATTTTGATGGATCAGGTGATTGGGTTAGTTAGTGGGATCCATATTCTATATTGGCACAAGAATTTCTAATTTTTTGATCTCATATACCACATGGTCTTCAATTAACGGACAAAATAAATGGTATTGTTTTCTGTTTCATTTTCAAAACATTAATGGTGTTTTAAAATCCTAAAAAACATAGATGAAAATTTCAATGGATTATTTACACCTTTTCTCAAAAAAAAATTATTAAGTTGATTTGATTGACAGAAATATTTTTTAATTTAACATTTTCACCACTGACAGTAGCATAAATAATTTCAACTTTTGTTTTAATTTTTAATTATTCTTCTACCTAAAATCCGAAATAAGTTTGAAAATCATCCTAAATTTGGAAATATTTTTCTTTTTCACGCCAAAATGGTAAAAAGCCCGCAAAGCATAACCCTTAATTTCACTGTATTTGTCTCATTTTAGATCCTTCTTATCTATAAAACAAAATCATCCAAAATTGATTTTCCAATGGTTTCTATTCCTCCATTTAATTCGAGGTGCTCAATTTGAAGATACTTGGCGACGTTCTCGGCAGTAGTTATGGCTTCACTGATTCAACATCTCTTCTGCGGTTTTCTAATCGAAACAGCGCCACCGCCACATCATTTTTTTTAGATTTTCAGATTTAAAATTGATTCTCTGTTATTTTCTAGGTTGATTAATTTCAGCATCCTCATGAAACAACACCACGACGAGATGATGATGATGATCGTGATGCCACCATCCAGCTTTTTCCGCTTGATGGCCACTCTTCCGCCTCATTTGCAACTCAGTGTTTGATTCTTCGCTGAAGGGAGATTGGTGGTCCTTCAATTCCCACTCAGAGGTCATCGGCGAAAAAAGAGTAGGTGTGGCCCCAGGTCCAAAAGATTATAGAGGAGTCACCTTCTACCGGATAATAGAAGATGAGAATGTCATATTTGGTTAGCTTAATAAATTCTAACTCATACTTAATTTTTTTTGTTTGTTCAATTGCTTTCTTAATTGGAATCAATTGTCACCATTCTATGTGTTTGTGCTTGTATTCTATGCAGGGATGTGGCACACAAGTGAATACAAGTGAGGATTTGAAAGATGTCAGTGGTGAATTAGGGTAGAATTTGAGGGTTTTGGAGCTAGGTGTTAACAGATTAAAGCCAGAAATTATTGCTGTGGATGCCAATGGTGGGGATGCTGATCCTGTTAATCAGGAGAGAAGTGCTTGTGCTTCTTTGTTTGAAGGAGAAATTATGGGTCTAAGGAGGGTCATTTTGGAACATGCTGACGTTTTCGAATCTTTGTGTTGGAATATACAGCAGCAGTTGAAGGGAGACACTGATGTTGATAATTCAGGTTTAGCCATAACTGTGAGGAGGGATGAGAGGGCACATAAGAATGAGGAGGAGGAGGCGAAGATGCTTACTCTGATTCAGTCAAGCGTTCAGTTGGCTCATTTAGCTGCCATGAAGGAGTCCTTGGATAGAAACGATGAAGATGGAGCAATTTCTCACTTTTGTTATTTTTGCCTTGTTCGTGGAGTGGAGGCGGCTGAATATCGGTTTGTGTATTTTCACTTTCCTATCAACTTGAAATCAAACGTATAATTACACATGATTTGGACATTTTCTTAGTTTCTTGCCTATAGTTGTTGAGTCATTGTGAAATTAAAGTCAAAACTTATCAGCATGATTGATTGCATGAGATCCTTACCAACACACCCTTATACTAGAAACTCTTGGTACAAAAGATAAGAGGGTGTTTCTTAGTAGGTGCAAAAGATTTTCTTTCACATTTTTACAATGTACAAGCAATGTTATTAATATGGTATTGAGACTGTCTCATCCTTGCATAGATTGAATACTGTTGAAGATTCTTCGACTGTGGTTGTGATTGTTGTCATCTTCTTTCATCTTTTTTTTTTTTTTTCCTTTTCTTCTTTCTTGGTTTGAGGTTTTGTTCCTTGGATCGTGCTCTGCTTTGGCTTCTCAGATAACTCCTTTGTGGTCGATAAGAATTAGTATTGCATATGAGAGGAACTTCTATTTGTTGTATTCCTGATTTCTTTTAAGGAAAGTTTTCTTGATAACAATGATTAATCCCTCTCCACTGAATTTGTAACAATTTATGTTATTTTGTATTGCTTTTTTTTTTTTTTTCTAATAGGTGAGAATGGTATATTTCCTTAATTGATGTCTAGATATTTATTGGCACTGCCTTTTGATGTTTCTGATAGCACGGTTTTGCAGGATCTCCTTGTGAGGGTTTTGTCAAGAAGGGAGGGTTGTGGGGAGTATGCCGTGCAAGAAAAGTTGCTATATATCTATGAAGAGAATCTTTCAACAAATTGCAGTCAACATGTCCAAATAATTCAGGTAACGATAATTTTTGCTTTCTTCTAGCTAGCATGCTGGTTGAACTCTTGTTACCATTCCTTTATGTTCACTTATTCTTGAATGATGATTATGAGAGATCAATCTCATTGGAGTCTTTGCATGATGAAATGAAGATTTGCCAGTTTAATGACTGTTTTTTCCAATCATATGTTGTTTGATTGAATGAACTTTGAACTCATCTAATGCTGTGTATGTATTATCTATATTTTGGATATGGTGACTAGGCAAAGTGGTTTTTGCAGGTTATCCAGGGTGACCTGCCTTGTCAAGAGATTGCGACCTCACAAGCACTTGACAATAACCCAAATTCCTCCCTCTCTAGAACGCTTTCAAAGATATCTTGCTGCAATGAGAACAGATGCAGATATGATCCCTCTTCATCCTTGAATATTGCAATCAGTTTTTGCATGAGAGACATGTACCATTACGCTCGTGTGTCTAGATTACATGTCCTTGAATGTATCATGGATAGGGCACTCTCTGCTGTCAAGAAGAGAGCAGCTTCAAGAGGCTAGCATTGTGTGTTCTTGATTTTATATTTCATTGTCAAATATGGCAATTTGCAATGGCAGACCATTATTTTGCAAATTGAAATTTGGATACCTTTCTTATTTGCTATTTGCTATTTATGTTCCAGGTCCTTATGTTATTTCCGCGACTTAGGCCCTTGGTAGTGGTGGTGTGGGATCTATTGTCTGGTAAAACCAGCAGTTCCGAGGAATTTGATGCAACTTCTCTGGATTTCTAACAAGTCACAAGTCTTTCGACTGGAAGAATTTTCATTATATAGCAATCAAATGGATGAGGTTATAACTTTTATTTCTTTTTAGAATTTCAATGGCATCTTGCTTTAATTTATATAAGGATTAGGTGAATTTGTAACCATCTTGTTTTGTATCTTTGGCAGGTATCTTGCGTGGAACATCTATGTGGTTCAGTATGCTATCATCTTTATCTTGCCTCTTTAAGCAAATATTCAATGCAAGTATTTACCATTCTGCATTTGTTTTTTCAACTTGGCTTTCAGAGAGAATAATTGCAATAACCAAAAGAAAAAGAATAAAAATGGTAGTTTTCATTTGCTTTGGATGTTCTCATTCTTGTGATCAAATAGTATGGGCAATGGCTTCAGATATCTGGAAACTCCATTGCATTTTGCAATCATTTGTTGTGTGATGTTCAGTATTAGTTTGTAGAATACCTGTTTAGATAGTTCATTCTGTTTACACGTTTAAGGCAATTAGATGTACTAAATTGAGGTTAGGATCTATGTTCTGATGGATATTTAAGTTTCACAAATGATTCTTGTTCCCTTTGGTGTTTCCATGTTTACCTTGAAAGAGGATGCATGCTAATTTGACAGCAAAGCCCAGATCTGTACATGAGGTATTCTTTAGTCATCATAGTAATTGTCTTTTACCATCTTCATTTGGGTGCTCTCTCCTTTATTATTCTTGGTATGCTGAATGATTCTCTTTTTTTTTTTATTATGATTCAAGACATTGAACTTATGCACATGCGCAATACCTTGGAATCTATTTTTTTAGCGGTAGAGAGTAAACATCATTCAAACAGCTTTTTGCTATTTGAAAGACTGAGGAACCATTTGGAGGCTAATACAAATATTCCCCAAAAGGTCACTTTGCATTTTTTTTTATTGGTAGATACTTTGGTAGGAGTTATCAGTATATTGTATTTTTTGTGTAATGGATAATGTACATTGAAACTTATCAAACAATGTAATTTTCTTGAACTTAAATGTATGTGATTATTTGTAATTTTCTATAGTTTTGAATGTGAGTGTAATGCAAAATTTATGAAATAAATATTTAAAATTTAAAAATGATTATATAAAAATGCATTTCAAATGTCCATATAGAGCCTTGTAGTGACAATTGTGATTGTTTTTTAAACAACACTGAACAAATGTTACTGAAGCAATATGTTATAATCGTTGCAATAAACCACTTGCATGTAAATTTTTTTGTCATTTTGTAAATGGTTGTATTAAATAATTAGAGTGATGTTTAAAAAATGTCAATAAATGGTGCTAAAAATGATACTTAAAAATATATACCAACACTTCAAAAAAATGTGGCTTTAATATGCCAGTGACACCCAATTAAGTGAAGGAAATGTTTAGTACAAGTCTAAAATGACATTTTTCAAATTTATAACATTTTACCGGTGTCTACTATAAAGCAGTCAAGTACTTTTAGGCAGGATATTTACTAGATTTTCAGGAATGTGATGATGCCTAACTTTTGTAGTCAAAAAGTTATGACTATTCTCACCTTTAGGTAACTAGTTTACCTTAAATTATGTAGACTTGGTAGTCCTTTTTGTGTATAACTAAATTGCTATATACAGCAGCTCTTGTTAATGAAAATGTGAATAATTAGCCAAGTTAGACTTCACTAAAATTCTTATTTTAGAGCAGCAATTGCTTAGTAGCATAGGCTCCACTGTGCTTCAAGAGTTCTTGAAGCCTCTTTATATCATTTCAAACATGTACATCCATAAAATGGAGTACCTTCTACTTTGCCTATCTGTTCTCGTTCATCAATTGTACTCTTAGGATCATAACAACCCAGTAAAAAACTCCCAAACATTTTTTTTGTTAAATTGATTTAAACCATTACTAGCCTGTTCACAGAAAAAGAAATTAAGCATTACTAGGTTCTTTGGATAATGACTATGAGATGATGGTTTATATATGATAAAAAATAATTCTCATGAATAAATTGACTATATATACTTCTTCCCACTTCAGTTTCTACCCATTAAGCACGACTATGACTTTACTTGTTGGTTTTCAGAGATTTACGATGCAGCCTTGTAGGCAAAGCTTCCAAGACAATTTGGACTGCTTCAAAATTAATTATATGTAATTAGTATTGAAATGGCCAAGTTGCATGGAGCAGTGGGGTGACTTTTCAAGTCACTTGCAGTTATATAGTATGATGACATCATCTCACACGTATTTCATTGTTTATGCTAGATGAATAATAAGTAATGCATATTGTATTAAATATGATAAATAAATAAATAAGTAGCCGATAAAGTCTAGACTGGTCTAGGCTAAGGTATTGAGACCTTAGTGATACCTTGCTTCTAGAATCTCTAAACCCTATAAAGAATCAATAAAGGGTAAGATGAGAAGTGAAGAGAATTTCCATAAACCTTTTGATACCTAAGTTAGAGAATGTTAGAGAGATAAGAAGAGCAATGAATATGAGAGGAATAGAATGAATGAGAATGAGGGATATAGGGTCTATTTATAGAGATAGTGATGCTCAAACCTGAATAGAATTCCTCTTTGATGTAGGACTTGTGCCAATTTGGAGAGTGGTTTCTTTCAATCCGAGAGTCTTCTTAATTAGGAATCCTCATCCTATCTAATTTGGACATTCTTCATTTGTAAGTAATCATTGTATAGGAAAATAAACCCTCAACAGAATTAGGAATATGTATATGGGGGGTATCAAGAGTTTCCCCGAAAGTAAGTTCAGATATTTATGTCCAGTGTATCCTGATATGATAAATGTATGGTGATGAATAACTCGGAATTGTGAATCTTCTGCTGGAAGAGAGTCCGCATGTGTAATTACATCTAATGCAGAAGGGTGAATTGTGGTGGCCAGCCTTAGTCACAAAGTATGATGGTGATGATGCTCATTACTGAGTTTTGACATTGCTGCGTCTGAATATAAGAGTGTGAAAAGCCAGCTGGACTTGTAGATGCTCAACGTTTATATAATGTCCTGAGGGATTAACCCATCAATATTATAGGATTGACTTGATGGGACCAGCTATCGCTAGAGTTTTAGATACTTGGTACTATAGGAGCTATCCAAGTCTTTAAAGCCTCAGTATTATAGTAAACAACCTGAGGACCGGCATTGGTTACTGTAGTTCCGATGCTTGATGTTATAAAAACACTATCTGTGTAATATCCGTGTTTTTTAAACATTTTTACACTGTATTGGGATATGCAGTGTTATAATTTTTGTATATATATTATGATATTTTTACGAGTTGATATGTATTTAAAACCTATTTTAATTATCGTGTCTTATTTACAGTGCTTTACGTAAAAATTTTCCCGGGACTTACATTTTCGGGAAATTTTCACGTAAATAATTTATTATTAATTATTTTAAGTATATTTTTCGGACTTGCATGAACTCATACATATTTTTAAAATATTAAACACCGTGTATAATGTAATTATTTATTTAATTAGGGTTTAATATTACCCTAATATTTTATAATTTGTTTATTAATTTTATTGTTATTTAATTATTTTATTTATTATTAAATTGTAAATAATAATTTTTGGTGTGTGAATTTTTATGGAATTTTGGAGATTATTTTTGATTTTTGGGTATTTTTGAATATTTTAATATTATTTTCTAATTTTCAGAAATTAATTAAATAAATTATGAAATTGTGTTTTATGGTACTTAAAGGTGTTGAAATGAATTATAGGAATTTATTTGGAATTTTTTAGGAATTTCTATGTATTTATTTTGAATTATTTAAGTTTATGTAATTTTGGGAAATTAGGGTTAATTGTGTTTTTAATTGAAATTAATTAGTTAATTGAGTTTAATTATTGATAAATATGTTGAGAAAATTAATTTTGGATAATTTGTATAATTTTGGTGAATTTTTGAAGTAATTTTAGTATATTTATATATATAAGGGCATTTTGGTAATTTTACATAAAATTGGCTAAAAATGTAATTAATTGGTTTTAATAGTTATTTAAGGTATAAAAATGATTTCTACAAATTATTTGGTCATTTTTAACTAATTAAAACTATTTTTCGTGAATTATTTTCAATTATATATATAATATACGTTTTTCTAATAAAATGAGTTTTTAACGGTTTTTAATGTGTTTAAAGGTTAATTATGTAATTTCTACTTATAAAATAAATTTCTATGTTATAAGGGTATTTTTGGTATTTTCGAATTGTTCTGTGGTTGTGGGACCTCGGTCGGTAGACTGTAGTTGGGAGTTCGACCGAGGGGTTGTGGATGAGTGGTTGAGCTTGTTTTTTCGAAGTGTGTTTCTTTGTAGGGTCGGCTCTACTCTTTGAGTAGAGAGATGTCCGTTTTACTGGGGAGGTTCTGTCGAATTTTCGGTAGAATTCTCGTAAAACGTGATATCCGGTCGATCCCTAATTTCTGTTTCTGTGTTTAATACTCTAGATCGAGTTCTAGGATTTTCTGTTAGGTTTATTCTAATGTCCGGTTATTTATTATTTGTTTAGTTACGCCGAGACCGAGGGCTAGTGGACCAGTCCCGTCAGACTCATCTCGTGGAGCGCATTAGGGTGAGTTGCTATTTATATATATATATGCTTAGGGTGTATAATTTTAGAAATATATGTTTATTTTGATTAAAATGCATAAATAATGTGATTTGTATTTAAGTATATTTTTGGTTATTTTTGGTATATATTAAATTATATGCATGTTTTGTTAATAAATTATATGTAAAATGTTTTTAAATATATTTCTAGATTAATTTATAATTTGATTGGATTCATTAGACATATATATACTTGAAATATACTTGTTTACTTTTGGTATATTTTCTAATATATATATGGTTTATAATGTTATTTTATTTAAATTCATGCATCATTTATTTGTTGAATGTATGTTTTATATTATTAATGAAGGATATCAATAGAACGTGCTACCTAGTGGGCAGCACTAAGGACCGAGTACGTAACCGGTGCGCTTATAGCAGATAGGCTATATTACTAACCATTTGTGGATAATGATTTGGTTGTGAATAATTTGATGTGTGTGATGTGATTTGGGTGTGATTGTTGGAGCTCGGTTTGACCAAGTGTCTCGGGGCCAATCACACTGGCATCAGACTGCTGGAGCTCGGTTGACTTAGTGTCTCGGGGTCAGTCTACTGTCTAAATGGATTAAGTGGGACATATTTGGAATAAGTGAGCCTATATGGCTAGAGTGTTGTCTAACACTGTTTTGAGGTTTGCCGATATTATAAGGTTCTATTTGATCCTTCATAAACAATGATTTTCAGTAAAATATATAAAATGATTTTATTGCATCTGTGTGTATTTGCCTGTATATATATTTATATATATACTATTGACTGTATGCATTGTCACTTAGTATGCATGTATATATATTATAGTAATTCACTCAGTGAGGTCTGACTCCCCTCCGTTGACTATTTTTCAGAAGAGTCAACATCTTCAGACCTCAGTAGTAGGCCTATATGCAAGATTTCTTCCCGCCCCGGCTTCTTTGTGTAAACTGCTTACTTGAGTCTTATTTTTATAATCTAGACACTTACAAGTAGTTGTAAATTTAATTGTGGGATTTTATGTATTTTATTTATGTGAGATATTGTATTATATTTGAACTGGATTTGTATTAAAGATTTATATATATATGAGATGAGATTTGACTTAAATCCAGTTGGTGAAAATAATATTGTGATATTTATGATATTTATATTTATTTCCACTGCATTATATATTACTACTATCGTTACATGTTTTATTTTATTTTTAGGCTTGCTATGGGTTCCGGATTCGAAAGAATTCCCGTTCCCTAGCGCCGGTCATGGCCCCTGTTTGGGTTGTGACAATCCGAGTGCTAAACCTCATTACTATTGAAGCAACCTAAGGGTGCCAGCTTCAGTCGTTAGACTTGGATGCTCGATGTCATAGAAATGTGGCTTGAGTGCCAAACCTCAGTACTATCAAAACGACATAAGGGTGCCAGCTTAGTCACTAGACTTAGATGTTCGATGTTATAAAAATGCAACCCTAGTGCTGAACTTCAGTATTATCAAAGTGACTTGAGGGTGCTAGCTCTAGTCACTGGACTTAGATGCTCGGTGTCATAGAAACGCGGCCCGAGTATTGAACCTCAGTACTTTTGAAGTGGACTTGAGATGCCAACTTCAATCATTGGATTTAGATGCTCGGTGTCATAGAAATGAGGCCCGAGTGCTTAACCTCT
The DNA here is from genome assembly GCA_947683625.1 of Mallotus nudiflorus. Classification (NCBI taxonomy): domain Eukaryota; kingdom Viridiplantae; phylum Streptophyta; class Magnoliopsida; order Malpighiales; family Euphorbiaceae; genus Mallotus; species Mallotus nudiflorus. Next base: position 548,950 of record CANTUR010001210.1, read on the forward strand.
TTACTGTCGAAGTGACCTGAGGGTGCCAGCTTTAGTCCATTGGACTTAGATGCTCGGTGTTATAGAAACACGACTTTTAATGCCGAACCTTAGTACTATCAAAGTGAATTGAGGGTGCTAGCTTCAGTCACTGGAATTAGATGTTTGATGCTATTCGATTTTCAAAAAATGTATAATAGCTAGTAGCGAGATAACTAAAACTTTTGTAGTTGCCATGTCTTTTGATATTTCTTTTAAATTTTTTAATTGTCTTGTCTGTTCGTATATTAAAGGATAAGACATTTTTGCTGTTATAATGATAATTGCTCGATTAGTGATATTTCCTTTTACTCTGATATACCCTTGATGTTGAATGAGAGAGACGTAAATAACCATAAGGGCAGTAGTGGTCATTTCTAAAACCTTTCGCTTCTCTTATAAATAAGCCAATCCTTTTGCTAACCTTACTTTTGCTTCTCCATTATGTTTTTCTTGCTAGTTTTGCTTTCAAGTGTTTTCTACTCCTCGCTTCCTATGCGTTTTCTGCAAACTTGCCTTCTTCGATCTTCTTCTAGGTAAAGGCTCTTCCCTTTTTATTTTCTTCCTTTATTTTTACTTAATAGAATCCATGGCTCCACGGAGAGCAAGTAAAATCTGATATGTTTGAATCCAAGGTGGATAATGACATGCTAGCATGGTATAAGAGGAGGTATGACATTTGTCAAGAGTATGTACTACATACTGTAGAAAGAAACGTTAGAGCTCATGAGCATTTCTTAAACATGGTGAGGATGGTCGTTTACACTAAACTATGTTAGAGGGAGGTTTAAGATTTCCATGGAATCTTTTATAAAGAAATTTTTGAATAGATTTAATATAGCACATGGGCAACTGCACCTCAATAGTTATAGGATTTTACAGGTATATAAAGTTTATGTATATGGAAGACAGAGAACCAGTGTAATATCATAGCTCTAGGATGAAAGAAAAAAATATTGATAAATGAATTGATAACAATAAATGAATAAATAAATAAATAAATAAAATAATATTGTATATATATTTATATTATATATATATATATATATATATATATATATATATATATATATATAATCAATTAGTAGGAGCTAGGTGTCAATGTATAAAAAGTTAGAGGATATATGTCACGACCCGAACCTAGGGGCATGTGACCTGCACTAGGAAATGAGAAAACATAAAGTTACTGAAACCCATAGTAAGCCTTAAAAGATAAATCGTGGAATATTTAAATTTTGAAACCTTACAATAAATTCTAAAATCACAATGCACATTATCAAACTGATTTTTCTCAATATAATTAAAACCATAATATCAATGCATAAAATAAATAAACTTTAGTTATACAAATAGTATCTCAGTACATAAAATTATAAATACATGAAATCCCAAATAAAGTATGCAGTTATACAATTTTCTCTACTGCGGTACACGAAATAAATACAACACAACTAATTAGACCTACGTAGAATAGCCTGGGGGTGACGAAGTTATACGGCGAAGAGAAGTAGGCCTAACAGAACAACTACCAAACTTCTGAAAAAAATTAAATTGAGGGGAGTCAGGACCTCATTGAGTAAGTTAATAAAGAAACGAATGCGGTTTGAAAACCTCATTAAAAATAAATTTTATGGAAATATAATATAATAAAAATTTATTCAACCATTAGATATATACATATAATAAATCCATTTTTTAAAAGAGAAGAAATAAATATTTAAATGTCTTTTTAAAATGTTTCAATATAAAAAAAAATTTGGTAGAACTCAATTTATAAATTTTAAACAGTCATAAGACTCATTTATCTCCAAGACTGCCAGATCCTGAGAGCAAGGCATCACTAGGATACATAGCCGCAGTCATATCACTTAATCCAATATCACTGGCGGTGTACCGAGAGCAAAGCATCACTAGACCATCGACCCCCAGTGATTTAATAAATATTAATCAAAATTATATTGGTGGTGTCCGAGAGCAAAGCATCACCAAACCTTCGCCCCCAATATTTATTAAATAAACAAATATTATACTACTGGACGGTGTCCGAGAGCAAAGCATACATTAGACCATCGGCCCCAGTAATATAATTTAAATAATCACATATTTTATCGGTGCGCACACGGTCCTGATGAAACCCATCAGGTAGCCCGTTCCACCGTGGTTTATTTAAAAGTAAAAGAAAATAAATAAAACAATGAAAAATTACAATAAAAATAAAAATAAAATAAATCAACTATAATTAAATCATGCAAAAATCCTATGAAAAATGCCGACTAGAATCTCATAAAATTAAATTCATAAGAATTTAATATAATTTAAATTAAAAGACTCGACACTCAAATCAAATATTAACTTACAGGATAAAGGGGTTTCTTTGGCACGTCGTGTCCGACCTCGACTGGTGGAACGCGACTAAAGGGGCGGATAAAAGATAAAAAAGGAAATGACAATCAGAAAATAGAAACCTAACTTCTAGAGTTTATAAGAAAGACTCGACTCGAACTCAAAATAAAAAAATTTTAGGATTGATCCGATGTCACGTTTTACGAGAAATCTACCAAAAATTCAGCAGGAGTTTTCTTTGTAAAATGGACCTCTCTTTACTGAAGTAGAGTCAATCTTGCAAATAAACACACTACAAAATTTCACAGTGGCACAACACCTCGGGTTGGGATCCTAAACTACACAATTCTCAACCGAGGTTCACCAACAATACAAATAAGCAAATACTAAATATTAATTTAGTAAATCACCAAAAATAATAAAAAATAATAATAAATCATAATAAAATTTATTTAATTTTTAAAAAACTAAATAAATTATTTTCCACCATAATTTAATAAAATTTCAATTAATAATATAATATTAATAAAAACTCAACTTTCCAAATAATTCAACATAATATAGTTAAATTCAAACTATAATTGCCCAAATAGTCAAAATATACTATAATATTATTTAAAACTCATTTAAACCACAAAACAATAAATAAGTTAATTTTGAATAATTTTTCAAAATAGTTAGTATCAATTAACTAAAATAATAAATAATTTAGAAAAATTATTTTAATACCACATTTTATCTCAAAATTATCTAAAACATATTATTTAATTATAATATCAACAAAAACACACCATTAACCTATTATTTCAAAATTTACATAATAATAATAATTTCTAAAAAAAAAATTTAAAAAATTATCAAAATTATTTTATCACTACTAAAATTACTAACATAATATACTGACACTAATTAACTCAAATATTCAACCAAAAATAATTAATCAATCACATTAACAAAATATACATAAAACTTAAAATACCTAAATAAAGTATACAAAAAATCCATAAAAATCAATTTAATTAATCTAAAGTAATTTTGATATACTCTTAACCAAAATTAACCCCATTAATTTAGATCCACTAATATAAGTATAGATCAACTCAAAAATTAACCACATAATTAAAATAAAATTCTGGGGTAATTAGTAAATATAATAAAAATCAACAAAAATATTAAATCAACACAAAATCAATTATATCAACTAACAATAACCTAAACAACTAAACATCAACCTGACAACTAGCTAAAATCAACCAGAAACTAATTGAAGTCAACCAGAAATCACTAAGATCAACTAGAAATCAACTACAACAATTCCTAACTAACTAACCTTGTCACGACCCAAAACAGGGCCATGACCGGCGCTAGGGAACGGGAATTCTTTCGAATCCGGAACTCGTAGCAAGCCTAAAAATAAAATAAATCATGCCATAACAATAACCATATAATATGCAGCGGGAAAATAAAAATCATAATATCATAATATTATCCATATTAACTGGATTTAAATAAAAATCTCATCTCATACATAAAATCTCTTTAATACAATCCAGTTTTAACATAATCTATCTCCTTTAAAACAAAATACATGAAATCCAATACTGTAATTCACAACTACCTGCAGTATCTAGATAAAATAAATAAGACTCAAGTAGATAATTTATATAAAGAAGCCGGGGCGGAAGAAATCCGGCGTATCGACCTGCTACTGAGGTTCTGAGGAAATTGACTCTCCTGAAAAATAGTCAACGGAGGGGAGTCAGACCTCACTGAGTGAATCACTATAATATATATACATACACTCTAAATGACAATGCATACAGTCAATAATACATATCTAATATGTATATATACAGGCAAATTCACACAGATGCAGTGAAATCATTTTATATATATTTATTTGAAAATCATCTTTTATGAAGGATTATAGAACCCTAAGATATCGCAACCTCAGAAAATAGTGTTAGACAATCACTCTAGCCACATAGGGCTCACTGAATCCAAATATATCCACTTAATCCATTTGGACAGTAGACTGGCCCCGAGACACTAAGTCAACCGAGCTCCAGCAGTCTGACTGCCAGTGTGATTGGCCCCGAGACACTTGGTCAACCGAGCTCCAGCAATCACACCCAAAACACATCTCACACATATCAATAATCACATCAAATCAATATCCACAAATAGTTAGTAATATAGCCTAAATACTATAGGCGTACCGGTACGTACTCGGTCCTAGTGCTGCCCACTAGGTAGCACGTTCTATTGATATCCTTCATAAATAAATAATAAAACATTCATTCACAAATACATGATGCATGAATTTAAATAAATCAACAATATAAACCATATATAGACCGGAAATATACCAAACATAAACCAGGTATATTTCGAGTATATATATGTCAAATGAATCCAATCAAATCATAAATTAAATTTAAAAATATATTTAAAAACATTTTAAATATATTTTATTAATAAAACATGTATATAATTTATTATATACCAAAAATATACCAAAAATATACTTGAATATAAATCACATTATTTATGCATATTCAGTCAAAATAAAACATGCATTTTCTAAATCATGCATCCTAAGCATATATATATAATATAGTAACTCACCTAATACGCTCCACGAGACAGGTCCGACGGGCCTGGTCCACTAGCCCTCGGTCTTGGCGCAACTAAACAAGAAATAAATAATCGACATCAGAATAAACCTAACAGAAATCCTAGAATTCGATCTAGAGTATTTAAATACAGAAACAGAATTTAGGGTTCGGCTGGACATCACGTTTTACGAGAATTCTACCGAAAATTCGGCAGAACCTCCCCTGTAAAACGGACATCTCTCTACTCAAAAGAGTAGAGCCGACCCTGCAAAGAAACACACTTCGAAATACAAGCTCAACACAATCAAAATCCCACGATCGGACTCCAAACTACAGTCCACCGACCGGGGTCCACAAACACAGAATAATTCAGGAAATACTAAAAATATCCTTAATTCACAGAAATACATTTCATAGGTAAAAATTACATAATTAACCTTGAAACACTATAAAAACCGATTAAAACTCATTTTATTTGAAAAACCGTATATTATATATATAATTGAAAATAATTCACGAAAAATAGTTTTAATTAGTTAAAAATACCAAATAATTTGTAGAAATCATTTTTATACCTTAAATAAATATTAAAACCAATTAAATTACATTTTTAGACAATTTAGGGTAAAATTACCAAAATACCCTTATATATATAAATATACTTAAATTACTTCAAAAATTCACCAAAAATCATAAAATTATCCAAAATTAATTTTCTCAACATATTTATCAATAATATCAATATTTAAACTCAATTATCCATTTAATTTCAAATAAAAACACATTTAACCCTATTTCTCAAAATTCCATAAACTCAATTAATTCAAAATAAATATTTAATAATTCATAAAAATTCCAAATAAATTCCTATAATTCATTTCAACACTTAATTTATCCAAAAACTCCAATTTCATAATTTAAATAATTAATTTCCGAAAATTAGAAAATAATATTAAAACATACAAAAATACCCAAAAATCCAAACAATCTCCAAAAATTCTACAAAAATTCATACATGTAGATTAAGCTACTAGGAACAACATTTGTGAAGGAATTAAGCATGAATCAATCAATAAAAATTCGAAAAAAATCAAAAACCCTAATAGGCCGAATTTGATAAATCGAAAACTAAGCAATTCTAGACCATTTTAGCTCAAACCAAAGCTAGAATCACACTCACCGGAGCTCAAGGAGAAGAAAGAGACCGGCGGTGTCGAAAATGGTAGCCGGAATCAGCGTGATCGACGGTGAGTTGATTTTCGGCTTCTCCGGCCAAAATCACTCTCCCGACGCCGGAAACGGCCTCCACAGGTGGCGAAACTGGTCGGGGAAGATGGTGGCACACCGGACGGCACACCCACGGTGAAGGAACGGCGTGACAGACGCCCGGACGGTGAAGGAACGGTCGGAGAAGAAGAAGAAGAAGAAGAAAATGTCGGGGGCAATTTGGTAATTTTGCAAATTCTTTTGATTTTTAATGTATATATGTATATATATATACTTTATACTTAATATTAAAATAATATTAAATTACACACATCAAATATAGACCACACACATTAAAATATTAATATTTTAATAATTTATACCAAATAAAATTAATTAAATAACAATTAAAACAATTAAATACTTAATAAAATATTAAGGAATTAATAAACCCTAATTAAATAAATATACGCACACGGGCTTTATTTAATAATTTAAAAATATGTATGAGTTCATGCAAACCCGTAAATACATTTAAAATAATTAATAATAAATTGTTTACGTGAAAATTTCCCCGAAAATGCAAGTCCCGGGAAAATTTTACGTAAAACACTGAAAATAATATACAGTAATTAAAATAGGTCTAAAATACATATTAACTCGTAAAAATATCATATAAAATACAAAAATCATTAACACTGCATATCCCGGTACAGTATAAAACTATTTTAAAAACACGAGATATTACAAACCTAAAACTCACTTACAACAGAAATCTAGATGCAGAAAAGAGCTGCTGCCAGACTTGCTGCTGCTTCCGTTGCTGTTGTTTGGCATTGCTTCACTACACGTTGCTGATGCTGCTGGCGAGCGAGGCTGTTGCTGTGCAGGGACAGCAAAGAGGAGAAGAAGTAGCTGAGGAAGATGGCAAAGCTGGGAGATGGTTGTTGCTGGCGGAAGAAAAGGAGGTAGCAGTAGGGGAAGAAAAGAAAAAAAACCAACAAGGAAAGGAAAGAAATTTTTTTTTGTCCCGAGAGAGAAGAAAAAAAAAACTTTTTGACCAACTTTTTGGTTTGAAAAGTACTATATATATACATATATTTAATAGTTAAAGTAATGCACAAACACACACACACACATATCTATATATATACAACAACAATAATAATAATAATACTAACTCTAGTAGAATAATGCTATAAATAAATATTTGGACAATTAAAATACTAAAGTTGGACAATTAAAATACTAAAATATGTGCACAACTTAAAATGATGTAAAAATAATAATACTATTAGTTCTCGAATAAAATTTTAAATTTAGTACTTACTTAAATATAATAATTTTAATCTCACAATTATAACAATATAAAATAAAGATAATTAATATTGTTGAAACCTCAATATTTACATATAAATAAATAAATAGATAAATAAATAAATAAATAAATAAATAAATAAATATATATATATATATATATATATATATATATATATATATATATATATATATATATATATATATATATATATATATAATTTAAAAATATTCGGATTATTACAATATAAATGGTTTATTACATTAAAGAATACTCTAGAAGTGGGACAAGTGGCTCTTAAATAATAATAATAATAATAATAAAAAGAAGGATTGGCGGTGGTACCAAAAAAGGTAATATAAGGACAAGAATTACCTAGACTTTGGGAAGGGGTTGCTCTAAAGAAGAGAGCGGAAGAAAAAAAAAAAGAAGAAAACAAAGAAAAAGAAGAGTTATTGGTAATATCTTCAAATCTCACCAAAATAAACTTCATTTCTTCAAATCCCACCTTCTTTTAACATAAAGCTTCATTTTTTTTTTATCATTTGGGTGGTTGGTTTCCAAAAATCCATTGCATGATTGAGGGATTTCAAGCACTTGAGTCTTTTTAATTTCATCATTTTTGGTAAGCTTTTTCTTTAATCTTGAATTAATTTTTGATTATAGAAGTTCAATTACAAGTTTAGAGATTTGGGTATTTATCATATATTCAACTAAAGTGAATTTCATATTTATTTTCTAGCTATTTTTAGTGTATATAAATATTATTTAAAATATGTTAATATATATGTATGTATATTTGAATTGGGAATTTAAATAAATTTTTACTTTAGAAATGCTTATCTTGAAATAATAATAATAATAATAATAATAATAATAATAATAATAATAATTATTATTATTATTATTATTATTATTATTATTATTATTATTATTATTATTATGTAAAAGGAGAAAAAATGGGTGTTTGCGTTGAGCTTTGAGAATGGCTTGTACTAAAATGTATTTTTAAGCTCTATTAAATATTTGAGAATTTCTGAGAGGCATTTATGTATGCTGAAATGTTGCAAAAATTTTAAATAAAATCAATTAAAAATTTTCTTGCATTAATTCATATAATTAGTTATTTCATTCCTTGTAGCTATAGTGTAATTTAGGCTTAGACCTATCTTTGATGTGGTATTCATATTTTCCTCATTTAGGTAAAGAACCATACTCCGGTGTAGATAGTGGTGTAGCTCCTCCTAACTAGAAGTCTTGTTGTCTATTACAGGTGAGTTAATAATTGTCTGTTACAGGTGAGTTAATAATGGTATAACATTGTAGTTTTAAATATGATATATATATATATATATATATATATATATATATATATATGCATGTATGTATGTTTGAGAAATGATTGTTATTCAAATTCTCTTTTACTTAGAGATTGCAAATGCGTAACTTTTAGTAAATTTGGGAACATATAATGTTATTTTGATTTTGATGCTATTATATGGTATTGAGTTTAAATGATATTTGGATAAATGATATGCACTCAGGTATGTTGCCTATGGAATCACATATTGAATGTCGAGTGCTTAAAAGAAAATATATTATCACCCTTTAAGGGTAATGTCTATGTGCATGTGTATGACGAGAGTTTGCACTTTAGGGTATGAGATGAGACATTCAATGCCCATAGTTGCTAGGGATTTTTAGGTTACAGCTATGAGTGTATACAAATTGATGTTTAACTATATTTTATTTTGTTTTGATTTAAGCTCTCGATAAGATTGACTTTTGTGATAGAAATACTTTAAAGAGTTAGTTTATGATTTTATTGACATTTTTATATAAACTCTCTTTTTACATGGTGATTGCAAATGTGTATTTTCTAGTAACATATAACATTACTTTGATTTTGGTATTATTATATGAGAAATGAGTTTAATTGATATTTGGAACAATAATATACACTAATTGATGCTGCTTATGAAATCACACCTTAAATGTTGGGTGAAAATATAAAATATACTACCTTAGGGTATTGTCTCTGTGCATGTGTATGACTAGTATTTGCACTTTGGGCTATGAGTTGAGACATTCAATGCCCATAGTTGCTATGGATTTATAGGACACAACTATGAGTGCATATAAGTTGATGTTTGACTATGTTATCCTCGGTTTTGATTTAGGGTATGGATAAGATTGAGTTTTCTGATGAAGATGCTTTAAAAAGCTAGTTGATGATTTTATTGGAATTTTAGTGTGTTCATGACATGATTTAAGAATGAGTTTGTGAATTAAATTGCCATAAAGTTTTCTTGATGAACTCACTATTATTTTCATTGTATTTATTATGCCTCAAGTTATTTGAAGTGATTTAAATTTATTTTATATGAAACAATTTAATTCTTAATATGTGAAATAATAACTCATTATATGTTGCCATTTGTTATACCCTTATCTTCTCACTGAGTAGTCATACTCATTCCCTCCATTTTATCATCTATCTTTTAGAATTTTTTTATGGACTAATAGATCCATGTACAATATTGTTCTCGAGTGCACCTCAATTATCAGCTTTAGTGGAGTTTAAGCCAATAAACTCTGGATATTTTGGATAATTTTGTTTAGAGAAGTCTTAAGGGGTATTGTATAATTAAATAAATAGTTACTTTTAACTATATTTGGTGCACAACCTTGTAATGATACATAGTAGTATTTTTTATATAGTGATTTTGTTGATCCTAAAGGTTTTATTTTATAGTCATACTCATCCTCATGGTAGAGGATGGGGTGTGACAACAGGATCTAAATATGTTCCGATATATGTATAGCCTAAATAAGAAGAAATGGGAGTTAACCTTTTCACTATTGGCTGTACCCCATCGTAGTCTATTTGTTAAGCTTTTGGACTTACATAAGTCCTGGAGGCGTAGGCTTTTTGTGATTAAACATCGTTCGAACTTTGTCGATGTCCGATGCTAATGGGTTGATGAATGTCAGAAGGTACCACACCCCCCCATAACCGCCTAAAGAGGATATGGACCTAGCGTTTGGACTCTATCTTGAAAGCATAGTTAAAATGATATTTGTTAGAGATCTTTCTTAGAGATATATCCAGAGAGTTTATCCTGGAGATGAAATTGCTGATGGTAGGTACTTGATCTTCTGATGTTATATTCTAACTCTTTTATTTTTATTTGTAGATGGTTGACTTTTTTACTTTTATGGATGAGATACAACTTTCAGATAATGTACTAGAGACCTAAGAGGATGTTCAGATGACTTCACCTACTTCGGAACTAAATGTTTCAGAAGTCCCAGCTAATATTAGACCTAGTGACAAAGGAAAAGTTGTGGTTAATCCTTTTCAGAAGGAAATATCTAAGACTCATAAAAAGCAATCTTAGAATGAGGATTTGGATGCTGAGGAGGAGGAGCTAAGCGATGAGGTGTTTGTCAAACACCTAAAAATTTTTGGATGCCCAGATATGATAAAATGGATCTTAAAGAAAATGAAGCCTCTGAGTATCCTGCATTCTCAAGTTAAGGATTAGTATGCCCAGTCTCTACGACTCCTTAAAGATATCTAACAGTGGATGGATGTAGATAAGGAAGAATTATTCAACTCCATGATTGGACATTCTCTAGAAGTAATTATCTTCTGCTTTATTTGCTTGTGCTTATAGGTATAGGTATTCTTAGTTATGACCTTTTTTCTTTCTTTCAGATGATTCAGGCGTTGTTACTTACTAAGGACAACAACTACTTTCTGAAGAGCCAATATAGCTTGAAGGAGATAGAGGTTGGTACAATAGCCATAGATTATGAAAAGAAAGTGGAGACAACAAAAAAGGCACTGGAACTTTTCCAGAAAAAGCATGTTGAGGCCAAATATGAGGCTGAGGTAAGCTAGAAGAGGGTTAAAGAGCTAAAACATAATCAAGCCCATCTTACTTTAAAGATCAAGGGGTAGGACTCTAAGCTTACAACTTTAGAGAAAAAACTCACTAAAGTAGTGAAATCCTATGAAGGCAATAAGAAAAATTATCAAAAGATGGTCACGGGATTTCTTAAGGCTTACAAGTCCAAGTGTTGAAGGATCTTGCTTAGTCAATATCCTAATATGGGCTTCTTTGACTTTGAAAAGATTACACCCACTGATTTGGCAAAAATAGTTACCGAAGAAGAAGCTTGAAGTAAGTCTTCTTCTAAGTGATTAAAGAATTCGAAGGCTGTATAGGAAATCATCTTCTAAGCAATTAGAGGATTTGAGTTCTATTGGAGAGAAATCCTCTTCTAGTGTTGTTGCTTATGGTTCTAAACTAACCTGCCTATCTGAGTCTCAAAATTCTGAGAATGTGAATCCTGTTCTTACTGAGAGGATTGAGTCTCTCAATACTAAGGCAAATCTATAAATTACTTAGTAAAAATTCTCTTTCTTTTTCTTGTAATACAACATTTTGAATGATAAATGAAGTATATATTTCTCAAAACTTGCTAAACTTTGAGTACATTTATTGATAGCACTTCCTAAGATTGTCTGAGTTCCAGTATTAAGGTAGCTATTTTCCTTGTTTATTTATGATCTTGTATGTCCCCTTAGTTATTTTTTTAATGACTTGGTAAGGGCTTTCACAATTAGATCTGAGCTAGTCTGTTATGGAGTTGCCTTTGCCAATGTTAGCCCTTTTGAGTACCCAATCTATGACCTTAAACTACCTTGGTCGGACATGTTTGTTATGATACTCCGTGATCCTCTACTTCTGAGCTTTTACTACAATGGATGCTCGTTCTCTCCTTTCTTCAAGTAGATTAAGGCATATCCGAGCATTGATGTTGTTAACCTCATGATCTAGATCTCTAGTTACCCGATAGCTTAATGACCTAATTTCCACTAAGTTTATAGCATCCATACCATAAGTCAATCTGAAAGGCGTTTCTCTTGTGGAGGTTTTGGGTGTTATTCTATATGTCTAAATGACATTGTTGAGTTCTTTAACCAGTTCCTTTCTTCTCATTTAACCTCTTTTTTAAACCTTGCATGATGATCCTGTTGGTGACTTTTGTCTGACCATTTGTTTAGGGATGAGCCATTGAAGTAAATCTAAGCTTTATATTAAGATCAGAGCATAAACTTCTTAACTTCTCATTGTCAAATTACATCCCATTATCTGTTATCAAGGTGTGTGGTATCCTAAATCTATAAATGACTTCCTTCCAAAAAAAGTATTGCATCCGAGCCTCAGTTATGGTTGGGATAACTTCAAATTTTACCCATTTGGTGAAGTGGTTAATAGTTATGATTAAGAATTTCTTTTAAGAGGTTGAGACTAGAAATGGACCTAGGATATCCATTCCCTAAATTATAAAAGGCCAAGGACTCCCAATTGGATATTGAATATTGGAAAGTTTATGGTTGAGGCAAGCAAACCGTTGACACTTATGGCATTCTTGGACCAAATTTTGAGCATCTCGGGACATGGTGGGCTAATAGTAACCTTAGAGTAATGCTTTTTATGATCAGTGAATTATGAGACTTATGAGCTCCATAAATTCCTTCATGAATCTCTCTAAGTATGTAATTTTCTTCCTTTGGTGATACACATTTAGACCATGGATGTGATAGGGATTTTCTTTAGAGTTCCCCATTGTGCATGAAATAATGTGTGACTTTTATTTTCAATTTTTGAGCCTTCAACTTATCTTGTGGGAGTATGCCATGTTCAAGGTACTGAATAATTGGCTTCATTCATTCTACTGCTTCTTAGATATCCAAGATCTCTACTTCCTCGGTGCTTGGCTTTATTAACTCCTAAGTTAGTTCAAGCTCTTTAAATATTTGATTGTCTTCTACTGCTAACTTGGCTAATAAGTTTGCTTTTGAGTTTTCACTTCTAGGAATTTTAATGATTTCTCATTGTCTCCCTTATTGTTCGAGCTTCTTTAGGAGCTGTCTGACTTTTTCTATATATTTAACTGTGCTTAGTTTCTTGTTTTGGTATGTTCCTTTGACTTGGTTAACTACTAGTTATGAATTAGAGTAAATTTTGAGATGCTTGGTTTTGACTTTTGTAGATAACTTTAATCTCGTGACGAGTGCTCACACTTGGCTACATTATTTGTGACATTGTACTTTATTTGTACCGTGTATTTGATTGTGACTTTGCTTAGCCCTTTAAGGGTAATTTTGGAACCGAATCCTCAAGTGGATGAAGCTCCATCTATGTATAGCTTCCATTTTGGGCATAAAGATGAGGCAAAGTCTTCTATTGTAATCTTTTGTATAATATTTGCTGAGGTTTATGCTTTGATTTATTGCTGAGGTTCATAGCTAATGTCAAATTCTCTAAGCAATACTGACTATTGGACTAATCTTGTAGATTTCTCAGGTCTTTATAAGATTTTCCCTAATGGAAAGCTGGATCTTACGATAATTGAGTGAGCCTGAAAATAATGCATGAGCTTCCAATATGTATGCACGATGGCCATAGCTAACTTATCCAGCTTTAGATACTAAACTTATGAACCTCTAAGTATTTTGCTGATGTCGTAAATTGGATTTTACTAGCTCCCTTCTTTTTTAACCAGTACTGGTGCAATTGATTCTTGCCCAACAAAGAGATACAAGTACAAAACTCTTCGGGAATTGGTCTGCTAAGTAGAGGTGGCAAAGATAAGAACTTTTTGATGCCTTCAAAGGAAGTCTAGCATTCTTCATCCCATATGAATTTCTTAGAGTTTTTTAGAGCTCGAAATAGTGGTAGACACCTTTTAGCTGAGCAAGAGATGAAATGCCCCAAAGCTATAATTATGCTATTTAGTTTTTGGAGCTCATTTAATCATGTTAGAGCTTTCATTTTGAGTATGGACTTTATCTTCTTTGGATTAACTTCGATTCCTCTATGGGATATCATGAATCCTAAGAATTTGCATGCTTTAACTTCGAAGACACACTTATCCAGATTTAGCTTGATCTGGCATTGGTCCAATATACGAAGGATTTGATCAAGATCCTTGAGGTGCTGCTCTACATACTGGCTCTTGATGATGATATCATCCATATATACTTCTACATTTTTCCTAATTTGATCTTGGAACACATGGTTCATCAGCCTTTGGTATGTTACTATAACATTCTTTAACCCGAAAGGCATGACCTTATAATAGTAAAGGCCTTCATGAGTGATAAATGATGTTTTCTCCTGATCTTCCTTCTTCATTGGAATTTGATGATGCCCTTGAGTAACATCCACAAAGCTATACAAGTTGTGACAAGCAGTTGAGTCTACCAGTTAATCAATTATTCGTAGCAGATGACTATCTTTCCAGCATGCTTTGTTGAGGTTAGTATAGTCAACACACATTATGTTCTTCCCATTTGACTTTTTGACCAACACTATGTTAGCTACCTATTTTGGGTGTGTGAATTCTCTGATGAATCTAGCCTTTAGAAATTTTTTTAGTTCTTTAATGATCACATGCTGCCTTTTATATGTGAAGTTCCTTTTTTTTTGAATTATAGGTTTTACTCCTGGGTTGATGTTCAGACTATGTAAGGCAATTCGAGGATCTACCCCAATGATCTTGAATGCTTTAGAGGCAAAGCTATTTGAATGCTTGATAAGGATGTTGCTTATTCCTCTTTTGACTTTATCATCAAGCATATTGCCAATTCTAACTATCTTTCCTTTAGTAATTTGTAATGTCTGAACCTGATCAACTAGCTCTAGATTGGTTCCTTGTTTTTCAATCTCCAAGGATTCTAGAGGGAATGCTTCCATCTGGGGTTTGATAGCCAGCGGATAGTACTATTTAGCCATGGTTTGATCTCTATAGATTGTTATCACTCGATTTTTAAGAGGGATCTTCATGGTAAGATGCCTGATGCATATGGCTACATCAATTTCATAGAGGATTGGCTAGCCTATGATGCCATTATCTGTGAGAGGAAGGTTTACCACATTAAATAGAGCTCTGATGGCTTTTATATCTTCAGTTTCTCAGTTGCCAAATTCTACCATTAATTCCACTAGTCCCATTGGTTGTGTGGTTCCTCTATATAAACTTGTGATGGGGTTTCAAATGGATTTTAAATCATTTACAAATCCCCCCATCACCTTGTAAGCATCCCAAGAGATTGCATTAACAATACTTCCATCATTAATTAATAATCTTTTTACTAAGTAATTATTGATGAATGCACTTACCACCAAGGCATCATTGTGTGGATTTTGAACATGCCTACCATCTTTTGGACCAAATGTGATGGTCTGTTTCTTTTCAAAGATGAGGCTTTCCTCCTTTCGAGTTCTCTTGGGCTTCTTTTCAATTGCTTCCCCTCCGATTATCATGTTGATGACTCCAGCTACTTCATTTTGAGTTTTCTTTTGTTCCAGTTAATCTCTGTCATGATCCTCTAGGCCATAGTTTCTTCTAGTTGTTTCAATGAAGTTTTTGACTTTCCCATTATGTATACACCTTTCTATAACATTCTTTAATTCTTGACATGCGTCAGTATCGTGCCTATAGTCTCGGTGGTATTGACAGTAAAACCTTATATCTTGCCTGGCCCTTCTAGTAGGACTCAGCCTTTTGGTTGGTGTTATGCCTATTCCACTATGTTTGATCCATATAAAGATTTTTTATTTAGAGGTGTTTAGCAATGTGTATCCCTCAATTTCCCTTCGGAGTCCTTCCACCAGGTTTCTAAAGTTTGATCACTGAAATTTGGACCTTCTTAGTTCCGAACTTTCATCTTTTCTAAGAGTTGTCTTCTCATTATTGCGTCACATCCTTCTATCTTCATCCATCTTTATCATTTTTATTGCTATGGCCATTACTTTAGCTAAAGTGCCAGGTTCTTTGGTCATGATTTTAGCTTTGAGTTTTTCCATTCGAGTTATATTCTTCAGGGCTTCTATGACTACTTTATCAATTAAGTTATGTATTTGTATGCCACCTTATTGAATATATCCAGGTAGCTTCTTAATGTGTTATAACATGAGTTTTTAAATATTTTTATATTAAATCAGGATATGCAGTGTTAATAATTTTTAAAATTATATATTTGATTATTTTGTGAATAATTAACGTTATTTTTACATTTATCTATAGTTTTCTACGTAAAAATTATCCCGAAACTTATTATCTTGGAAAATAATATTTTAATAATATTTAAATTTAGTGCATTAATAATTTTAATATTATTATTGTAGGAAATTACATTATTGACCTTTGTTTCATGAGTCTATATATATATATATATATATATATATATATATATATATATATATATATATATATATATATATATATATATATATATATATATATATATAATAATAATAATAATAATAATAATAATAATAATAATAATAATAATAATAAAAACATCTTCTTCTTCATCTCACTCCCCGAAATTGAGCCACCCCACCATCACTGTTCATTCTGCCAATCCCAGACCGTCAGTGTGCCTCCCAGATGTCCACCTCCTCCTTCAGCAGCTCCGCCGCCTCCAGACACCCTCTCTGGCGCCGGTAGCAGCTGAAGAGCCATTTTTGGTTGAAATTCGTTTCTCCACCGTTCCTCACGATTCCGGCCACCAAAATTGATGATTCCGGTGCCGTTGGACTCTTGAAACTCCATAGAGGACGGTTCCAAGCCTCATTTTTTCTGAAAATTCAATTTGGTAAGGTTTTGACCTTATTTCCATTGTCATCTATCTTTGGTTCTTGAATTTTTTGAACTTCATTCTTTGAGATTAAACCTTAGTTTCTTCACAAATTATGTTTCCCTTAGCTTAATCTACACTCTGGAATTTTTGTGTAATTTTTGGAATTTATTTTGATTTTTGTGAATTTTTTATTATTTTCTAATTTTCGTAAATTAATTAAATAAATTGTGATTTTTAGTGTTTTTGGTGGTTGAAATTAATTTTAGAATTTAATTTATAATTTTTGTGTAATCATTATAATTTTATTTAGTTTATGTCAATTTTGGAAATATAGGTTATATATGTATTTTGTTAAAATAATTGGTTAATTAAGTATATTTGTTGATTTTATTGAATAATATGTTGAGAAAGTAATTTTTGAGTATTTATATAATTTTTATTGAATTTTTGAATATTATTAGTATTTTATGTGTATTTATATATATTAGGGGTATTTTGATAATTTGGTGATGATTTTGGTTAAATATTAAATTTAAATGGTTTTAATAATTATTTGGGATATAAAAATGATATTTACAAATTATTTTCTAATTTTAACTAATTAATATTATTTTTTGAAAATTATTTTCAAATTATATATAATATACTATTTTTGTAAATAAATGGGTTTTAGTAATTTTTAATATGTTTTTGGACTAATTAAGTAATTTAGATTTATAAAATGAATTTTTATTAATATTTGTGAATT
This sequence comes from Mallotus nudiflorus, assembly GCA_947683625.1. Classification (NCBI taxonomy): domain Eukaryota; kingdom Viridiplantae; phylum Streptophyta; class Magnoliopsida; order Malpighiales; family Euphorbiaceae; genus Mallotus; species Mallotus nudiflorus. The sequence continues at coordinate 566,868 of CANTUR010001210.1, forward strand.
TATTAAGAAATATTGATTTTAATAGTATTATGTTATTATTAGGGTTTTAAGTGATTATCAGTGAAAATAATCACTTTTAATGTTTAAATTTAAATTGCTATGTTTTGGTATTTAAAGGGAATTTTTGGTATTTATGGAATTTTAATATATTTATTGTATTTTTTGTGAATTGTGGACCTCGGTCGGTGGAATTTGCAGTTTGGGATCCTGACCGAGGGTTGTGAGAATATTTTGGTATTCGAAGTGTATTTTCTTGCAGGACCGGCTCTACTTTTTAAGTAGAGAGATGTCCGTTTTATAGAGGAGGTTCTGTCGAATTTTTGGTAGAATTCTCGTAAAACATGACATTCGGTCAAATTCATATTCTCTATTTGTGTCTAGAATTCTAGATCGAGTCTCTAGCAGTTAAGTTAGAATTGTTTTGATTTTCGTATTGTGATTTTATTGTTAGTTGCGCCGAGATCGAGACCTAGTGGACTAGGCTCGTCGGACCCGTCTTGTGGAGCGCACAACTATGAGTTATTATAATGTATGTGCATTGCTTATGATGCATGATTTAGTCTTCTATGTTTTAAATATAAATTTTTACATAATTGCCTATTTGAATGTTTAAGTATATTTTAGGTATACTTTTAGTATATTTTCGGTATATTATGAAACAAATGCATGTTTTCCTTTTTAATTAAATCTAGCTTGTTTTCAAATATATTATGGGTTTAATATAATATATTCCATAATTTATTTGAGTTGATTATACGTATATATACCTGAAATATACTTAGTTTATTTTAGGTATATTTTTGGTATATATATGGTTTATTTGTTTATTTTAAATATCATTATGCATTATTTATTTTTTCTGAATGTATGTTTTAATATAAATGAAGGATCTCGATAGAACGTGCTTTCTAGTGGGCAACACTAGGACTGTGTACGTACTGGTGCGAAAGATTAGAGTTAAGTGAAAAATTAATTTTGGTAATTATGATTGATTGATATGATTGATTTGATTGAGGTGGATGTGATTGAGAGTGTGATTGCTGGAGCTTGATTGACCAAGTGTCTCGGGCCAATCATATTGACAGTTAGACTGCTGGAGCTCGGTTGACTTAGTGTCTCGGGACTAGTCTACTGTCCAATTGGACTAAGTGAATTATTTTGGAACTAAGTGGGCTTGTATGGCTTAAGTGAGTTCTATTGATATTTGAGGTTTCAAAAAAAAAAAAGGGTTTTATTTGATCCTTCATAACTGATGATTTTCAGTATTATTATAAAAATGATTTTCTTTGCATCTGTGTATATTTGTCTGTATATATATTTATTATATATACTTTTGAGTGTCTGCATTTTACATTTAGCTTTGTATGTATATTTATTATAATAATTCACTCAATGAAGTCTAACTCCCCTCTGTTGATATTTTTCAAGAGAGTCTTCATCTTCAGACCTCAGCAGTAGATCTGTCCGCCGGATTTCTTCCGCTCCGGCCTTATTATGTAAATTGCTTACTTGAGTTTTATTTTGTACTCTAGACACTGCAGTAGTGGTTGTATTTGAATCTGTCGTGAGTTGTATTTGTATTTATGTATGTACGAGGATTTTAATTTAGAGTGTTACTCTGAAAATTTGTACTTAAAGATTTTATTTATATATAAGATGTGATTTTATGATATTAAGGATGTTGAGAATTTATTTTATTATTTGAGATTAAATTTCTGCTGAATAAATATTTTAATTATTTCATTTTATTGTATGCTTTTCTTTTAAGGCTTGTTACGGGTTCTGGATTCGAAAGAATTCCCATTCCCTAGCGCCGGTCATGGCCTCTTGTTTTGGGTCGTGACACAATGATTATATGGCTTCTTGCTTATACATCCAAAGATCATTAATATTTTTGGAATGAGGTACATTGGTAATGAACCGAGTCCAAAACTTCTCAGCTAATTCTTCAAAGAATGAAATAGAATTCTTAAGAAGAAAATGGAAACCATTTTTTAGCATTCTTAGTGAGTGTGCTAGGAAAGAATCTACACATGATTCCATCATTTACATTCTGAAGCAACATCTTAGTCCTGAATGAGGATGTGTATTTGATTGGATCCCCGATTCCATTAAATTGGTCTAATTGAGGCATTTTGAACTTGGATGGGATCTCCGTTCTGATTATTCTGCTTACAAAGGATGTATTTTCTTCTAGAACACATTCATCTTCCTTCTAGGGTCCAGTACGAGCCTTCTGTATAACCTCTTTAACTTTTTGGGCAATCTTTAAGTCATCTAAGGCTAGGATTATTATGCTAGATTTCCCTTCCAGAGCTTCATGACCTTTGTTTTCACTAGGTACACTCGGAGTTGCTATTGGTGCTGTGCTACTAGTGTTATTGCTACATTATTCTCAGATGAGCTATTTCGGGATTACTGCCTTGAATTAAGGCATTCAGCTATTATTGCATCAGAAGCATCTAGGTTTTAATTTTTTTATTATTGCTTCTTTGCTTGATGGAGGTACGTTAAGTGTTTGGGTTACTATGTTTAGGTTTGATGTGTTTATGGTAGGGGTTTCTGGCAAACTTGGAAAAGGTATAGAGGGTATAGGCCTATTGTTATACTGCAAAGGAGCATAATAAGGGAGCTCATTGCCTGGTGTTGGCCATCCTTGGGAATTACTAGTTGGAGTATAAGCTCCGAGGGGAGATTGTGATGAGGATCCAAGGTGCTGATGGAAGAATGGGTGCTGATAGGTTAATTAGAGGAATAAGGGCTGAAGGATTAATTTGAGTATCTAGAGTTGAGATTGGCGGTGGACTGGAAGTCATGATGTAAATGCTTTTAAGAGTTAAGATGATAACTTTCTTGCCCTTTCCCTTAGTGAACGTGAATATAGAGTGTTGAAGAAATACTTCTATTTCTTTTATCTTCTAAGTTGTTGTTTGTTTCGTAAAGAATAGAAATCACAATCGGAAGAAGTGATTTCAATTTTTAATATTAGTTGATTAAAATTTTGTATAGAAATGGAAATGAATTTTCTATCAATGAAAATCACACGTTCCCTTTATGCGAGTAAGGAATGAATTCTCATTATCATAGGAATTAAGTTAAACTAATTATAAATTCTCATTCTCATTCACACATTTCCTTTATGCGAGTAAGGAATGAATTTTCATTCTCATAAGAATTAATTTAAACTAATTATAAATTAATTAAAATTTAAGAAATAAAATGTAGTTTTTTTAATCAAATTAAATAAAATATTTTAATTAATAAAAACAGTTATTTAAATTTTGAATAAAAATATTTATTAAAATATTGATTTTTATAATATTTTTGAAAATTATAATAATATTTGAGTAAATATAAAAAAATTTATAGATAATCATAGTGCTAATTTTTAGTATATAAAAAATAACTACAAATATATATTTATATATAAATAATATTAATTTTGATTCCATTTTGATTCTTTTATAAACCAAATACAGTGTTATAATTTTTATTCTATTTTCTATTCCCATTCATTTCAATTTCAATTTTGGCTTATGAATCCAATGACTCCTAAAATAAAAGGTCAGTACATGGCAGAGTTAAGAGAAAATTTACATTAGCTATATTCAGATTCCATTAGTTTCATTATATTTCTTTTATATTTGATCTATTTAACATTAATATAAAAAATGCCAGATATGATTAGTGTTTAAATTTCTTAACAAGATAAAAGGTGATTAAATGATATAAAGGTATTAATGTAGTTAATAATATGTTAAATTATTGCAGGTTTAAGTTTTGGATGACTTGATAGTAATAATTTTTATGACAAATTATTAAAAGATTGACATATATTTATAAATTAAATATGTATTGATGGTTGATAATAAAATATAAACACTCAAATTTATATATAAAGTAATAAATTATGGTGGTGTAAATATTAGTGCAGGAAAAAAAATCAATCTACTTAAAAATAGTACTAATAACAAATTAATTTAACATTAATGTAAGAAATGCTAGATATGACTAGTGTTAAATTTCTTAATAAGATAAAAGGTGATTAAATGATATAAAGGTATTAATGTATTTAATAATATGTTAAATTATTGCTGGTTTAAGTTTTGGATGACTTGATAGTAATAATTTTTATGATAAATTATTAAAAGATTGACATATTTTTATAAATTAAATATGTATCGGTGGTTGATAATAAAATATGAACACTCAAATTTATATGTAAAGTAATAATTTCTGGTGGTGTAAATATTAGTGCAGGAAAAAAATCAATCTACTTAAAAATAATACTAATAATAAATTAAATATATATATTAAATATTTTTTTTATTAAAATTGCTGATATTTAAAATCTACTAAATTTTAATTAATTAGCACATCTGCATACATTAAAATTTAAATTCAAAATTTAATTTAAATGAAAAAAATTTTATATCAATTGATTTCAATGGTTGTTGGTTATATTAAATATTTTTTTAAATTTATTAACCATTACTAGTTTTTTCTGGATGACTATGAGATAATGATTTAAATATGATAAAAAATAATTATTATGACATAAATTGACCAGGTTTATTTTCCACTTCAGTATCTACCCACTAAGCACGCCGTGATAACTTGTTTGTATTCAGAGATTTAAGTTGCAGTCGCGTGGACTAGTGGATGACTTATTCAATCCCCTCAATGTTCCGTGAAAAACCCGTAAAATTGTAGCATAGTCTTCAGTGTTAGCAACTCATTCTATCGTGAACTTCACTTCTCATAGTAGTAACTAATGTGTCGCACCCTAAACTTCATAAAATGCCAAGTCAATGCAAGAATTAACAAAATAGTTAATTGACTAACAAAATTGATTTCTTTAAAATTTCTTCTAAAATTTTATATTTACTATGAATTTTTATACACATATAATTTATATATTATCACATAGTTCATTGAGACTTGATAATTGGTTTTCGGAACTCTTGGTTTTGATATCTTGCAATCTACTAACAGAAGGCAAGGTGAGAGATGGAGAGAGTCCTCACAAACACTTCGATGCCTAAGTTAGAGAACAGAAGTAGAGAGAATCTGAGATAGCTAGAATATGTGAGAATGAGATGTCCCTTTGTGAGGGATGTAGGGCTTTATATATAGTAATACTCAAACCTGAAAGGAGTCATATTTTGTGTGGGATAGTAAATCATAATCTTGGTAGGAGAGTATTCTTTCTGTGCTTAGAACTTCCACTTTGGGGTAGTCCCCATTCCGGACGGAGCTGCCTTCTTGCTAATCCAAGTGTCCCTATTTAGGGGGTAAAGAGCCCCTAACTAGGTGGGAACATACTGGATGGTATCAAGAGTCCTCCCAGGGTATTCAGATATTTATTTTCGTCATGTTTGGGTAGGATGTCGATGCTTTCTCATAAGGGGTATAATATGGTAATAGAGGCGAGTGAGCTGAGGTGGCCAGCCTCAGTCACAATGAGAGTAGAGCTCGATGCCGAGTATCGGGATGGTCGTTGCTGAATTGTAATCTATAGAGCTTGGATATCCACCAAGTGCGTATGAGAACAACAATAGATTAACCCGTCCATTTGGAAATGATATGATAGAACCAGTCATCACTGGATTTTTGATGCTTGGTGCATTGACACGAGGCTTTATGAGCTCGGAACCTCAATACTACAGAAGCGACATGAGGATGCCAGCTTCAGTCACTGGACTTAGATGCGCGAGACTTAGATGCTTGGTTTAGGGACACGAGGCTTACATGCTCAGAACCTCAGTACTACAGAAGTGACCTGAGGGTGCCAGCTTCAGTCACTGGACTTAGATGCACAAGACTTAGATGCTCTGTTCAGGGACTCGAGGCTTACATGCTCGAAACTTCAGTACTACAGAAGCGTCCTGAGGGTGCCAGCTTCAGTCACTGGACTTAGATGTGCGAGACTTAGATGCTCGGTTCAGGGACGTGAGGCTTACATGCTCGGAACCTCAGTACTACAGAAGCGACCAGAGGGTGCCAACTTGTAATATCCCGTGTTTTTAAAATAATTTTTACACTGTACCGGGATATGCAGTGTTAATGATTTTTGTATTTTATATGATATTTTTACGAGTTGATATGTATTTTAGACCTATTTTAATTACTGTGTTTTATATACAGTGTTTTACGTAAAATTTTCCCGGGACTTTCATTTTCGGGGAAATTTTCACGTAAACATTGTATTATTAATTATTTTAAATGTATTTACGGGTTTGCATGAACTCATACATATTTTTAAATTATTAAATAAAGCCCGTGTGTGTATATTTATTTAATTAGGGTTTATTATTTCCCTAATATTTTATTAAGTATTTAATTGTTTTAATTGTTATTTAATTAATTTTATTTGGTATAAATTATTAAAATATTAATATTTTAATGTGTGTGGTGTATATTTGATGTGTGTAATTTAATATTATTTTAATATATAGTATAAAGTATATATATATACATTAAAAATCAAAAGAATTGGAAAATTACCATTTTGCCCCCGACAGTTTCTTCTTCTTCTTCTTCTTCTCCGATCGTTCCCTCACCATTTCCGGTCGCTGCCGTGCCATTCCTTCACCGTGGGTGTGCCGTCCGGTGTGCCACCATCTTCCCCGACCAGTTTCGCCACCTGTGGAGGCCGTTTCCGACGTCGGGAGAGTGATTTTGGCCGGAGAAGCCGAAAATCAACTCACCGTCGATCACGCCGATTTCGGCCACCGTTTTCGACACCGCCGGTCTCTTTCTTCTCCTTGAGCTCCGGTGAGTGTTATTCTAGCTTTGGTTTGAGTTGAATTGGTCTAGAATTGGTTAGGTTTCGAATTTTTGATTTCGGCCTATTAGGGTTTTTGATTTTTTTCGAATTGTTCTTGATTGATTCATGCTTAATTCCTTCACTAATGTTGTTCCTAGTAGCTTAATCTACATGTGTGAATTTTTGTGGAATTTTTGGAGATTGTTTGGATTTTTGGGTATTTTTGTATATTTTAATATTATTTTCTAATTTTCGGAAATTAATTATTTAAATTATGAAATTGGAGTTTTTGGATAAATTAGGTATTGAAATGAATTATAGGAATTTATTTGGAATTTTTATGAATTACTAAGTATTTATTTTGAATTAATTGAGTTTATGTAATATTAAGAAAATTAGGTTAAATGTGTTTTTATTTGAAACTAATTGAATAATTGAGTTTAATTATTAATATTATTGGTAAATATGTTGAGAAAATTAATTTTGGATAATTGTATGATTTTTGGTGAATTTTTGAAGTAATTTAAGTATATTTATATATATAAGGGTATTTTGGTAATTTTACCCTAAATTGTCTAAAAATGTAATTTAATTGGTTTTAATATTTATTTAAGGTATAAAAATGATTTCTACAAATTATTTGGTATTTTTAACTAATTAAAACTATTTTTCATGAATTATTTTCAATTATATATATAATATACGGTTTTTCTAATAAAATAAGTTTTTATCGGTTTTTATAGTGTTTCAAGGTTAATTATGTAATTTTTACTTATAAAATGTATTTCTGTGCTTTAAGGATATTTTCGATATATCTGGAATTATTCTGTGTTTGTGGATCCCGGTCGGTGGACTGTAGTTTGGAGTCCGACCGTGGGATTTTGATTGTTTTGAGCCTATTTCTTGAAGTGTGTTTCTTTGCAGGGTCGGCTCTACTCTTTTGAGTAGAGAGATGTCCGTTTTACAGGGGAGGTTCTGCCGAATTTTCGGTAGAATTCTCGTAAAACGTGATGTCCAGTCGAACCCTAATTTCTAATTCTGTTTCTGTATTTTAAATACTCTAGATTGAATTCTAGGATTTCTATTAGGGTTTATCTGATGTCGATTAATTATTTCTTGTTTAGTTGCACCGAGATCGAGGACTAGTGGTCCAGGCCCGTCGGACCTGTCTCGTGGAGCGCATTAGGTGAGTTACTATATTATATATATATGCTTAGGATGCATGATTTAGAAAATGCATGTTTTATTTTTACTAAATATGCATAAATAATGTGATTTATATTCAAGTATATTTTTGGTATATTTTTGGTATATAATAAATTATATACATGTTTTATTAATAAAATATATTTAAAATGTTTTTAAATATATTTTTAATTTAATTTGTGATTTGATTGGATTTATTGGATATATATATACTCAAAATATACCTGATTTATGTTTGGTATATTTTCGGTATATATATGGTTTATATTGTTGTTTCATTTACATTCATGCATCATTTATTGTGAATGAATGATTTATATTATTAATGAAGGATATCTATAGAACGTGCTACCTAGTGGGCAGCACTAGGACCGAGTACGTACCGGTACGCCTATAGTATTTAGGCTATAATACTAACTTATTTGTGGATATTGATTTGATTATGATTATTGATATGTGAGATATGGTTTGGGTGTGATTGCTGGAGCTCGGTTGACCAAGTGTCTCGGGGCCAATCACACTGGCAGTCAGACTGCTGGAGCTTGGTTGACTTAGTGTCTCGGGGCCAGTCTACTGTCTAAATGGATTAAGTGGATATATTTGGAATAAGTGAGCCTGTATGGCCAGAGTGTTGTTTAACACTATTATTCTGAGGTTGCGATATTCTAGGGTTCTATGTAATCCTTCATAAAAGATGATTTTCAGATAAAATATATAAAAACGATTTTTCTGCATCTGTATGAATTGCCTGTATATATACATATTAGACATGTATTATTGACTGTATGCATAGTCATTTAGAGTGTATGTATATATACTATAGTAATTCACTCAATGAGGTCTGACTCCCCTCCGTTGACTATTTTTCAGGAGAGTCAACTTCCTCAGACCTCAGTAGCAGGTCGATACGCCGGATTTCTTCCGCCCCGGCTTCTTTATGTAAACTGTCTACTTGAGTCTTATTTATTTTATCTAGATACTGCAGTAGTTGTGAATTACAGTATTGGATTTTATGTACTTTATTTTAAAGGAGATATATTATGTTAAAACTGGATTGTATTAAAGAGATTTTATGTATGAGATGAGATTTTTATTTAAATCCAGTGATGAAAATGATATTGTGATATTTCAGATTTTTATTTCCGCTGCATATATATTATATGGTTATTGTTATTGCATGATTTATTTTATTTTTAGGCTTGCTACGGGTTCCGGATTCGAAAGAATTCCCGTTCCCTAGCGCCGGTCATGGCCCCTGTTTTGGGTCGTGACAAAGTTGGTATCAGAGCAAAGTTCGTATCAGAGCGGAGTTCTGTGTCAGGGCTTAGTTATGTGAGTTGTGGCCCTAGTTTTCAAGTTGTGTTTTCTGTTGGACTACTGCAGTGTATTAGGTTCGAGTATGTCTTGATAAGTATTCCTTGCTGTAGTTTTCAGCGTTATTCCTCCGTTGTCTGTTTTGTCTGAATCTTTCCGTTTGTCTTTTCAGAATGAGGAGGCGAGCGCGTGTCGCTCCACCGGTCGTTGAGGCCGAGGATGATGAGTCTTTTCAGGACGAGGTTTTACCTCCTGAGCAGCCAGTTAGACGTAGAGGTCGTGGCAGGGGTAGACCTCGAGGAGCGGCAGGTCGCCGTAGGCAGAGAGAGTTACAGGATGAGGAGCCTGTTGAGCCTGAATTTGATGTTCCTGTTCCTCCTGTTGTTCAGCCTGTTCAGCCTGCCTATCAGCAGGGTATGTCTGACCCTGAGGCAGCTTTGTTCTATGCCAGAGTTGGCAGGATTGCTTTTGATGGTACTTCTGATCCTTTAGATTTTCTGCATGCGATTGAGACTAGGACTCGGACTGCTCATACCGAGTACCAGCGGATCATGATCGTTGAGTTGTCTGTCGAGGGACCAGCTTTAGATTGGTTTATTCAGATGATCCAGCCCTTTATGATGATGATGACCTGGGCTCAGTTTCGAGAGCGATTTATGAGGAGATTTTGTCCAGAGCCTCTTCGTTTGAGTTATCGTCTTCGTCTGACTAGTATTTCTCGTGGTGATCGATCAGTAGAGGAGTATACCCGAGAGTTTCTTCGTCTGGGTAGATATGCTGAGGATCTGATGCGAGATCAGTATTTCGCTGTTACTACCTATGTTACTGGTTTGGGTTCAGCTTTTGCTGGTATGCCTACAGCAGGCCTTACTCTGGAGTCTGTGATTGAGCTAGCTAAGGAGATTGAGCTGAGGTTAGTTAGGCAGGGAGCGATGCCTGATTATTACCAGTTGGGAGTTCAGTCGAGTGGATTGCAGGCTACTCCATATTCGAGTTTTCACGTGGGTTCGAGTAGTCAGCAGCGAGGTTCGACTCAGCAGAGTCAGAGACAGCAGCAGCGAGTGCATCGGAGCAGTAGACATGGCCGTGGAGGTCAGCGTAGATCGTTCAGATTTGGGTCAGGTGCTTCGAGCAGCAGCAGTGGTCGTAGTTCTGGATCAGCGGCCAGTGTTTGTCAGACTTATGGTAGAGTCCATCAGGGACCGTGTTATCTGACACCACTGACATGTTTCAGATGCGGGCAGACAGGACATTTTGCCAGATCGTGTCCTTATTCCGGGTATCAGTAGCAGCAGATTCCGTGATTCCCACAGCAGTCGATTGCTAGTGCTGCACCTATGCCATTTCAGTTGCCACCAGCCCAGCATCAGAGTTCTACTCAGTTTGTTCCACAGCAGAGTCGTGGTAGAGGTACTAGAGGAAGTGCTAGAGGTGTTGGCCAGGCTTCTACCAGTCAGCAGGGAGGTCGAGTCCAGGCCAGAGTCTTCCATCTGACTCAGCAGGATGCTCAGGCATCTAATACAATCGTGGCAGGTATTCTTTCTGTTTGTTACCTGGATGCATTGGTTTTGTTTGATCCGGGTGCCACGCATTCGTTTGTTTCTCCTGTTTTTGCTTCTAAATCTTGTTGGTAAGCTTCGAGGATGGCTTTTCCTTTGTCTGTTGCCACTCTCTTCCACCCTCTCCGGCGCCAGTGAAGCCGAGAAACTCGATTTGGTCGAGAGTTAGTCTCTTCCTCCACACCTCGCGATTTCGGCCACCAAATCCCCTTTGTCCGGTGTCGTTGAACTCCTCTGAAGCCATAGTAGACGATTCCAAGCTTTATCTGAGCTTAAAACTCGATTTAGTAAGGTTTTTGTTAATTTTTCAAATTCGGCCATTTTAGCTTTTTGATTTTTTTTGAGCTTCAATTGATCGATTCATGAAAAATCCCTTAACAAATGTTGATCCTAGTAGCTTAATCTTCATGTGTGAATTTTTGTAGAATTTTTGGAATTTATTTTGATTTTTGGGTATTTTTGATTATTTTATTATTATTTTCTAATTTTTGAAAATTAATTAATTAAATTATGAAATTGTGTTTTATGGTAATTATAGGTGTTGAAATGAATTATAGAAATCTATTTGTAATTTTTGGTGATTTTTATGTATTTATTTTGAATTTATTTAGTTTAGGTAATTTTGGAAAATAAGGTTAATTATGTGTTAAATTGAAATAAATTGGTTAATTGGGTTTATTTATTGGTATTATTGAGAATTATGTTGAGAAAATTAATTTTTATTAATTATATAATTTTTGGTGAATTTTTGATTAATTTTAGGTAAATTTATATATAGGGGTATTTTGGTAATTTTACACTAAATTGGCTAAAAATGTAATTTAATTGGTTTTAATAGTTATTTAGGGTATAAAAATGATTTCTACAAATTATTTAGTATTTTTAACTAATTAAAACTATTTTTCATAAATTATTTTCAATTATATATATAATATACGATTTTTCTAAATAAATGAGTTTTCATCAGTTTTTACTGTGTTTTAGGGTTAATTATGTAATTTATACTTATAAAATGTATTTCTATGATATAAGGGTATTTTCAGTATTTCTATATTGTTATGTGAATCGTGGACCTCGGTTGGTAAACTGTAGTTTGGAGTCCGACCGAGGGGTTGTGATTGTGGTTCTGTGCCTATTTTTTGAAGTGTGTTTCTTTGCAGGACCGGCTCTACTCTTTGAGTAGAGAGATGTCCATTTTACAGGGGAGGTTTTGTCGGATTTTCAGTAAAATTCTCGTAAAACGTGATGTCCGGTCGAATTCTGATTTTTAATTCTGTGTCTAATATTCTAGATCGAGTTTTTAGGATTTTTTGTTAGGTTTATTCTGATGTATGTTATTATTGTTTGTTTAGTTGCGTCGAGACCGAGGCCTAGTGGACCAGGCCTGTCGGACCCATCTCGAGGAGCGCAATAAATAGTGAGTTGCTATTTTATATATATATGTTCTAGGGTGCATGTTTTAGAAATATGTGTTTTATTTTGATTAAATATGCATAATGATTTAATTAGTACTTAAGTTTATTTTTAGTTATTTTTGGTATATTTTCAACTATATGCATGTTTTATTAATAAATCATTCTTAAAATGCTTTTAGGTATATCCTTGGTATATTTCTATTACATATATGGTTTATGTTGCTATTTTATTTAAATTCATGCATCAGTTATTTTTATGAATGTATGTTTTATATTTAAAATGAAGGATATCAATAAAACGTGCTACCTAGTGGGCAGCACTAGAACCGAGTACGTATCGGTACGCTGATAGCATTTAGGCTATATTACTAACCTATTTGTGGATATTGATTTGGATTTGATTATTTGGGGTGTGATGTGATTTGAAAGTGTGATTGCTGGAGCTCGGTTGACCTAGTGTCTCGGGGCCAATCACACTGACAGTCAGACTGTTGGAGCTCGGTTGACTTAGTGTCTCGGGGCCAGTCTACTGTCCAAATGGAACAAGTGAATCTATTTGGAATAAGTGAGCCTGTATGGTTAGAGTGTTATCTAACACTGTTTTGAGGTTACGATTTTCTAGGGTTCTATTTGATCCTTCATAAACTGTAATTTTCAGTAAAAATATATAAAATGATTTTATTGCATCTGTGTGTATTTGCTTGTATATATATATACTTATTATATATATATATATATATATATATATATATATATATATATATATATACTATTGACTGTGTGCATTGCCATTTAGTATGCATGTATATATATTATGGCAACTCACTCAGTGAGGTCTGACTCCCCTTCGTTGACTATTTTTCAAGAGAGTCATCATCTTCAGACCTCAGTAGCAGACCCTTATGCCGGATTTCTTCTGCCCTGGCTTCTTTATGTAAACTGCTCACCTGAGTCATATTTTTATAATCTAGACATTGCAGTAGTTGTAAATAAATTATGGGTTTTATGTATTATATTTGCGTGAGTTATGTATTTTTTTTAAATTTGATTGGGTCATGTACTAGAAGTTTATTTATCTATGAGATATGGATGTTCGATTTAACATTATTGGCGGATTATTATTCTATTTTATTTATGATTTATTCCGCTGCATAATATTTTATTTAATTATGTTGTTATTATTATTATTGCACGAGTTTATTTTATTTTTAGGCTTGCTACGAGTTCCAGATTCAAAAGAATTCTCGTTCCCTAGCATCGGTCATGGCCCCTGTTTTGGGTCGTGACATTGTAATATCCCGATATTTTAAATATTTTTAAACTATATCTGAATATGCAGTGTTAATAATTTTGATAAATATATTTGATTATTTAATTAGTTTGTTAATTATTAAAGTTATTTTTAATTATTTTAAGTTTCTTACGTAAAATTTTTCCGAGAATTTTATTTTTGGAAAAATTAAAACCTAAATAAATATTTATTATTTATGTTAGTCCGTTTTATGTAATTGCATGATTCCATGCATGATTTTATTTATCATATTAATATATATACATATACATGCATATATATATACACATATTTAGCATTTTAGGGTTTATTTTTAATTATGTATGTATATATATAGTTTTATTTAATTAATATGTGTTATTTATATATGTATATGTATATGTATATGTATATATATATATATATATATATAATTGTTATTTTTAAACATGTGGTGTAGAAATTTTTATGAATATAATATTATTATATTATAATATAAGTTATTAAAGTTATATATATATATATATATATAAAGTTTGAAATATTTACAAAACATGCCCTCGTCTTCTCCCTAAGCTCCCAGCGCCCCCTCCTTCCTGGTCACTGTTGCAACTCCCTTTTTCTCACTGTCGGTGTGCCTCCCGACATGCCACCTTCCCTTCCAGCTCGCTCCGCTGCCTGCTACTCCCTTTTTCGGTGTGTTTTGGCCTGATTTTGGCCGAGAAGTCAAAATCCAAGCTCATCGCCGTTCAAACCATTTTTTGGCCACCAAATTGGACACCGCTGGTCTCTATCTCTTCCTTGAGCTCTGATGAGTACATTTCTAAGCTTGGTTTCACTTGATTTGGTCTAGATTTGAAATTTTTGAGCTCAATATACATCTTGTATATTTTTTTGAAATTTTTAGAATTTATTTTAATTTTTGTGAATTTTTGATTATTTTATTAATATTTTCTAATTTTCGTAAATTAATTAAATAATTTGTGAAATTGCGATTTATGGTGTTTATAGAGGTTGAAATGAATTTTAGAATTTAATTTGTAATTTTTGTGATTTTTGTGTAATTATTATGAATTTATTTAGTTTAGGTGAATTTTGGAAAATTAGGTTAAATAAGTATTTTGTTAAAATTAATTGGTTAATTGAGTATAATTATTGATTTCATTGAATTATATGTTGAGAAATTAATTTTTGAGTAATTGTATAATTTTTAGTGAATTTTTGAATAATTATTGTATATTATGTGAATTTATATATATTAGGGGTATTTTGGTAATTTGATAAAATTAAATTAAATTGGTTTTAATAATTATTTGAGGTATAAAAATGATTTTTACAAAATATTTAGTATTTTTAACTATTAAAACTATTTTTCGAAAATTATTTTCAAATTATATATAATATACTATTTTTATAAATAAATGAGTTTTTAGTGATTTTTAATATGTTTTTGGGCTAATTATGTAATTTGGATTTATAAAATGAATTTCGGTTAATATTTATGAATTTATCGGGAATTATGGATTTTTAATAATATTTTATTAAAATTAGGGTTTTATTGTAATTATTGGTAAAATAATTATTTTCAATGTTTTAAATATCTAATTTGCTATATTTTGATTTATAAAGGGTATTTTCGGTATTTTTGGAATTTTAAATGTATTTTGTGTATATCTCGTGAATTGTGAACCTCGATCGGTAGAATTGTAGTTTGAGAGTCCGACCGAGGGGTTGTGTGACTGTATATTCTCGAAGTGTGTTTTTTTGCAGGACGGCTCTACTTTCTGAGTAGAGAGATGTCTGTTTTATAGGGGAGGTTCTGCCGAATTTTTTGTAGAATTCTCGTAAAATGTGACATTTGTCAAATCCCTATTCCTAATCTATGTCTGGTATTTTAGATCGAGTCTCTAGGAATTTTGTTAGATTTATTCTAATTTCGTGATGTCGTTTATTTGTTTAGTTGCACCGAGATTGAGGCCTAGTGGACCAGGCTCGTCGGACCCATCTTGTGGAGCGCATAACTGTGAGTTGTTATTTTATATATACGTGTTTTAGGACTGCATGTTTTAGACATGTATGTTTAAATTTTATGAAATATGCATAAATGGTTTAATAATTGCTTAGGTATATTTTGGTATATTTAAATTAAATGCATGTTTTATTATTGAATTATACTTAAAATGTTTTTAAAGTATATGTATAGTTTATTTCTGGTTTATTTTATAATTAAATTGAATTTATTTGACATATATATACTCAAAATATACTTGGTTTATTTTTGGTCTATTTCTAGTATATATATGGTTTATATTGTTATTTTAATTAATGTCATGCATCATTTATTTCATGAATGTATGGATTTATTTTAAATGAAGGATATCAATAGAACGTGCTACCTAGTGGGCAGCACTAAGACCGAGTACGTACCGGTACGACGATAGAATTTAGGTTAAATTACTAACCCTTTTATGGATTATGAATGGATTGATTTGATGGATGTGTGATGTGATTTGAGAGTGTGATTGCTGGAGCTCGGTTGACCAAGTGTCTAGGGGCCAATCACATTGACAGTCAGACTGTTGGAGCTCAGTTGACTTAGTGTCTCGGGGCCAGTCTATTGTCCAAATGGAACAAGTGAATTTATTTGGAATAAGTGAGCCTGTATGGCTAGAGTGTTGTCTAACACTATTTGAGGTTGTGATCATTTAGGGTTCTATTTGATCCTTTATAAACAAATATTATTTTCAGTATTATATAAAATGATTTTTGCTGCATCCGTGTGTATTTGCCTGTATATATATTTATTATATATACTATTGAATGTGTGCATTTGTCATTTAGTTATGCATGTATATATATTATAATAATTCACTCAGTGAGGTATGACTCCCCTCCGTTGATTTATTTTTCAGGAGAGTTTTCGTCCTCAGACCTCAATAGTAGACCTTTACATCAGATTTCTTCTGCCCCGACTTTATTATGTAAACTGCTTACTTGATTTTATTTTGTATTCTCGACACTGTAGTAGTTAAGTTGTGGGATGTATTTTTTATATATGTATGAGATTTATATTTTAAAGGATTGAAACGAGGATTTGTATTAAAGATTATATATATATGAAATGAGCTTGTGCTATTAAATCAGCTGACAGTTTTACATAAGCGACCTGAGGGTGTCCAGCTTCAATCATTGGACTTAGATGCGCGAGACTTAGATGCTCAGTTTAGGGACGCGAGGCTTACATGCTTGGAACCTCAGTACTATACGAAATGACCTGAGGGTGCTAGCTTTAGTCACTGGACTTAAATGCACGAGACTTAGATGCTCGGATACCCGGAATGGGCTGAAAACGTTGCTTGGATGCATTCCAAGTCACTTGATGAAGCGGCCTAGTAGAAATATGGGCGGGCTGACATGTGGTGGCATCGCTTCAACTCTTAAGGATTCATATTTGAAATCGTGTGAGTGATGCATCGTTTTGTATGTCAGTAAACAGAGCGTTTTTTCCACCGTTGTCGTGACTCCTCCTCTAATGGGCTTTTTTATTCCTAAAAGGCCCTTGATGGCCTAGGGAGGAATGCAACAATAATGAGGGCAGTTAATGGCGTGCTTCTAAATCCTTTCGTGTCTTTATAAATATTGATGCCCTTGTTAACTGGTGTATTTTGCTTCTTTGCTTTCTATTGTTCTTGCCTTTGCTGCATTGATATTGCCTCTGTTGTTTTCATTTCTGCCGGTCGTAATTCTTGCTTATGGCAACTAGGTGATCCTTTTATTTTTCTTCTTCCTCTTTTTCCTCGTTTATGCTATTGTGTATTTCCCTTCTTCACTATGGCCCCAAGGGAAGAAGTTAGTTCTAACCTTTTTGTCTCAAATGTAGATAGTGAGTTACTGGGCTGGTATCGAAGGCAGTTCTGTATCCCTACTGATTACACCCTTCACACCATAGATAGGAGGTTTATGGCCTATACCCCATTGTTAGGGCTAAGTAAATTAGTAGTGTATTTTGACCAGCTAGAGGGGGGTTTGAAATTTCCTCTAGATCCTTTTGTAAAGGAATTTCTGAATAGAAATAACATAGCGCCTGGTCAGCTTCACCCGAATAGCTATAGGATACTGACTGGGTTCATCCAACTGATGTATGAAGAGGGGAGAGAACCCAATTTAGATGTTTTTTGATATCTGTAGAGGCTGACTAAAAAGAAGGGAGAGCTGATGTTCTCCTTATTGGCTGTACCTAACCATACCCTTTTTGTAAAGCTTCCAGATCTCCACAAGAAGTGGAGACACCATTTTTTTATTGTAGAGCATCAGTCGGACTTCTTGGATGTCCGAAGGATGTGGTCTAATTAGTGTTATAAGGTGACCCGTCTTGCGAAACTTTCCGACCATGATACGGAGATGGTTTTGCGGCTACATCTCAATGGGCTTGCTGAAGTTCAATCGGCGGAGGATGTGTCCTGGAGGTACCTATGGAGAGTTTGTCTGAGTCTCGTTCATTCCCATGGTACATCTATTTTACTTTGGGCTATATTTCTAACTTGCTCTATTTTTGTGACTATAGATGGCTGACTTTTTTGATTTTACGGGCGGATTTCCTTAGTTGATGAGTCGACTACTCCGAAGGAAGTTCAGGCCTCTCCTTCCACTGAACCCAAAGTTCTTATGGCACCTGAAGCAATTCTTGCTGACCCCAAGGGCAAAGTGGCGATGGAAATTGCATAGCTGGAGCGGGTTGGCCGAAGAAAGAAGCTATTGATTGATCCGGTGTTAGATGCGGAGGGGCTAGATGAGGAGATTTACGTTCAGCGCCTATGGTTATCTGGGTGTCCGGATATGAGGGGCTGGATACTGAAACGGATGAAGCCCCTGAGTATCTCTAACAGCCAAGTGCGGGATCAGTATGCTAAATCACTAAGGTTGCCCGGTGATATGCAATGTTGGTTCGATGAGGGCTCGGAGGGGTTGCTTGACTCCATGATTGGCCAATCACTAGAGGTAAGCTAGCTTCTGCTACTGATGTTGTTATTGTATGTGTTTCTTGTTGATGCTAAATTTTTATTTTTGGCAGATGACTCAGGGCTTGCTGCTGGCGAAGGATCAGTACTTCTATCTGAAGAGCCAGTATAGCCTAAAAGAAACGAAGGTGGGAACCATAGCCATCGATTTTGAGAAGAAACTAGATGGCATAAAGGCAGCCCTAGAGCACTGCCAAACAAAATATGTTGAGGCCAAGTCCGATGCTGAGGAAAATTAGAAGAAAGTTTCTGAGCTGGAACATAGCCAAGCCCAGCTGATGAGGAGGATCGAATAATAGGATCTTCAAATAGCTGAGCTCTAGGGGAGGTTGGCGGACCTTGAGAAATCCTGAGTGAATGATAAGAAGGCGTACCAAGGCATGGTAGGAGGGTTTCTCAAAGCTTATCGGGCTAAGTGTAAGAGGATCCTGCTCTCTCAAGACTCGGGACTAGATCTGGGGGCGTTGGATAGAATAACACTAGCAGACCTTGCCAAGCTTACTGTGGAGGAGGATGCCCATTGAAAGGCCAGTGCTGTTCCTACGAGGGAGACTGTAGAGGCTGTTATTACTACTAGGTCTGTAGTGCATCCAAAGACTGTTGATGAGGTTTCCCCCTTTGTTTCTGGGCCTGGAGGTCTGGGTGTACATACAGTGGAGTAGATATGTATATGTTTCTTTTCTTTTTTTTAACCGATCACATGTAAGGGCATTTTATTAATGAAGAGAGACTTTATTGAATCATATGTTGAATACAATTTTATTGATAGTATTTTCTGAGAGAGTCTGAGTTCCAAAATTGTAGTAGTTCTTTGCCTCCTCTTTCTCTTAGTTTGTATGCTCCCTTCATTGTGCTTACTGAGATTTGGTACGGACCTTCCCAGTTTGGACCTAACTTGCCAGTTCCTAAGGTGCCTTTGCCGATATCTGCTCTTCTGAGTACCCAGTCTCCTAACTTGAATTATTTTGGGCGATGCCGTTGACGATGGTACCGTGTTACCTTTTGCCGATGTGCTTCAGCTTGTTCTCTCCATTCCTTTAGTAGGGCTAGGCATATCCAGGCATCAACGTTGTTGATGGTGTGATTGAGATTCTGGCTTACCCAATAACTTGGTGACCTAATTTCCACGGGTATTACCGCGTCCATGCCATAAGTCAGCCTGAATGGTGTCTCACCGGTGGATGATCGAGGTGTGGTTTTGTAGGCCCAGATTAAGTTGTTAAGTTCTTCGACCCAATTTCCCTTTTTCTCGTCAAGTCTCTTCTTTAATCCTTGCATGAGAATTTTGTTGGTGACTTCCGTTTGTCCATTTATCTGTGGGTGAGCTACTGAGGTGAAGCACAACTTTATATCAAGGTATGAGCAGAAACCTCTGAATTTATTATTATCAAACTATTTACCATTGGCCATAATTAAAGTGTGGGGCATGCTGAACCTGCAAATGATCTCCTTCTAGAAGAAGTACTGTATCCGAGCTTCTGTAATGGTTGGGATTACTTCTACTTCTACCCACTTGGTGAAATGGTCAATAGCCACAATTAAAAACTTTTTCTACGAGGTAGAGGGAGGGAAAGGACCAAGGATGTCCATCCCCCACATAGCGAATGGCCAAGGGCTGCTGATGGGATGCAGGGGCCGAGAAGATTTATGATTGAGTCGGGCATAGTGCTGGCATTGGGGACATGCTTGCATTAGCTGTTGGGCATCTTTGGACATGGTGGGCCAGTAATACCCTTGGAGTAGTGCCTTTCGAGTGAGCGAATAATGGGATTCATGCGCTCCATAAATTCCTTTCTGGATTTCTCAGAGTATGTAATTCCCTTCCTCTAGTAAAATGCACTTAGACCATAAGTGTGAAAGGGATTTTTGATAGAGCTCCTGTTGATGGATGGAATAGTGGGCTGCTTTGGTCCTGAGCTTTCGAGCCTGTAGCTTATCTTCTAGGAGTGTTCCGTGCTCCAGATATTGGATTATCGGTCGCATCCATTCAGAGACTACCTGTGTCTCTAAAACTTCGGTGTCTTCTGTGCTGGGACTGGTTAGCGACTCGATGAAATTCATATCTTGGAATGCTTGACTGTTTTCAGTTGCAGATTTGGCAAGGTAGTCACCCTCATTGTTTCTTCCTTGGGAATCTGGATGATCTCCCATCGGCCTCCGCCCCGTTCAATGTGTTGTAAAAGCCGCTTGGCCTTGTCTACGTACTTGGCAATGCAGGTGTCTTTGACTTGGAATGTTCCACTGACTTGGTTGACTACTAGTTGGGACTCCAAGTATATGATAAGGTGTTCAGCCCTGCCTTTGGTGGCCAACTTCAAACCTGTAATGAGTGCTTTGTACTCGGCTGCATTGTTGGTGGCATTGTACTCAATACGGACTGCGTATCGGATGTGAACCTTATGTGGTCTTCTGAGGATTATTCTGGCATTGGAACCTTGAGCTGAGGATGCTCTATCAATATAGAGCTTCCATTCCGGTGCTTTGGTCAAGGCTATGTCTTTCAGAGCCATTTCTTGCATAAAATCTGCTAATGCCTGGGCTTTCATCTGCTGCTGGGGCTCATAGTCAATATCAAATTCACCGAGTAATATCGACCATTGTACTAGCCTGCCTGAAGTCTCCGGTCTCTGTAAGATACCAAATTTTAGGTCCTCAGAGCATCTTACTGACGTAATAGACAGGGCTTTGTTGGCTTTCTTCTTCTCTTACCAGTACTGAAGCGATGCATTCTCGGCCAATAGAAAGGTACAAATACAAGGTGAGGACTGGCCGACTGAGTAGGGGTGGTAAGGATAAGAATCTTTTAATATCTTCGAATGCAGCCTCGAAATCAGCGGACCACTGAAACTTCCTAGAATTTTTGAGAGCTCGGAATAATGGTAGACACCGCCTAGCCGAGCAAGAAATGAAATGCCCTAACACGGTGATTCTGCCATTTAACTTTTTTACCTCATGGATGATCTTCGGTGCTTCCATGTTGAGTATGGCTTCCATCTTTTCTGGATTGGCTTCAATGCCCTGGTGAGATATCATGAATCCCAAGAATTTGCTTGCTTGGACTTCGAAGATGCATTTCTCAGGATTCAACTTGATCCTGGATTTGCTCAGTAGCTGGAGAACCTGATCCACGTCCGCTGGGTGCTGTTCCGGATGTTTGCTTTTGATGGTGATGTCATCCATGTATACCTCTACGCTTGTTCCAATCTGGTCTTGGAGGACTTGGTTTATCATTCTTTGATATGTGGCCCCGACGTTTTTCAATCTGAAGGGCATCACCTTGTAATAGTACAATCCTTCATGGGTGATGAAAGACATTTTCTCTTGATCCTCTTCCTTCATTGGAATCTGGTGATAACCTTGTGTCGCATCAACGAAGCTGTATAATCTGTGACTAGCAGTGGAGTCGATGAGCTAGTCAATCGTGGGCAACAGGTAGCTGTCCTTAGGGCATGCTCAGTTAAGGTCGGTGTAGTCTACACAAATTCTGTACTTTCTATTTGTTTTTCTGATGAGTACCACGTTGGCTACCCATTCCAGGTGAGTAACTTCTTTAATAAACCTAGCTGCTAACAGCTTCGTTGTTTCTTTAGCAATAATTCTTTGCCTTTCATAGGCAAAGGTTCTTTTTTTCTGTGCTACTGGCTTGGCTCCTGATTTGATGTTTAGGCAGTGACAGGCAACCTGTGTGTCCATGTCGACAGTCTCGAATGCTTGTGAAGTGAAATCCTTCGAATGTTTGGTAAGTACTTCCTTTATTTCATCTCTGATATTCTGGTTGAGTGAGTTGCCAATTTCACGGTCTTTCCTTCCATGATTTGTAAGGTCTCCGTGTCTTCTACTGGTTGTGGATTGGCGCCTTGCTTCTCAACTTCCCATGCCTCTAAAGGAAAAGCCTCCACTTGAGGCTTCATGGCCATCTGGTAACACTGTCTGGCAATGTATTGATCTCCCTGAATAGTAAGGGTTCCATTCTTGATCGGAACTTTCATGGTTAAGCGTCGGATGCTGGTGACTGCATTTGACTCATAAAGTGTTGGCCGTCCTATAATCCCATTATAGGCCAGTGGTATATCCACCACGTTGAATACAATCTGGACGACTTTTGTCTTTTCATTATCTTGGTTTCCAAATTCTAGGTTCAGTTCGACAATCCCCATTGGTTGCACGGTTCCACCATAAAAACTCATGATGGGGGTTCTGGATGGCCTTTAGGTTGGTGACGGAGCCACCCATTGCTTTGTACGCATTCCATGATAATACATTGATAGCACTTCCATTCTCCACCAGTAGCCTTTTTACCTGATACTTATTTATGCATGCAGTTATTACCAGAGCATCACAATGGGGGGTGGTGTATATGCGAATCATCTTCCAAATTGAACACAATATCGCTTCTCCCGGGTAGTGATTTTTCTCCTCTACTACACTTTAATCTCTTCTTGGTGTTTTCTCCCCCTATGATCATGTTGATCATTCCAATCGGCTCCCTCTAGGTTTTCTTTGCTTCAGGCCTGTCCTGCTCCTGGCTTTCAGAGGTTCCGCTTCTCCTCGGTGTGTCTATGAAATTATTGAGCTTTCCCCTATGCACCAATCTTTCTATGGCATTCTTCAGCTCTCTGCAACCCTCCGTGTCATGCCCGTATTCCCGGTGGTACTTGTAGTATTGTCCTCTATCCTGGGTAAATCTCCAGTTTGGGCTGATTCTCTTGGCTGGGGTGATCCCAACTCCATTTTGCCTGACCCATATGAGGATTTTGGATCGAGAGGTGTTCAAGGGTGTATATCTGTCTACTTCCCTGTCAAATCTCCCTGCCGAGTTTCTGAAATTCATTTTTAGGAAGCTTGCTTGTCTCTGTTTCGGTTGTTTATCCTTAATCAATGGCCTGTCTTCTTCCTATCGCATCCTTCTGTCTTAATCCATTTTTATCATCTGGACTGCCATCACCATTGCTTCTGCAAAGGTACTCAGTTTTTTAGTTATTATTTTGTCTTTAAGCTTGTCGAGTCTAGTGCCATTTTTCAAAGCTTCTTTGATGACTTCATCAATAAGATACTCAATTTGCATGGTTGTTTTATTGAAACGGCTAAGGTAACTTAGTAAAGATTTATCAACTTCATGCCAGCACATCCGAAGATCGTTGATGATTTTTGCTGGGGGAATATTAGTGATGAATTTGATATGAAACTGTTCCGCTAGATCCTCAAAAGAAGTAACAGAATTCTCTGGGAGTCGATGAAACCACTTTTGAGCATTCTTTATAAGCGTGCTTGGAAAGACTCTGCACATGATTCCATCATTTACATTCTGGAGCAGAATTTTTGTTCGGAACGCTGATATATGACTGATGGGGTCTCACGTCCCATCGTACTGATCAAGCTACGGGATTCTGAACTTACTAGGGATCTCCGTCTGAATTATTATGCTAACAAACAGAGTTCTACTATCCATAACACATTCTTCTTCCTTCCTAGGTTTAGTCTGGGCTTTGCATATTGCTTCTTTAACCTTCTAAGCTAATTTCGAATCATCAAGAGCCAGAATGGTTGAACTACACTCCCCTTCTGGTGCTTTACCCTTCCCCATGCTCATCCCTGAGGCTTGTCGAGGTATTGTGTTATCATCGTTTTGAGCCAGCTCAGAGCGCCCACTCTGTATTATAACATTTAGTTGTTGTTGCATCAAAGCTATCTACGCCTGAATATTTTTTATCATGGCTTCCCTGCTAGTTTGATTGAGCTGAGTGTTTGGTTTACAATATTTAAATTTGGAGTGGTTATTGTTGGTGTTTTTGGTAGACTTAGAAAAGGTATACAAGGTATTGATCGATGGTGTTGTAGTGGAGCATAATACGTGAGGTCTGTGCCCAAGGACGAGTATCTTAGAGTGTTGTCAGGGAGTGAAGGTATATGTTCGGATGAAGCTCCAGCATGCTGTAAGGTGGGTGGAAGCACTATTACTGGGAGAGGGTCTAAGAGGTCGGTTAAAAGGATAGGTGCGGAAGGGTTGGTGTCGGCTTCAGGAGTCAGGGCAGGTGGCGGGCTAGAAGTCATAGTAAAGATGTCTTTAGCTTAGCAAATAATTGAATGGCTTTTCCTAAGGAGTTCCCACAGACGGTGCCACTTGATAATTGGTTTTCGGAACTCTTAGGCTTAGTATCCTGCAATCCATGAACAGAAGGTAAGGTGAGAGGTAGGGAGAGTCCCTATGAACACTTCGATGCCTAAGTTAGAGAACAGAAGTAGGGAGAATACGAGATAGCTAGAATATGTGAGAATGAGATGTCCCTTTGTGAGGGATGTAGGGCTCTATATATAGTAATACTCAAACCTGGGAGGAGTCAGATTCCTTGTGGGATAGTGAATCATAATCTTGGTAGGAGAGTGTTCCTTCTGTGCTTAGGACTTCCACTTTGTGGTAGTCCCCATTCCGGACGGATCTGCCTTCTTGCTAATCCAAATGTCCCTATTTAGAGGGTAAAGAGCCCCTAACTAGGCAGGAACATACTGGATGGTATCAAGACTGATGTTTTATTTATTTATTTATTATTATTTTTATCTAAATCACAGTTCACTAAACTTTAATTAATCTGATTTGATTTGAGTAAATTCAAAAAAGTAATAAAAATTTCCCAACAACTAATTATTTTGTATTTTAATATTGAATAATTTACCTATACTCACAAATGGTGAAAGTCCATAAAAAAAATAATGCATCTCACGTTGGAGTGAGTCCACCCTCTAATCGAGTTTAGATTTTATATATATATATATATATATATATATATATATATATATATATATATATATATATATATATATATATATATATATCCATGTGGCATTACACCCATGAAAATATGAATTCATTTGGATGGTATTTTACCCCTACAATGTTCCTCGAAAGGCCTGTAATTAGTATAGTATATATATATTGATAACAGAATAAGAAATATAAATTCCTAAAAGGGAAGGTAAATCATTTTATTCCTATTAATAATATTATTTTGGATAGGAAATATATTTCTTTATCAGTTAGGAAAACTTTAGTCTTCCTGAACAATGAATCATACTCTAACAAGGTTTGAACTACACTTCTATATATACTCCTTAAATCTTGTATATTATTTATATCATGCATACATATCTCCATAATCATTCATTTTACTATTCTCAAGGTATTTACTTAGGCATCAGAGGGTTTGTGGGAATTTCCCCACCCTTTGACCTTATTTTTCATGAACATATGTATAGGGTTTGAATTCAGTTATCAAGTGGCACCGTCTATGGGAATATACCTTTAAATCCAAAAAATCATAGTTTTCAAAAATATAAAATATTTTTTTCAAGACAAGACAATTATGAATCCCAGTTCAGCTTTGCCTACCTAAGGAATTCTGGCATGAACTGACACCACCACCTAACCTGTTAAAATCCCAATTAATATTCTAATCTCATCTCAACCAGAATTCTTTACTCCACCCCCTCAGACCTAAAATCTAAACACTTCCCTAATGGCTAACACTTTCCCATACTTTGCACCCCTGCAACACACCAGTAGACCAATTTCATATGTACTTTTCCCCAATTTGTTAGAATTCTCTCTTCCTCTTGGAACACTAAAAATCAACCTAATCACTCAAACTATTCATTTAAATTATATGGAAAAAGAAGCTATAATTAACAAATTGAAACATCAGCTACATGCCTTAACCTAGGATAACCCTCAAGGAGTTTTTGGTTCAAAGGATATGATCCTTCATGTGAAGAATCCTGGAGATGACAAAATAGGATGATAGGTACGAGATAAAGAAGCAAAATCCAACACCAACATCCCACCACTGGAAGAGTCTAAAATCAGTTGTTGGGTAAAAGAAGTGATGGAAAAAGCTTGGACTGGATCTAGCAAGGAAGATAAATATGTTTTGGAGGGAAGTACTCCCTTTACCAGCTGAATTATTAAGATAGAAATTCTTTATAAGTTAAAAATCCTTTAATTAGATTCATATGATGGATCTAGAGATTCAATTAGCCATATTTCTTCCTTCAGAACAAAGATGATGCTCCAGAAACATCAATAATGCTGTAACGTGTTAAGTCTTTTCGAGCACCTCATTAAAACTACTCAAAAGTGGATTCACGTATTTTTGAAAGATTCAATATCATCCTTGAAGCATTAGTTGAGCAATTCAAAGCTCGATTTATCACCAATATCCCTCCATCAAAAAGTCTAAATGATCTCTGGACGTGCAAATAGGGGATAATTGAGTCTTTAAGGAGTTATATGGACTGATTCAATAAAGTAGCTATCCACATTAAAAACCTGAGTGGTGAAGCTGCCATAGATGCCATGAAGGTAGGGACTCGAATGATAAAGCTCAAAAATAAAATAATGACAAAAAATCCAAATACCTTATCAGAAGTAATGGCTATTGCAACAAAACTTATAAATATGGATGAAGACATAAAGTTGAGAGAGGAAGAGGTAAATTCATCATTCCTATCAGAAGGGAAGAAGGATGAGATACCTGAAAAGGCAAAAATCTGTCATCCTTATTTTGAAACCCAATAAAAGGGTTTAGAATGGAAGTAGAAAGGTACACACCCCTGAATGCTTTAAATTTAAACATCTTAATGTGGATTAAATAAAATAGGGTAGGTATGATTCCCACTAAGAAGCTCATGCTATTTAAGAGATGTAGGATAGACAGATGTCGGCATTACAAATATCATCATGATCATGGTCATGACACTAAGGAATGCCATGATCTCCAAAGGGAAATAGAAAGGCTCATTCAAACGGGGTCATTAAGGAGATTTGCAGAACCAAAGAGAGAAAGAGATCCAAATAACCGAGCAAAACATGACAATGAGCTAAAAAAAGCTTGGATTGATGTATCTAAAGTGATTAACATGGTAATTGGTGGAAACACTTCATTTGAAAGAAGACAAAAGAGGTTAAAAAAGGAAGTGTACTCTCTAACTAAAGTAGATCTAGTCATACATTCAACGTTGAGGATGGGAAGCATATCAGGCATTCATATAATGATGCCTTAGTCATTAGCGCATATTTAAATAGTTACTTAGTCAAGAGGATGCCAATAGATGATGGAAGCATTGTAAATGCTTTATCCTAGGAAGTATACTGGGCAATAGGAGGATTAATTATGGACTTAAAGCTTGTTTGCAGTCTTATCACTAGTTTTTATGGGGACGACCCACCCGCCACTACCAACAGACTCAAATGACAATGCTCATACCTGGGGTAGATGTTCAGAAAGATTGCGTACTTTAAATCCTTCGAGATTGAAACCTGCCACTACTAATGGACTTAGATGACAATGCTTATGCCCAGGGTAGATGTTTGATAAGACGGGCGTGCTCTGAATCATCCGAGGTCGAAACCTACGCCTGCTAACAGACTCGAATGATATTGCTCAATCATACCCAAGGTAGATGTTCACTGAGATAGGTGTACTCGGAGACGTTTGAGGTTAAAACCCGCCATCGCTAATGGACTGGGATAATCATTTGCAATATATGTTTACTCGAGTCAATCCCAAGAAATATCACACATCAAGCAATTCTAACTCAAAATACATCACTATATTCATATCATATTACTTAGATGTTGTCAGAATCTTAAAATTAGAGCTGAAGTTAGGAAACTCAAACATAAATATCCAAACAACATTCTCGGAAGGGGGGGGGGGGGCTTTTGGTACTCGAATAAGAAATATAAATCTCTAAAAAGAAAGGTAAATCATTTTATTCCTCATAATAATAATATTATTCTGCATAGGAAATATATTTCTTCCTCAATTAGGAAGACTAAAACCTTCATGAACAATGAATCCTACTATAACAAGGTTTGAACTACACCTTTATATATACTCCTTAAATATTGCATATGATTTATATTATGCGTACACATCTCCATAAGCATTCTTTTTGCCATTGTTAAGATGTTTACTATACTAACTTAGGTATCGGAGTGAGATTTTCCCACCATATGACAGTCTTTTTGTGAACATATGTTTGAAATAGTGTAGTTCAAAAAAAAAAAATTGACTTAAAAGTATGTTGTTCCA
Organism: Mallotus nudiflorus; assembly: GCA_947683625.1. NCBI lineage: Eukaryota > Viridiplantae > Streptophyta > Magnoliopsida > Malpighiales > Euphorbiaceae > Mallotus > Mallotus nudiflorus. Next base: position 595,507 of record CANTUR010001210.1, read on the forward strand.
TAATTGATTATTCAGTCTAAACAATGTTTTTCAAAGGAAAAAATAGGAAACAAACTTCTACATAGAAGCCATTCCACTCCATGCATCTCAGAGTCACCATCAGCGATTCCTTTTCAATTTGATAATACCATTGGTAAAGCAAAGTATTAGTTTTAATTTTAAATAAGTTTTTTAAAAATCAATTACTCATAATTATGGATTAAAAAAACGTAAAATAGAAGAAATAAAATGAATCATTCAACACATAAATACAAAAAAATAAAAGCGCAACTATTAGAAAAACTTCTTTAGAAGTTTTAACAATTTTTGTTATTTTATTCTTGATTTTCAAATCTCCATTAATTTTTTTTCAAATTCTTTAATCCAATTTTTTTTTTATACCTCTTTAAAGCCATCTCCAACTGTAAACACCAACATGATGTTAAATTTATACCAAAATGTAATTTTTATAGTAATTTCTTTCCAATCAATTACACATTTTTAACACCAAAAAAATATTTTCTATATATTCATTTTTATATCTCATTTTATAATATTTAAATATTTATCACATTACACCTATATTTATATTCTTTTAATAAATTCATCCACTAATAATATATTTTGGTATTTATCAAAATAATATTAAACAGTAATAAATTAATTATATAACATGATATTTAACACTTAACTAAAAATAAAAATTATATATTACATTCAAAGATGTTTAATTAATGTAGTTTTAATGTTTAATTAAAAATATTATTTTGTATAATTATTTAAATTTAATGTATAATTTAGTATATATATATATATATATATATATATTTTACATTTAAAAAAAAGATTTTAAATAAAATAAAATTTTGGATTACATTGTGGAAAAAAAAAAAAGCAAGAAAAAAATCAACAAAAATTGTTGTGGGTCGACAAGCAATTTGGTAATGACCCCATCATTTGATTCCAGTAGCTGATGGAAAATCGGATAATTCATCCCAATCACAATCAGGAGATTGTTCTTCATCACATACCTTAATAATAATAATAAAAAAAAAAGAAAACAACTTTTAGCTTCAAAGAAAGAAACAGATAAATAATTAAAAAGAAAACACAAATCAATTAATAAAAAAAAAAAAAAGATAATTACCTGCAGATGAAAGATTTAAAGAGTTTTGTTGTATTAGTGGCCATGATAGTGTAAAAGACAGTATTTGAAGGTGCTATCTATTCTGAAACGACGTAAGGATTTAAAAAAGCTCCTGAAAACGTTAATGATAGTTTTGAGAAATTGGAAAAAAAAAAGCAATTAGAGAATAATTAATTAACAGTGAAGAGATAATACTTTTTGATTTCTTAATTTCCTCCACTCAAGTTTAAGTGAAGTGTTTTGGGCGCTGTAATGTCACAATTCCTTCAACTCCCCACAATCCTCAAGCGTCAAAGAACGGACAGTTGACATTATTATTATTCTATTTTTTTTATTATTTCATTATTTCATCTTCTTCATTATTCCACTTTTTCCGTTCTTCCATCTCATAGAATATCAATTCTTTCAATTTGGAAAATAATATTAGTGTAGTATTCATAGCATCTTCAGCATCACTACCACTACCACATTTGACTAGGAAGATAAGATGACAAGTAGACGATACAGTCACATCCATTAATTCTTAGACTTTAAATTCAAAATGTTATGATTTTGCATTTCAAAATTTCATTGAAAATATAATTAAACACTTTTTAAAAAATTAATCTTTTATTTCTGTCGCTTCAGTTTTTTAACATATTTAGCTAAAAATATGAAGTGTATTATCTATTATTTATAAATTCAAGTATGGCTATAAATATAAAGTGTGTTATTATTTTACATTTAAATATTTTTTATGTCTTTTTTTTAAGAAAATTGGTATTTTCTACCATTACTTGATTTATGATAAAATTACACATGCTAAATAGTAAACAATAATTTTTAAACACATTTTTTTGCACACACATTTTTGGCCATACATATACAAAATGCATACACTAACAAAATACACCAGCTCTCCTACTATCATTAATTTAAAAGAAGAGGGCTGCTCTCTGTGCAGTTTATCAATATTAAGATCATACAACTTCCTAATTTATCAAAACAAAATACACCAACTTTAGAGTATATATGTAAGAAAAGTATCAACTCTAACAAAATGGAAAATATATTATTCTTTCACTAATATGTAGGGATGTGCATTGGGCGGTTCAGGCGGATTTGGATGGAGGAAAACGGCACCTAAATAAGTGCGGAAGGGGACTGTTCAGAATCGAACCAATGTTTTGAAAACTAAAAATATGCGGGTTGGAAAACCGAAATCTTCGGGTTAATTTGGGTCAATAATTCGAACTAATTCTTTTATAAATTGGGCCTAAAAAATTGAAGTTCAAATAAAAAATAAAATTCTTTTTTAATATATTGGGTCGAGCCCATTACAAAAAAGGGTCCAACCCTTCACATAAACACAAATACATATAAGGCCTTTGGCCCAAGAAACAATTCTTTCTCATGTCTAAATTTTTCTATTTAGAGGCCAATAACTAAATCTAATAAGGACTATGGTGGGCTATGGCTAATTGGCAATGCAAAATATACATGAAGCTTCCACCATTTACAAATATACATATTCAAATATTTTCTAACTTCCACCATTTACAAAATATACATATCTAGAAATCTTTCAAGTTCAGAAGGCAGAACTGATAAATAAGTAAAGTTGACTTGGCTTCCACCATTTACAAAAAATACATCAAAAGAAGTCCTCTAAATACATCAATTTGTCTATGTATCAGAACTGAATTCCTAGATTTGTTTTTAAAAGAAGAGATCAATTTGCACACACCATAATACAGGCAGACTGCTGCACATGTGTATCATTGCATCCACATAATCACAAAAGAATAACAACTTGAAAAACAAAAAAACTAAGGATCAATTGAAGCAAAAAAAGTTGAGTTATAATTATGAAACAACTAAAAAAAAAGAGGCTCAGTAGCAGAATTTTCAGGTCATTGGATCAATGCAAGCAACGTTTTTGGCAACAGACTGCAAACCATTTGCTACCTAAGAAACACACAGCATTGCTGTCATAACCCAAAATTGGGGGCCATGACCAGCGCTAGGGAACGAGAATTCTTTCAAATCCGGAACCCGTAGCAAGCCTTGAATATAATAAAAATAAACAATAAATAAATTTAAATAATAAAAATACATCAGAATTTAAATCTCAATAATCATGTACTAAATATTCTCCTCATATCATAAAATAAAATATTTTAATACAACATTTAGAGAGATGCCTCTCTGAATTTAAAATCAACATATATAATACAGAGTACCACTTCCGACTAATAAAGATATAACTACTGCAGTTTTCTAGAATACAATAATAAATAAATAAATAGATAATTTACATAATAAAGCCGGGGCGGAAGAAATTCGACGAACATGTCTACTGTTAAGGTCTGAGGAAGAAGACTCTCCTGTAAAAACATCAACTGAGAGGAGTCAGACCTCACTGAGTGAATTATTATAATATATATATACGCATTACTAAATGACAAATGCAAACAATCATATGTATTTAATAAATATATATACAGGCATGTACACACAGATGTTGAAAATCTCTTAATATATATAATACGAAAAAACATCAGTTTGTAAAGGATCAAATAGAACCCTAAGTGATCACAACCTCAATTAGCAGTAGAAAGCACTCTAACCATACTGGCTCACTTAATTCAAAGTAAATTCACTTAATCCAACTGGACAGTAGACTGGCCCCGAGACACTAAGTCGACCGAGCTCTAGCAGTATGACTGTTAGTGTGATTGGCCCCAAGACACTTGGTCAACCGAGCTCCAGCAATCACACCATCAATCACATCTCACATCAATCAAATCAATCAAGTCATAATTTCCAAAAATATGTTAGTAATTCAACCTACAATCTATCGCATCGGTACGTACTCAGTCCTAATGCTACCCATTAGGAAGTATGTTCTATCGATATCCTTCATTTATATTAAAACATACATTCGAGTAACAAAATAATGTATAAAGTCATTCATAATAGTCAAATAAACCATATATATACCGGAAATATACCTAAAATAAACTAGGCATATTTCAAGTATATATATGCAAAATAAATTCAATTAAATCATAAAACATACTTAAAATAAACCAATACTATACTTTAAAATAATTTGAATATAAATCAAAAAGGAAAACAAGCATTTATTTTAAAATAAACCATTAATATATTAAAAATATACCTAAAATATACTTAAGCATTTAATAAAGCAACTATGAAAAACTTTACATTTAAAACATATAATTCTAAAACATGTAACCTAAAGCAATGTATATATATAATAATAACTCACAGGGATGCGCTCCACGAGACTGGTCCGACAGGCCTGGTTCGCTAGGCCTCAGTCTTAGCGCAACTAAACAATAAAAGCGATCACGAAATCAGAA